>CM035796.1:25544724-26007224 GCA_020466265.1 Siphamia tubifer
TTCAGGTTCATGCTACATTCATTCAAGGTGTTATGCCTGACTAATCCTACATAAACTATAGTCAAAAGGGTAACTTTCCAAATGTTAGGAAGACTTTCATTATCACCCATAGACTATTGCTATATAAATTGAGATTTCTCCAATATGCTACCCCTTCATACATCATACATACATCATCAAAGTCACAACAGATCAAGGGTGTATAAAAACATGGTCATTAAAAGTGATGATCAAAACAACAGCAACAATTATCACAATAATTGTCATTTTTCATTGCAATACAGTGCTATATAATAACTGTACCCCCTCTCTTCAAAGAAAACCATAAAACTACATTTTACCTCTAACCTAAGTAAGGAAATTTCAGGAACAAGTAAGGAAATTTCAGGAACAATGACACACTATAGAAGAAAACAATCCTATGAAGATCAGTGACTGGCAATGTGGAGACTTTTAGGAGTATAGGTCATATTAGCACCAAATTTATCAAAAATATAAGTTATCAGTCCAGAAACATGCTTCTCAGCATCTGCACACCTTCCATTAATATGACAAAAAGTGACAAGAATATAGGACTGAATTTCCAAAAATAAAGCATATGACAAAGTTACTAAAGTGAAATGAAATAAACCAATCACTGGAAAAACTCCTTGATCATGATCTTAGCCATCATATTTGTTATCAAGCTGCTGAGCTGCACTCCTCTTTATGGGTGATGTTCAGACCAGTCCATGCTGGCATCAATCAAAAATAAAACAAATGCTTGTTTTCAATTATATGTAATGATTGATTTCCCCAACTAGCTGTCTACAGTCTAACTAAATCCTATTTTTCTTTCATTAGTTATGCATATTAGCAAGACTATTTATTGTAATAATTGCAATTAGTGTCCTCTTCCAAACTAAATGCTATTAGTTCAAAAAATTATTTAACATTAAGATGCAAAATCTGATATAAATACAACCATCTCAAAATCATACATACACAAAAAACCTAGGTCCTTCTAAATATTAATACTAGTAAAATTATGGTCATGTTTTAATGTAAAAATAATGTACCTAGATGTGTGTGAAAATAATCACATTATAGAGCAGTTGACGCAGCAAATGCAATAATGCAAGTAGAAAGTAAGATTACAGTAAAACTCAGATAATGACTATGACTACAGTACTATCATGACCAGTATTCTGAAATATATAATGTGTAAACCTCAGATAAAATCATAAAGTGTTTTTGAAAACATGGGACATATTCAGGTACTCTGAAGTATTGAGGAGGCATGGGCCTACACATTGCTGCTTTTTAAGAAAAACAAAGAAATTAAGACTATAAATATTAAGCAAGTGAAAAATTACTAACATAGCACGTTAAATTACTTCCATGAATGAATAACATCACAAAGCCTTGCCTGGGATTATCATGTTGTGGTGATAGTCCTGTAGTCTCCACCCTGATCGTGATCCCTCAAACCTTTGTACGTAAGCTTGAGGAACACTAACGAATGTAACAAAACCACATAGGCACGGACTAGTGGCTGTTTTTTTCTTTAATTATTAAGAATATGTGAAAAATTCTGGTTCGTGTGGAGCCTTTCGGAGCTTCGATGGCCACAAGGGCAAAGTTGCAGCAATGGCTCAGCAACGCCCTTTCTAGCTAACGTTAGCTTAGCAGGGTGACGTAGAAGATGAAGCTGTCAGTTTGAGCAGACTGGATTTACACTATCATATGGACTCCAAAACATACCCCGAATCTAAGATGAATATACCAGCTAGTTAAGCATCATGGCATCTTATTACAATAAAATATGCGTTATCATTTACAAAGATAATGAGCAATTACAGTAATAAACGTTACCGGGTTGTAAAGGTTAACTACAGCACAAAACGCATCAACAGAGATTAACATTGCTACGACAAAATGTTAAAAACCTTGCAGAACTAAAGGGATACATTTGAATTCTACGTATATATATATACAACATCTGAAAAAATCCCCATGGCTGAGGAAAACATGGCAGTATACTGACAGCACCTAACGTTAGCTTAGCCGGATAACTTACCACGTTAGCTCATCCTTAATGAACTTCCATAAATAGACGAAGCTAACGCTAGCCAAATGATGTTAGCTAGGTTTCCAAACAAGTGTCTAGATGCCTCTAAAGCATTGACCGAAAACCACAACATAGGCTTTGAAATCACTATCACGTAAATCGTGGTTAAATAAGATCACTGTTATCCTCTCATCACGTCCATTCTCTAATCGATGCTCTTGTGAATGCCAACTATGCCACTTAGCTTAGCTTTCGGCTTCTCCGCCATTTTGAGATTGGAACGGGAAAGCGCAGACACTGCAGGCAATTCGTCGTCAAAATAACAAGTAATTTTAAGTGTCAAAATAAAAATATGCTGTAATGTAAGCACTTATAACTCACCTTTTGATAGATAGTGATATTCATAGCCCAGTGTCTGATCTGAACATCTAATATAAAACTCTAGTTTTGATCCGACTTTTCACATCAGCCGGCACGGTCAGTCAGATTTTTTCTCTGTGGTACCGCCGCATTCTCCCGGCCCCGGCTAACGGTCGCGATTGGACATCGGACGCGCGCACGTCGAGGTAAACGGTGACGCGCAACGTGAACTCCGGTTGCTTATGGAATTAAAGGAAAAAAACACAGTGGAATATTAGTTCAGTACGTGACGTTTAATATCATGTGTAGACATCAGTATTTTTATTTGATAAATAACGATTAACACGGTCGTTTTTGAAGAGGTCACATTAATAATTAACATCAATAATGTAATGTTGAAATTTAAATACAGAACTTGTTTCCACTTACGGATAAAACATGGATTGATATATTGTAGAATTATCAACCTTGAAAACCCTTTTATTTCTAAATAGAAATAACATTTATAAAGAAAAGTCATTCACAGCGTGTTGTAAAAAATCCATCTGAAAAGTGACAATATTTATCTAGTTTCCACCCCACTTAGACTACTGGTGTGTTTATTACTTACTGAAACTGTCTGTCAACGACCACCAAGCAATTCAGGACACGTGAGGAAAAAGTATTAAATTATTATCAACCTGTATGTATCCAAAATGTCAGAGATGGACGGCCAGGTCACCCACACTGAAGTGTTTATAGTACAACTGTGAAACCCAGTGGACACATGGGGAGTTGCAGAGCAGTACTCTTACCATCAGACTACATTACCTCTTCATGACATTGGTGATCGAAATTTTGAAACTTAGAGCACAACAATAATCTGTTGATGGCAACAAAAATAGCTGTAACTAGGTTTGAAGAAACACTTTTATTCTTTCATTTTCCCCAAAAATTATTTACCTGCACCTGCCTGTTACTAGGACATAGTTATTTTCCAAACTAGGCTAACCATTATTCAGCCTGCTAAGTTGTGATTTTCCATTGTCTGTCGATGTCTGACTGCACACAGGTGTTTATTGTAACCATCCCAGTCCAAACTTCACAGTTGTTCCCCACTGGCAGCAGATGTCCAGTGTTTTTGCTTTAATAACTGTTTTTCTAGCTCTTCCACTTGGACCTTCTCCTTTCCTTGAAACTCTGTCCTCAGATCTGCCACTTCTTTTGCACTAAAGAGACAGAAGCAGTTGATGTGTGAGAAAAATTAAATACAATTAAATAACCTTCAACATTCATATATATATATATATATATATATATATATATATATATACATACGTGTGTGTGTGTGTCATCTTCAATATAAAGATGTCTGTCTCTGTGTGGATGTGTTTAGCTCTGTGATATATTGGCATTATATTCATGGGTTATCCTTGCAAATGTGTTGTAACTCTTGACTTCATATCTATTTTTGTTGCAATATTTTCTATGAGCGCATTTCCATATTACCTGAGAGGAATAAGAATGATCCCACAAGTTAGGTTAAGTTGTTGAAGGATTGTAGCAAGGTTTGGTGATGTAAACTGGGAGGAGAGAAATCTCAAATGAGGTACAATATAACTGTTCAATGAGTATATTAAGAGAGTTTTTATTTTAAGTTTGTATACCTTTGGAGGTGGGACACAGGCACCAGGTGTGTTACTATAGATTTGGTTGATGGCTTTTTGAAGGACCACTGCCTGCTGAGTGAGACTCTTCAGATACTCCGAGCTTTCCTTTGTTTTGTCATGGCTGTCACCAACCTTCATTTGAATGTTAGTGAAGTCTTTTAGTTACAATCATTAGACTGTAGCATCAAACATTTTACAGTGACAAGCATTGTATATGCTAGTACAATATGAATGCATACTTGTCTTTTATATATCGAAAAAGCTTCTTTTTCATGTTGCAGTGCTGATCGAAACTCTCCTTTACTCTCCAGCATAGTGGCAAGAAGATGATGACTGCACAGAAAACAGATAAGGCAGTGAGACGGAGGTTTATCCAAAGAAAATTAAGCCAAACATATACACACAATTTAGTATAGCTATTTACATATAATCTAAAGATTTCTAGTTATTCTGTTGCATTATGTTAGGGAGTGTTATAGTTGTCATGAATGTATTATTAGTCAGTTATGTAAGTGCACTGTTTGTACAGTTAAACAAATATGAATTTGCTTACATATTATTCCTCTGTAATATACAGTAGAACCACTATGTGTTCATTTCAGCTGTTACTTTGATTTTCTATTGGTTTTAAATAATTAATGTCTATCAGTGGATTATAGTATTTTACACAGTAATGTATTGCTTCGTCTTTTCTGAGATCATATTTTTACATATTGGATTTATCCACTTTCTTCCCAAATTCCCACAATAACCCCCTTTTATACAGTGTATATATATATATATATATATATATATATATATATATATATATATACTTCTAATCTGCACTCAAAAAAGTATGATAGTTCAAGGCTTTTCTTTGCTGCTATGTGTACAGTATTAAAAAGAAATCACCTGAATTATATAGCAACAGTTGTTCACATTGCTGAAATATCTATATCTATATCTATATCTATATCTATATCTATATCTATATCTATATCTATATCTACATCTATATCTATATCTATATCTATATCTATATCTATATCTATATCTATATCTATATCTATATCTATATCTATATCTATATCTATATCTACTACTCTTTTACCTGTGTGCATGTTTTAGCGACATGGTACCATGGTATTTTGAGGTTAAAATTAAGGCATTTTGTAGAAACTTCAGGGAAAGCTCATACTCCATCAGTCCATGAAGCACCAGGCCCAACATACTCTAATAGAGGAGATGGACACATCGTCACATAGAAGGGACAGTGGCACAAATGAAACTATGTAATCTAATTAAGAAATGGATAAAAAAAAATTATTGCATTAAAACATTCTTTTATACTCTCTCATCTCATTGTCAGCTGCAGTTCTATAAAATTCAGAAGTGGATAGTTGAAGCAAAAATGATCTTGTTACTGTCCTTTAATGATCTGTTGAAAGCAGAAAAACGTAACAGGACTAAAGAACAATGCTGCAAGTGAGGTGTCACTTACATCCAGAAGTGCGACCTGTGGATGGTCTTCTCCACACACAAGCAGAGTCAGGTACCGAGCACGATACAGCAGCTGAAGGGAGGTGGAGTGACGGCCTCCAGCAAAACAGTACAGGGCGAGGTGAGTCTGAATCACACACAGCATAGGACAGGACAGACAACAGGAATATTAAAGTTTACAGATCGTAATACAATCAAATATGTTGGACTGATAACTATGGAAGGCCATTTCTGCCACTGAAGAAAAACATATCCCCATGAAAAGTCAGAATAATGAGATTTAAAAAAAATAATAATTATGAGATAGTTAGAATTATTTGATAAAGTCATGATTATGAAATAGAGTCAAAATTAATACATAAAAAGCCAAAATTATGAGATCAAAAGTCATAATTCTTAGAAAAGAAGTCCTAAATATGAGCTAAACAGTCACAATTATGAGACAACAAAGTCATGAGATAAAAATCTCAATTATGAGATACTAACTGTGCATGTGTATCTCATAATTTTGACTATTTATCTCATAATTATGAGTTTTCATGTGGATTTTTTTCCCTCTTCAGTGGTGGAAACAGCTTTCTATAGATATCTGGATGTGAATTCAACACTCACATAGTCTTGAATGGTCTGTGGGTGGTCTATCCCTTGCACTCTTTCACTACTCATGACAGTTTTTTCCTGGTGGCTCAGAGCCTGTGATACATGATGAACAGAGGAAAGATCTAATTTAGGAAAAATCACAAATGAAATGTATATTTTAATCATTACCTTTTATTTATCACTTACATCTCCATAGTCACCCAAGATGTAACTGAGTCGTCCCAGGAGACGCAAACAAGTACTGACATCTTCATGTAGAACGCCGCAAATGCTGCTGAAAAGAGTCATGGCCTGGCTAATCAGCTCATAGCCATCCTTGAGAAGGCCTATAAGCAAAGAAAAAACACCAACAACAAGTGTAAATAGAGCACCTTCTGCTCATAAGTTGGTTTAAAATTCATAAAATAAAAAAGTAAAATGGACACAAAATAAATAACACAAGTAGAAAAACAACAGGTACACAAAGACAGGAAGAAAGGAGGCAAGGTACACAAGACAAAGTGGCTCCCAAGGAGATAATATACATAAATTGAAGCATATTCTTAAGATTATTCCAAGACTAGGGAGTAAAATAAGAGAACACCATTCTTTCAAGTTTTGTATAAATCCAAGGTAGTTTATATAACAGCTGTGTTGAGAAATGAAAGTTATAACAGCTATTGACAGATGATGGAAAACTGTCCAAATAAGAAGTGAGTTGACTGTTTTGCAAATAGAAAGCATATAGATGATGTTGACTCCTGTTTAACTCCTGCATTAATGTGTCTATGTGGTATTCTGTTGCTGCACTGATGTTTAAAGTTAAGCTACTACACGGTAAAAAAAAATCCCATTGTTTTTACATTTAGATTTAACATTTGAAACATGTAGGTTTAACATTTTAAACATGTAGATTTAACATTCGGCAGTCCATTTACTGTAAATAATAAATGGACTGTACCTTACATATACCTGCAGGTGCCCACAGTGTTTTCTAAATCCACCAAGTTTTAAAACTGGGAGACATTTAGGCTTCAGTGTCTTACAAGGACACTTCAACATGTGAATAGTCAAATCTAGGATTCAAACTGACAACCCTTTTGGCCATTTGCTCTACAAACTGAAGCACAGCCACCTGTTATTTTACATATTTACCTCCCCCAAAAGGGAGAGGGGTATTGTTTTTGAGTCAGTTTCTGTGTTTGTCTGTTTGTGAGCAGCTTTACACAAAAACTACTAGAGTGATTTTTATGACATTTTCATTAAAGGTGCAAGTTGGTCTGAAACAGATCCCATTTCATTTCGGTGAACTGGATGAGCTTCATGAGGTAGTCACCTGAAGTGTTTTCCAATAGTCTTGAATGAGTTCCTTGTGATGCTGAGCAGTTGTTGGCCATCTGCCCTCCATCTTATGCCATTTAAATAAGAAGAGGAGTCTAAACTATGGACTGGTAATATATGTTATTTGTCACTCACCTTGCTGTACTGCCTCCTGTGCTTGTTGAACAAGCTGCGAGGCATCTGTTGCTGTTGGTTTGAGATGTTTCACCACAGGAAACATGTTGACAATGTCCTCCTCAACAAACACTGGCCTGTACCGAGACTCAAATGCATACTCTCTCAATTGCACCTACATACAGAGAGAAAGACAAGTGGGTGCAATAGGGTGCTCCTTAAATTTGAAAGACAGAAAGTCTAAGCTCAAACCCTTGAAATTTTGTTGGAATAGTTGAGACAACTCTCTTAGTGATTTTTATATATATATTTTAATACTGCTAAATTAAAATTTTATCATAGTTTAGCACACTCTAATACTAGTTAGTACTCATGTCATGGAGATAATATGCAAAAAAAAAAAAAAAAACATTTCAGTTACACTCAAACATGTTACTGTAGATCAAGTTGATCAAGAACAGCAAGGTTACAATAATGGTTTAATTTGAGTGTATGAGATGGTGCATAAGTGTACACTGTGTTGGTTGATATGGAACAAAAAAACAAATCCAAGAATATACAAAAGCACAATTGTATGCAGTATGCATGAAAGGGTTCATTTGAAAATGTATCCCTCTTTAAGGACCACAATAGGGTGCAAGGTATCCAGTTTAAGTGAGTGAAGAGGAGGGTTTATATATATATATATATATATATATATATATATATATATATATATATATATATACATACAGAAGATGGAGGTGGAGAGAACTGTCCAGGTCTAAGGGGCCTTTATTTAATAATGAATGTTTTATGAACATACACAGATATGATGGAAGTCTGACCTGGATGCCTGTTTTGATGGATATCTCTCTCAACAGGGAAATCCTCTGCAGGCTGTGAGTTTCTATGACTTCATCTATGTTTGTACTGAACACAGAGAGAAGAGTAGAGTGTAAAAGCCACATAACCAACAGGCACACACTTGTCAGTCACTCACACCTTTGTATAGTGCAGTGGTAATAATCCTCTGCCTCAGCCCTGATCCGACTCCACAGCTCACTGGAGGTCAGTTTAGCCCAAACAGTCTCTGTCAACAAGGCAACTCGACTCCCGTGACTCCGTCGACGCCGGCTCCTGCGACGTGTGAGAAGCTCATCAGAACAGGACTCAAGGAAACCAGAGGAGGAGGAACTCAGGAGGCAGTTCAGGAAGTGACTGACGGCAGCAGAGAAAGCTGCTGGTTCTACATCCTGGCAGATTAGATTACAAGAAACATGTTACACCATTTGTAGACAGAAGCCAGTGTTATATCATTTAGTATTAGTGTTGTTGAAAATTCTTCAATTCACCTGTAAGTAGTTCTTGAAAATGTGTTTTGCACTTCTAATGATGACTTCACTGATAGAAATTCTCTGTAAAGGAAGATTTGATCTTTTAATAAATACACTGATTATACAGTTATTCAGTTCTGATTTCAAGTATAAGAGCAACAAATGTTTGATTAAGGCATTACTTTAACCCTTTAACTCCTGATGCATCACCGATGACACGTTCTGAAAGGACGATTTAGTTTCAATATTCAGAAAAAAATGACAGGTTTTTTTTTACTATGCTTTTAATGAGTTTTGTTCATGGATCTGAAATATGGAAACAAGCAGGTGTCAAAAAGCAACTAATTTAGAAAAAAACAAAAAAAACAAAACTACTGGAACAAAATTACAATAATAGGTATTTATTTATTTATTTATACTTCATTTTACTTTATTTTAATTAAGTTGTGTTATTATTTTGTAAATATTTATTAGTTTTTTAGGCCTTCGCCACGTACCACGTCGGGCGCAAGGCCTATTGATACTGCTTGCAGTTTGTTCTGATTCAACCCTTTGAGCTCTAATTTGACCCCCTGAACATGCATGAAAACTCACTAAATTTTGCACACACATCGGAAGTGTGAAACATTGCTAGTATTTGCAGGTTTCATAAAAGTCAGTAAAGAAATGTGTCTACAGCGCCCTCTAGAATAGGTGAAATAGTTTGTATTAGGCCAGGTCACGCCCTAGTGAAGTTAGACATATGAAAATCGGTACACGCGTTTATCATAATGATGAACAAAAAAACTAATGATGACCACGCCCATAAACCAACAGGAAGTCCGCTATCTTGGATTGAAATTTAAAAAAAATTTAAGTCGTCGTTATCGCTGTCATTGGAATTTATCTATCTTGTCCTTGGCCATTGGGCCAAATGTGCTCAAAATCGGTGAACACGATCTAGACAAGTCGGACTTAAAAATTTATACAATTTATTTGGAAAAGTTGCATCGTTTTTGTGCTACAGTATCACAAAGTTTGCAAAGATTTCCGGAAAAATTGCCACTGCATAAATTGCTTTAGCTTGGACATACGAACATTGATTTGGCTGAAATTTGACGCAGATGTCTGTATCCCAGGTCTACACCTGTTTGTCACATTAAATTGTTATTTCGCACTATAGCGCCCCCTACAGATCCGCCAAATACACTGTTAGTAAAATGGCAGTAGTTCAGACATACGAACACGAATTGGGCTGAAATTTGACTCAGACGTCTATCTCTCTGTCCTAGACCAGATTATTAATAGAAATTGCGATTTTGCTCTATAGCACCCCCTACAAAATCGTCTTACTAAAATGGCTGTAGATCAGACATACAAACATCGATTTGGCTCAAATTTGACTCGGACGTCACGTGGGGAGACCAAGATCTTTGCTTGCAGTTTTTTTAGGCCGTCACCGCGTACCGTGATACTTCTTGCAGCTTGATCTGATTCAGCCCTTTGAGCTCTAATTTGATCCCCTGAACATGCATGAAAACTCACCAAATTTTGCACACACTTCAGAAGTGTGAAAAATTGTGAGTATTTATAGGTTTCGTAAACATCGGTAAAGAAATGTGTCTACAGTGCCCCCTTATCTTACAGTGCCACGTATGATTTGTAAAGTTGTATTAAATGCATTATAAAGTATTGACCCTCTTATAAGAACAACCCGATTACAAGATTACCCCACTTCTTCCAGATTATTTTTAACGAAAACCTCCACTAGATTAAACTTTTAACTTGTATTCAGGTCAATGCTGTGTGTATATTGGTATATGGTGGTTGGCTTGACAAAAACATTATTTATTTTGTGTCAAGTATTTTAATTGTTAATTTCAGTTATATCAGAGTTACTGTCATTTGTGACTATCAGCAAATTACATGTACTTTGTTGTATATTTATACGTTCTTTCCAAAGAACATAGTTGTTACTTCATTAAAAAAAAAAAAATAAAATAAAAATTCTGTGATTACAATGTTTCTTCAGGTGAGCTGATTGGCATAAAAAGATAACTATGCCTTTGTTTTTGTCCTGGTCTGGATTCGAACCCATGACTTGCCACAATTTCTTCACCCTTCTCCCCCTCTCACCAACCTCTGTGGCTCAGGCTGGTAGAGTGCTTCATATGTAACTGAAGGATGTGGGTTCAAGTCTCCTTTGTGTCACACTTTTTCGAAGGCCAAAACCCTAACAGCAGATTTAAAGTCTTTAAAATAAATACCTTTTTTACCAACCTTGGTGGCACAGGCTGGTAGAATGTTTCATAGATAACAGAAGGATGTGAGTTCAAGTACTGTGTGAGGTGCAGTTTTTTGAAGGGCACAACCCAAAGAGAAGAGTTAAAGTGTTTAAAATAAACAGCTCAGTCACCAGTTTGGGTGGCGCAGGCTGGTAGTGTGCTTGGTAAGGAACAGAAGAATGTGGGTTCAAGTCCTGTGAGATTCTAGAATGAAATTGGTTCCCATGGTGAGAGAAGAGGCCACTGGCTGTCCCACAGCTGTTTATCAATAGAAATTGCAACTTTGCTCTGTAGCGCCCCCTACAAATTTGTCTTCACTAAAATGGCTGTAGATTGCGCATATGAACACCGATTTGGCTCAAATCTTACTCAGACGTCGCGTGGGAAGGTGGCCGCCAGGGGAGGCGGTAGCGAGGGAAGGCGAAGGTCCTTGAGACTGCTTGCACTTTTAATATTAATTTTGTTCCTTATTTTGTTTTCTATTTCAACATTTAATATTGTATTCTATAATTTTTCTTCACTTTTGTGCCATTTGTGTTTTATTTTGCTCATGTTACTTTTTATTTTGTTGGTATGTTAGACATATTTGGCTGTTTTGTTGCTAATTATATACATTTTTGACTGGAACTGTTAAAGTCTCAGGAGTTACATCCTAGGGCAAGACTAAATAAATTTTTTGCACAAAGGGCTAGTAGAAAAAAGTAGTAGAATATACAAAACTGAACCATTTCAATTAAATTGGATGTTGTGTTAAAAACTAATTCTAATAGTGTGAGGGGTAAAACCCATTTTCATTCATAAAAGTGGCAGCAGACAGATGGATCTATGGTGAGTCAGATTCTTTTAATGTGACTGATCTTGTTTGGAATACATTACCTGCACATGACTGAGCGTCCCCCTCTCCTCCAACTTGTCCAGCTGTTTCAGCAGAGTGCCCAAGTAACGTACATTCACACCCCGCTGATGCAGCACTGAGGTCAGGGTCATCCCATCCATTGGAACCGCTGTGTAGTCCAGACAGTCCTTGAGCTACAACAGACACACAGAATAAAAAATAACATAATAAGTTTAAAAAATGTGATAAAAAAATAGACATAAGAGGGTACTGGTCATCTGAATATCTCACCACTGCTGGAATCTGGTTAGACAACAGAAAAGCTGCCGCATCCCATAATAACTGTTTCTGCCTCTGAACCTCTTCAGTACACTCAGAGGGGAAGTGAACACCTGTGGTAAAATCACACATTTAATATTAATATAATTTTCTTAATATTACTGACTAGTGCTGCACGACAGGGGCGTCGGGAGACCTGGGCATTCCCGGCTGAAGCCCCGGATCTCTCTCTCTCTCTCTCTCTCTCTCTCTCTCTCTCTCTCTCTCTCTCTCTCTCTCTCTCTGTATATATATATTTATATACATGTGTGTGTGTGTGTAAATTTCGCCATCCATACCTGCGATATATATTGCGACATGAAAAAAAAACTCAGGAGTATACAACAGCTGTGTAGTGCTGACACAAATGGTCAAACAGATTAATGGGTTTCAGTGTCCTCCTTGTAGCCAAAATAATAAAATAAAGAAAGAAAAAAAAGGAATAAATTATAAAAATACATTAAATAAATTATAATAAATATAATGATTTAATTCATAAAATTTATAAATAATTTATTAAATAATACATTTAAAAAATAAAGATATAAATACGTACATACATACATACATACATACATACATACATACATACATACATACATACATACATACATACATACATACATACATACATACATACATACATACATACATACATACATACATACATACATACATACATACATACATACATACATACATACATACATACATACATACATACATACATACATACATACATACATACATACATACATACATACATACATACATACATACATACATACATACATACATACATACATACATACATACATACATACATACATACATACATACATACATACATACATACATACATACATACATACATACATACATACATACATACATACATACATACATACATACATACATACATACATACATACATACATACATACATACATACATACATACATACATACATACATACATACATACATACATACATACATACATACATACATACATACATACATACATACATACATACATACATACATACATACATACATACATACATACATACATACATACATACATACATACATACATACATACATACATACATACATACATACATACATACATACATACATACATACATACATACATACATACATACATACATACATACATACATACATACATACATACATACATACATACATACATACATACATACATACATACATACATACATACATACATACATACATACATACATACATACATACATACATACATACATACATACATACATACATACATACATACATACATACATACATACATACATACATACATACATACATACATACATACATACATACATACATACATACATACATACATACATACATACATACATACATACATACATACATGTCGATGCTTAAACAATATGTTGTGCAGCTCTGTTACTGACTTTGTGTGTTTGTATGAGTGCAGTTAATACCTGGGGAGCAAACATCTGGATTGAAGCGGATGTCAAAGCAGGAATCGCTCACTGATCCAACAGCCTTACAAGCTTCCATGATCACACTTTTCTTCTGCAAATCTACAAATAATAATAAAACATAAAGTTGTCTATAACATTGAATGTTCAGTGAAAAACACACGCATGTACTTCTTGGCTTTCTAGACCTCCCACCCCTTCCTTAAAAAAGGGAGTCAAGGAATAGATACATTTCCACTAAAATACTGGACCAATTTCTATGACATTTTTAGGAAAGGCGTTTTCACAATAATCACAGGGAAAATTAAGGATTTCTTTTTCATTCCTCCTTCCTTTTAATTTTTCATGTTTCATACTTGGTTATGCATGTACTGTAGCTTCGTTTTGCTCTCACTGTTGATGTGCATTGACATTAGAACCTTGAAGCACAAATTAGAAGACTCCAGGTCAAAGGTCACAATAACAGTCAAATCTGATTTTGGGATATAACCTTTGAACAGTTCATCTTAGAAAGCATCAAATCCTCATCTTTCAATTCTGCATCTTGTGTGTATAGATTGTGACCTATTGTTGACACAAGAGGCCGGGAGTCACTTGATGAATACCTAAAAAAAGTAAAATGGACTATAACAGAAAAGAAACCAGTGGAGATATAGACTTAGTTACAATTACTGACAGATAAGAAACCTGGCATAGGCTATGGCTCAGTTGATAGAGTGGGTTGTCCAGTGACTAACATGTCACCGGTTTGATTTTTAGCTCCGAATGTTGAAGTGTCTTTAGGCAAGACACTGAACCCTCAATTGCCCCCAGTGCATGGCAGTTGCCGCTTCCTGCTGTGTGAGCGTGTGTGTGTGAATGGATGAATGTGTGGCCTATGTAAAGCTCTTTGAGTGCCTTGAAGGTGGAAAAGTACTATATAAAGGCAGTCCATTTACCATTCCAAATGGCATCATAACCTTTGACCTTGAGTGAGTTTAAAAGGTCAAAATTAAGGTCAAATGATTTTAAATGGTTATAACTCCTAAAACAGTGGGGATAAGTACTTAGTTACTATTGTTGGCAGGAAACTACATGCAGGCTTCAAAATGGCACCATGAACTTTGACCTTGAGCGACCTTGAAAGGTAAAACCCATAGTCTCACAGTTTGAGGGGGTGGTATCCATTAAGAGCTAAAACATTTGTGAAGGGAAGAATTCATTGTGCCTGGCACCACTGGTTATTTAGTTTTATTTGGGACATTCTATCTTTATTGGAGACAAATAATGATAGACACCGAGATTAAAGATGAGGTGTAAAAAAATATCAGGCACGGTTCAGGATGTAAATGTTAAAGTTATTATTTCACTTTTCTTTGCTCAGTTTAATGCATTCATGTTATCACCAGCTGTGGTACTGTCTTTGTGTCTATCCTCACTGTCTTGACTCAGCCCAGTGGTTTCATCTTCAGACGTCTCTGCTGATTCTGCTGCCATCTGCTGCTCATCAGGACATCCTTCCAGCTCTCTGAGCCCCTTGGACACCATATTCACATAGAGTTCATACCTGCAACAGAAGACAGAGGCTAATGGTGAAAACTATCTCAGTTTCTGTCAACAGTACTGTATCTCTATCATTAGATTAAACACCTGTGTTTAATAAAGGCATCTATCAGTTCTGGTCTCAGACTGTCCAGTCTGTGACCACTTCGCCGCGGGTAACCAAACTGCTGACAAATTTTTGGAACCTCTTCTTCCACCTCTTTTGTCACTGAAATCTGCATGTTAAGATCCGGAGGTGAGGTCCGTAGAAGGTCCAAGATGTATGGTCGTCCATCATTCCCCAAGATGCCTTTGGTTTCAATGCCAGAGCATAAATCCACTGGTCTGTTGTTATGATCGAGCACCTGGTGACGCTGGATCTTCAGTGGTTGACATGTTTTATTCAAAAGCTCCAGAAATCTGCAAAGTTAACACAGTCCTGTGTGATATTTTGCTCATAACAAATACTGGAATTTATTATTTAGTTTGAGTATGTGATACCTGGGGTGTGTATAAACTGTTTCTCCATAGTCATTAGAGCCATAGACAACACTCTGTTCCTGATTTTTCTCCAATAGTCCAGGAACTATTGTTTGTGCAATGACTCGTACACCACGGTAGTCTATCACTGCAGTCCCAAGTATGTGAAGCCCTTTTATGTCAACAGATGCATAGGTCTGTAGCACAAAACACACTTTCACAGTTTTCTGCTGTAATTACTATCCTGTGTATTTCTTTTAAACAATTACATTACATCAAATGGCTAGACTAAACTATATTTTCTCCATGAACAACTTGTCCTGACCGCTATTATACACAAAACTCTTTAATACTGTATGACAAGCAGTTCATTATACATGCAGGTGTTTTCTGTTGGGACCTCTACCTGCACTCCTCTCAGGTCACAGATGGCAGCAGAATGAGCTGCAGTGTTTCCTCCCAGAGGTCTGTAGTGCTCAGAGATATCATACCCCAGGCTGAAGAAGATGTTGTTCCAGATAAACATTTGCAGGTGAGGTGCTTCTCCTGGGTTTAACGCCACAACATTACCATCAACGACTGCCACAGCACCTCGAGTCGCAGCACAAGTGAAGTCACTGCTGGTCTAAGAGAATTAAACATCATGGTGTGTGTGTGTGTGTGTGTGTAGTGTTTATAGACAAAAAAACAACATGATCTTATACCAGAGCAGAGCATTTTACACATATAGACCCCCACCATTTACATACTTAACTCAAAGCTTTAGGGAAGTGCAACATACACATTATGCAGCAGTAAAGGAATTGAAAATACATGATATTTTGTATAATAGTAAAACCCACACAGTAAATATTTTACTAGACATGTGCACGTTTCCTAAAGGAAATGTACTCTGTGTGTTTGTCTCTTGCCAAATTTGCCAGTAACACTAAAAGCATGTAAAAGCAAGAAATAGTCCCAAAAATGGTTTATTACTAAAGTCTTGCATATATTTGTATGTATTAGTTATTTATTACAAAAAGGTTTGCTATAACTGTGTAACAACACAAGAGGAAAGAGAAAAACTAAGACTCAGTGTCTCGGGTTGTGTGAACCTGTGCTTTCATTGGCCTATGTTCTGTAACGCTGCTCTCTCATTGGCTGATGTTCTGTGACAGTACGTTCTCATTGGCCAGCATTCTGTGACACTATACTCTTATTAGATGATGTTCTGTGACACTTTTTTCCTCCAATGTTTTTTGTATAATGACAATAATAATAATAATAATAATAATAATAATAATAATAATAATAATAATAATAATAATAATAATAATAATAATAATAATAATAATAATAATAATAATAATAATAATAATAATAATAATAATAATAATAATAATAATATATGATGAAAATATATGATAACAAATTATGCATTGCAAGCATACATGGACAGCCAATAATATAAAAGGGTCCTTTATCTACATGTTGCTGATAATACTTACATACAGTGTGATATTAGATTCAAGATTCAAGATTCAAGATGTCTTTATTGTCACTGAGCATTTGCATGTCAGTGAAATTTTCAGTGCAACCCCCATGTAAAAGATAACAAAATGAAACAAGATAAACCAAGTGGCATGCAATAAAAACAGAATAGACTAAGATAAAATAAAATGAAATAAATAAAATGAGATAAATAGTACTTTTGGTTCAATGATTTGTAGACCTACATACGTAGAGTGGAGTGCATTGCAGGACATTTTGTAGGAACTCACCTTGAATATACTTCTGTCTCTGTGCAGACGCTCCTGTAATGAGTCTTTTGGAAGTTCTCTGCTTCCCTGCAGCTCCTCATTCCAGTCACGACTCTGTGTTAAGTAAAACAAACAAACAAACAAACAAACAAACAAAACCCAAATCTTAATAAAAGCAATTGATTATCTCCCTCATCATCAATGAGTCTCAAAAGTACAAAGTAAAAAACAGATTATTCTGAAAATATGAGCCTTTATGCATGTGACAGATCTTCTCTTCATTATTATATCATTGTATGCTTAAGACAGGATAGAGTTTAGAATTTAAAGGATCAACATTTGTGTTCTCTGAGATCACAAATACATATTAAAATGAAATGTGCAATATGCCAGACAATATAAAGGCAAACGGTACTAAGTAAAGTAACTGCAGTATGGTGAGCACGGAGCTGTTTGAATGAATAAATTCTTCTGATCTACACTGATTAAAGTGATTTACACTAAAGATATAAACTTTAAGGCAGGGATGAGATTGTGACCAAATGTAACTCTGGACCTTCTCGTGTTGTTGGCATTTGTTTTTGCTTATTCTGCAGCCTCTACCTGTCCAGCTGTGTGCTCATCTTGGCCCATACGGCTGGTGTGTGTCTCTTCTGCTCTAACTCCATCCAGGATGTGGTCTCCTTGAGGAGCGGTCCAGGTAAACAACTGGAAAGACGTTGCTATTCTCTCATAAGGGTGTTGTTGAACCCTGATTGGCAGCAAGTAACAGTAACATTTCACTGTATCTCTCAACAAACCATGAAAATGCATACATTTTACAACACATTTTTATGCCACTGTTTTTTAACCTGATTATTTTCTTACCTTTTTTTCTGCAACATGCTATAGTTTTTCCTGAAGGCAGGGCTGACCTGACTGAGAAGCTCCACCAGGGAATGACAAAGGCTTCTAGGTACTGCAGGTTTGGGGTTGAAATTGAAGGCAGTTGATCTGGAAAAGGCAGAACACAGCAGAAAAGCAGTTTTATTTAACATTTAGAGGGGGGAACCCAAAATCAATCCTCTTGGTGAATGGACTTTAAACATGTTATTTACTGGTTGATGTAAAAACCACGTGTAGAGGATGTGATGTTGATCTCTTTGTCTTCCATGGTCAGGACATTGAGGTACATTAGGTCTCCATGCATCTTCCTGTTTCCTGGAGGAGGGTTCCAGCTGCTCATGGTCAGAACCCGGAGGCACTGTAAAGGCTATTGACAGCAGAAATAACAAAACCACTGTCATTATAACAGGCCACCAAAGCGTCTTCATGTTTTCTTTGCAACACAATGACCAGAAAATATCTTTTTTTGAAAATTCTTTGGCACCTTTGTTTTCAGAAAGACTTTCGATGCTTAAAATAGTAGGAAGTAGTTATTTATTTAATTTATTTATTTTACCTTTATTTAATATTCAATTCAATTCAATTGAGAACCAATTGTCATATACAATGTTGACCTGACCACAAGAGACAGAGTTTGCATATTTATTATCAGAAACAAGTGTAAATGTCCATAAGGAAACATTCTGAGACTGTAAAAATACACTTTCACCTATTAACGTCTGTGCAAACATGCTTTTTGGTCTTGGACAGTGAGGATCCATATTATGGTTTCATATGTGTTGATGTTTACAGGCTTTTTTTTTTCTTAGCCTGCATGGAATTCTCTGAAATACTTCCCATGTTGCTGCTGTAAAGTGTTATATAATGTTGAAAAGATCGGGATCTTGGGTTTCTGATGCTGTTTGAATTTTGTGGATAGAGTCCATATTTCATGAGATACAGTTATTTTTTCATGCAAAGTGCAAAATGCAGTGCTGCTGTTAAATGGTTAGCTGTATGTATTCATCAGTTGGTTCCATACTGTATTCTGCAAGTTCAGAAAATGAAATTCTTTCACCTTCCAGTCATCTCTGACTGGTTGTAAAGGGGTGAGAGGTCGGTCCTTGCATCCAGGGAGGACATATTCTGGAGGGCTGCAGTCAGTACATCCTCTGTCAGTAGCTCGCCCCTTACCCACACTTTCATAATCTAAAGGGGAAAACATAAGGGTAAGAATGGAACGGTGGCTGAAATGCACAAACAACATAATCAGTGAAATATTACCCTTGTTTCTTTGAGTGAAAAAGCTGAAGTAAGACAGAGAGCTGCCGTTTAGTCCATTGTATGCATCTGTGGGGTCGAGGCTTCTGAGCAAATCTCTGACGTGTCTCAGATGGAGACGAGTATCACGGATCGAGTACGAACCTACAACATGATCAGAAAATATGCTGATGAAGTGTAATATATTGTCTTTTCAAAGGGATGAGAAAAAAAAGAGAAGGACTGCTCTGGTTCTTTGTGTTTCACAGAGGAGGATGTCAAAGAAATCAGATAGAAAAGTTAATTTACATAAACAAATAATACATCTAAAACAAGGCAGTCAGAGACAGCAGACCGCCGCCAAGGCTTGATTTTTCATTCACACGTGACGTGATAGAGTCATACGTGTTGACCCATCTGATGTCTAAAGGTGAGACGATGTCAATGCAAAAAAAAGTGACAATTCTTGTTTGAATTCTGAGATATTACCACTGGTGGGTTTTACCTTTAGTGTGACCTTGACCTTTGACCTTCATTGCTCAAAATCTAATGGGTTCTTCCTTGGCCCATTATCTAACATTCCTGAAAGTTAAATCAAAATCTGTTCAGAACTTTTTGTGTAAAAGACTCTAATAATTACAGTAACAAAGTGCTTTTACTCAATTACTTTCCACCTCTAGTGGACAGTGTTTCTCCAGCTGTTCTCGTGTATATTCATGAGATTTGTTGTTTTAAATAATAAAAACACTTGGGAAAAAATATTGACTAAGGTTCTCATAATTCATGCATCAATGGGTTAAAATGAAAAACAAACTAAAACTAAGATGAAATCAAAACCAAATGTAACAACTAAATAACAATACAAACAAATGAATATTTTTATTATGTAATAACTCTAGTTACCCTCCACCACTTTGATGACAGCACCGTCTTGAAGGCCCTGAATGCAGCGCAGCTCTGTGAGGCTGTCGAGTACAGAACCTCCCAGCTGGAGTGAGAAGCATGTGCGATGGCAGGTGATCTCATGATCCATCAACACCTGGTGTAGCTCTGCAACAAGCATCTGACCAGACACCTATGAGTTTAAGACAAAAAGTATAAAAGGAAGAGTGACTGGGATGAACTGGAAAGCCATATATGTATGTGTCTATATATAGATGTGTTGGAATATCTTAAAAAAATGATAACAAAAACACGTCAGGACCTGAAGCTCAAAACAGTCCACGCCAGGAGGTTGTATTTTCACAGAAAATCCTGTCTCCTGAAGCTCAACTATGTCACGGATGCTAAGTTGCTTAAATGTGTCAGTATCAGACTGCTCAGAGCCATCGCTGTCTGACTTTTCTTCAATTTGATGAGCAGGTGCTGTTGATGACAGTTTAGAAACAATAAGTATTGAACCAGTAAAAGACTGTAATGCTCTAAATATGAAGTAAATACACATGAACATACTCGACAGCAGGGGTCTCAAGCTCATGTTCTTTCAGTGGTCACCTTCAGCTCTATTTGATCTCCAATAGGATGGACCAGTAAAAATATAGCAGAATAACCTACAAATCATGACAACTCCAAATATTTGTCTTTTAGTGCAAGAAAACATCCATTAAATTCAGAAAATGTACTTTTGAAAAATGTGCAGAAATAAAAAAAAAACTAAATTGGTGTAATTGTGTAATAAAAAATAATAGTGTAATTTTAACTTAGAATTTCTACATGTGGATTGTGAATTGGACCAACAAAGACACTAAAAAATTAGTTACAGGTAGAAGATGTTTAAAATTGTGTTAATATTTCTTTAGACATTTCAGGTTCATATTTATTCAGCTTATTCACATTTTATTGTTGCAGATAGTGATGTAAATGTACATTTTTTCATAATGTAATGTTATTTATTATTATTATTATTATTATTATTATTATTATTATTATTATTATTATTAACATCCACAATAATATACAGAAATACAATAAAAGTCAATACTAAAAAAAAAAAAAATTTGATAAAAACTGCAGTATAAAAAAATAGATCATATCAGTATCGTATTTGTGGAACCTAAGCCAAATAAAAGTTCCACAGCCTTAACTATGGAATTTTTTTGCACTTTACCAATTTATCTCATGGGCCACATTGGAACATTTGTTGAGTTGCATTTGGCCCCTGAACCACATGTTTGAGACCCGTGCTCTACAGAGAACACATAAAGAAAAAAACAAAAAGACCTTTGACATGTGGTGTTTCCAGAAACAATCTGTCGACTAAAAACAGAGTCATTTGTTTGTTTTCAGGCCCAGTGTTTTCTTCCTCAATAAGAGCTTTCTCCAAATCCAAAACACATTCCTGATTAGTGTTGTTGTTTCCCCTTTTTGGAGAATAGGTGGTCTCTTGACTGTCAATCTGATCTAAAGTGACCACAGACTGGTCTAAGGTCCCTTCAGTCTGGTCAGTATGTCCAATACAATCATCATTCTGCTGAAGAAAAGCTTCTGTTTGGTCAGTGTGGTCATCATACTGTTGACATTTCATTTCTATGTGGATACTATCATCCTCATTTTTCACATTTTGTTCTGCCACCACAGTCTCCTGCTCCATCAGTCCATTATCCTGATGTTCTGTCAGGTCTGTGCAACATTTAACAGGTTCAAACTCAGATCTTTCAGAGTTGTCCCAGTCTTTTGTCAGATGTAAGTTCCTCTGTTGTACCATCATGTCTTGCTCCTGCAGAAGAATCCACTCATCTGTCTGTTTCACCGCATCTTCTTCCCTTTCCATCACATTCTCCTGTGCTGTCAAAGTGTGACTCTCAGTCAAGTCTGCATGTCCCTGAGAAGCAAAAGTGTTGTGTTGCTCTTTAAGGCAAGTATTTTGTTCTTCTTGGAACAGACGTGTTGTAAAACTGCTGCAGATCTGATCTTTTTTTAACTTCTGTTGCTCAGATTCCTCATCTTTTATTTGCACGTGTAACTTTTCACCACACAACATTTCAGGATTTAATGGATTCTTCTGTTTCGCTGAATGTATTTTAGGAACAATTTGGAAATCTAAATGTTTCTCAGATGGTGCAAGTGCCTCTAGAAACACATCAGCCTCCTTCATTCCTCCATGATCTTCACTGTTAGTTTGTGTGTGTACTTCTCTCTCTGAAGCTTCATCGTTGAACACAAGTCTTTCCGTTTGTGTCTCAACTTCCGCCTGCGTTTCCGTCTGCGTCTGTACACCTGTTGCAATCGGTGTCTCCGCTTCGGTCTGCGTCTCCACCTCAGAATATCTTCTCCCTCCCCATTCGTCAGGTCCTTCACCTCCTAGCTCATCAATCCTCCTTCTCTCGCCTCCTCCTTCCTCCTCCTCAGACACTAACAGACACACCATGGGCTCCACCAGGGCCATGTCACCTCCCAGGTTGCTGCTCAGGATGAGATCAGGAAACAGGAAGTGTTCGGGTTCCAGGGCAAGGTTCGTCTCACTGGTGGAGATGGTTAACAGATCATCCTCCAGGTCGTCCGGGAGCGTCAGGGAGTTGCACTCGCTCCCTTCACTGGAGAGCAGAGGGGATCTTTCGGCTCCACCTTGAACTGATGCATCTTTACATTTGAAGTAGTTGGACAGTGTGTGACAGCACTGAATCACGTTTCCCATGGTGCCTCTGTGCTCACTAAAGCAGCGTAGACATTCAAGTGACCTATAGGGAGACAAGGCTGCACAGTTACTAAAGCAGATGGAAAAGAAACTCAACAAGATCCTTAAGAGTAACACAATACTACTCATAATAACATACTGACCAGGATCACTGTTAAAAATAGCTCCACCCACACACCAGTGAAAGTCTTTCAGTCTCATTAGTTTCCATTTCATAATTTTCACATATAATCTGTTTATGAATGTATGAAGTTTCTGAATGGCTAACAATCCCATAAATGTGAAAACAAGTGGCATCAGGGCCAACAAACACTGCCCCTCACAAAAGTTTAACCTGATTTTACCGACCTCCTATCATTGCAAAAACATGTGTTTGGTGACCTTGACCTTTGACCTACATTCGCCAAAATTTAATGGGATCTATTCTGTTCCAACTTGCACCTTTCCTGGAAATTTCATGGAAATGCTGTCAGAAAAAAAAAAAAAAAACGCGGTTGGGTGGGGGGTGGGGGTGGGGTAATAAGACATAATGATTTAAAGAGTATAGTGAGATATAATAACTTATTTTTAGATAATAGATCTTTAAAATCTTAATTTAAGAAATCTTGCCAAGATAATTTTGTCCCATTGGGATTTTTTTCCCCTTTCTCTCTCTCTCTCTCTCTCTCTCTCTCTCTCTCTCTCTCTCTCTCTCTCTCTTATCTTTAATTTTTTTTTTTAAATCTGCCAATGGAACAAGTGAAAATTATTTTGGTGAGATTCCTTGAAATAAGATTTTGAAGATCTCTTGTCTAAAAATAAGTTCTTCCTGATTATGTCTTATTTTAAGTGTGATGAGATATTTTGGCTAGAAATTTAAAAAATGGCAGAGAATTTTGGAGTGGATGTAAATACTACTTAGTAAATTAGCAACAATTTGACCCAAGTCTACTTAGTATAGTGAGGAAAGTTGTGAGTATACACTGCACAGCTAAGTACAGTGATCATAAATAAAGGAAAATTCTCTAAACTGCATTGAATCTATAGAGGAGGTTTGTCTCCCAAACCTTCCAAAATTTGTAATTGGACTCAAACATGTCAGTGAACTGTACTGTTTCTTGCATTCACAACACTGTTCTGTAATTATAATAATAATAATAATAATAATATATAATAATAATAATAATAATAATAATAATAATAATAATAATAATAATAATAATAATAATAATAATAATAATAATAATAATAATAATAATAATAAATACATAAATTATTACTAAAATGTCTGAATGTTACTCATATTAAAGTGCAGTTTTTATAGTACAGTGTTTCTAGCAAAATTCATGCTTTGGATATTTTATGATTATAGAACATTGCTTTGTTGTTTTTTCACAGGAGGATTTTAAATGCTGTAGATTATACTACTGACAGGTTAAACATTAGCTGTAGTACTCACTTCATTTATTTAGTGTTATAATTTAGAACTGACTTAAAGTTTTGAAATAATTTAGCAGAGTAAACATATTTCCTTCTGATATGTCACAGAATAAAAGTACTGTATTAAGAAGCATAAAGCATTTTTTAAATTCTCTTTATGTTGCGTGCATTAACATAAATATAAAGATAGACAGACAGACGGACAATGGAAAAGATTTTAAGTTATCTGGAGAAGGTTCATGATTCCATTGTAGAGACTGGACACAATATTCATAAAAAAATTTGTAATTAAAATATAATCTGACAGTGACCTCTTTCTAATAGAGAGTGTGGTCCTGCCTGGAATCCACCATAGTCAAAATAGGTCAAACCACATGTTAAATTTACAATGACTCTTTTTCTTGTTTTTAGAGCTCATCCATTTAACATCATTAAGTGGAATAGTCGTTTTCTTTCAAGTTGTTTTGTTGAAACTGTCAAAGGTGTTGAATAATGTTAATTGCATATTCATATTTTGCATAGATTTTTGATATTTCATCCAAATCAACATTCAATTTTAACATGTTTGTGTTATTTTTCTGTGTCTCAGAAAAGTTCATGAATGTGTTTTGAATTATTCATCACTTCTTTATTATTTTTTTGGTGAATTTTAACATATGCTAGCATGTTTTGCATATTTTTCTCCACATTTTTTTGTGTTTCTTTGTGTATTTTTGCATATTTTGTGATAAAATTTGACTACCAGTGCCAGTTGACTGACATGAAGTCTTTTGATCATGATTAATCAAAATGACTCAAAAGCAAACCTGTGATTAATCTGATTAAAAATTGTAATTGTTTGACAACCTTAGTTTTTATGAGCCACTGTACATGTTGGTGATATGTTTTTTTAAGGTGGCTGCAAACTGCAGTATCACCACTAAGTCAATAAATCCTACACACCACACATTTAGGTCTTCTGTTATTGGTAGTAATGCTTCTAAATATAACCTAAGAAATGCCTTTGTCATAGTCTCATGTGCAGGTATGTGTATTATGTTTGGAATGTGTGTGGGCATAAATATGAGTGATCTTAGAAAACAGCTGATGAACGGAAGTGCTACTCCATCAGTGTCACCTCTTGAAATGAATTTCAATGGAGAGAAAAAAAAAGTCAAAAAATGTGTTGATTCATCATGTAAATCCAAGAACAAAAATCTTCGGGGACAAGTTAAGAGTTAAACATGCTTATGAGTTGTGTGTATTAATCTTTTACAACATCCCAATGAGATGATACTCTAAAATATTGACATCAGACACTGTTTACATCTATTTACATATCAAATTCAGACTGCAATATCTGGATATATGTCACAATCAAAGAAAACTATGAAACAGTCAGTGTGGAGGCCCTACCATCAGTGGTGAGACATGGTGCTGGTGTCAGTCATCTCCTTTAGGTTCCTCTGCTGTTCATCGTGTCAGACCAGAGAGCTGAGTTTTCCAGGCTTTCCTCTGTAGCAGGAGGCTCCCCTGTCCTTGCGTCCACGTTACACAAGCTGTGTGTGAGTGTATGTGTGTGTCTGCCCTTCATAGGTATAAAGCAGCTGTGAGCTCTATTCTGTTCACGCACTTCATACCCATCCAAGTCCAGAAGAGGGCAACCTTTCTTCAGCTCATGATGTAACTTCCTGTATCCAGACCAGCCCATGCCCTCTCTATCTACCTTGAATGTGAGCACGTGCAGACAGTGTAAAAATAGCTCCAGTGCTATTTGGCCACAGTGAGAATGACACATGATACAGCATGCACACACAATCCTGATTATCACTCTGTTTTCTGTCTCTTTCCCTTCATGCACTTTTGGGCAAGAGCTGAAATGCATCTCACTGGTTGCCATGGCAGCACTGCAGAGATGCATTAACATTCTGAGCACGGTCACCAAGACAACTGTGGGAACATTCTGGAATGGGACATTTGCAATAGAGACGAGACCAGTTTGTGTTTGTGTGGTAACTTTTTAAAGCCTTAAATGTTTTATTCAGTTTCACATTACATATTATTTTTCTATTTTGTTGTATTTATCTTGTCAGGTTTTTCGACTGCTATCTTTTAGTTATATTTTATATGTTTTTTACTCTCTTTTTAAACTAGTTTTTATTCCACATTGTAATTTATTGTCATTTATCTCTTATCTTTCAGTTGCACCAACCTGGATAAAAGGTGTTATACAATGAGTAAATGAAGAATTAAAAGATGGCTGATCAATCAATCAATGATTGATTTAAAAAAGCTTTTGCAGTAATTTGTATTTGTATAGGGAATACTGATTTATGAGCTCTTAAGCCTTGATTTAATCACATCTCCAAATGTTTTACATTGATGTAAGTTATTACTCTCTCCTTTCCTCACTTTTTTTATCACTATATATCACTAACAGGGTGGATAAATGAATATATACTTTCTGCAAATATTAATATCCTTAACATGATCAAAATGTGGACGTTATTGAGACAACAACCCCCAGTTATTGAATGATTTAGTTGTAAATGACAAAAAAGAAGATTTTGTAATTTTCTTTAAATTCTCATTTCATCTGTGTATTTTTGTCTGACAGAGTCATGTTTAGTGACTAATTGATAGTCCACATATAAATTAAAAACTCATTTAATCATGTGATCTACATTTACCTCTGAATATCTGCCTCATTCCGGGTGCAGCTATGATGCTATATAAATCTGTAAAATGGAGCCAGACCACTAAAGGACCATGACTTATCATCTTCCATGAACAATCTGAACCTTCTACCTCCTCTTTGCTTTAGTTTTGCATCCTCTTACTTATCTACAGTATTTATTTGAGGAGCCCAAAAATTCATCAGTGCTGCTGTTACCAACAACCTACTGCTTACCTTGGCGATGATAAAACATGACTCAGCAGTAGATGATAGACATGTAAATATATGTGACCATCCACGTCTCCAGGTTAAATTGTTAAAGCAGTGGTAAAGCAGGTGGACTACATCTCTTTGTGTCACTTAAAAGAAAAAAAATCTACTGATCCATGACAATACCAACCTTCAGTAAATTCAATGAATTAATGTCAGTTATGTATTTGTTATTTCTTATGCAATTGCCATCAATCAAATGGTGGACAGGATGTGGTTGTACTGCCCTATAGTGCTTGGATTTTACCATGTTGATGTAACTGTTTGGGCTGCGACTTAATTTTTAATTTTCCTAAAATTAATCTGCACCCATTTTGACCAATCTCTGAGAAGCCAGGCATGTTGTAAAGGCAGAAATCATTGCACATCTTTTATGGTTTCTGTTTTATATGTGTAGAACACTTTCTACTGCTCATCAGCACATAACAACATGGGGTTTTGCAAAACTTTTATGCATTTGCCAGTATCTTCTGAAGCAATATGACTGAAAAATAACATCTATGTCACATCTTCATATAATATCAAAACCAGTTAAAGGTGCAATGAGTGCCATTTATGGCAACTAGTGGTGAAGTTGTAGATTGCAACCACATAAATACTTGATTCACTGTTCTCTACAGTGGCCATAAATGATATGGATATGAACAGCCCATGTTACAGCTAGTGTCTGGTATTAACCCTTGTATACACCCAAATACAGTGTGCTGTAACAGCCGCTGGAAAATGAAAAATAAGAAACTGAAATCCTTTCTTAAGAAACATAGTTGTAGATATGAATAGGTGGATAAGGAAACAAAATGGCTCGTAATTCCAGGAGATTATAAACCAAAGATCTGTCTTTATTACCAGGGCTCTCCTCAGACGCTAGCATAAGGACACAGCACTTCCTTGCTGAAATCTGAGCACCTCTTTGTCAACCCTCTAGTGCCATTTTCCTTCCGTAGCTAGCCTAGCTGCACCAGACTCCTAGTGGCAGCACATGTAATGTGCTACAGTAGTAGTCTAGTTACGCTTGATTCAACTTTTGGTTAGATTTCCCCGAACCTGGCCGATGAATCACGGCGAACTATAGAGTCAGAGGGCTGGCGTAACAAAGTGATGCTGCAACAATTCAGACTTGGAGCCAAACAACTGGAAGCAACATAGAAGGAACAACAATGGGTGGTGATTTCCTTTTATCAAAGATGAGTGAAGAATGTGGGAGAATATCAGCAATCTTTAAATAATTTTTTACAAAAGCAACAACAGTCGTTAAGCTCCATAATCCACCATTTTGTTTAGTTATTTGTAACTATCTCCGGACTTTCCGGCATCTAACTACATCATCCTAGAGATTACACTGATTGGTTGTAGTACCGTCCTATTGCATACAGAGGATTTGAAAGACAACCTTTTAGCCCCGCCACCCCTGACTATGAAGCGTTCCTAGACCCATACATGTAATGAATAAGGATAGCACGGCTAGGCTATTGCGCAGCCATTGTGCTAGCAAACACACAAAATTTTCCATGAACAACTGTAGCCGATGTGAATCATGACCAACAGCAAGGCATACACAAAATCTGGTGACCAGAAGATGATCTCTGCTTTCTACTCTGGATTGAGGGGGTGGATTCTTGCTCAAAATTTCTGGGGAGAGCCCTGATTGGACATTATATTGTACCATTTTACTTGTACACAATTTAAACCTTTAACTTTTTAAACAAAATAACACAGAATACCTTGTTGCCATTCCTAGGCACATTGCATGGGTTTTAATAAAGTGCAAATCATACAAAATGTCACTAAGCCCTCTACAGTGACTTTCTGAACCTTGAGTACAGCTAGTGCAGTGAAAAAGCAGGCTGCCACACAGGCACAGCTGTGACCAACAGTGTTAAAAACAAGAGGCATCCATACCAAATAGTACGCTTATTCACCCATCCATAACGTTGCATTTCAAGAGTATGTGTTGTACAATCAATGTGACAAGTTCAATTAATCTATGTGGAAGTTTTAATCACGCATCTTTGCAAAAACTAACTAGAAATACCTAACTTACTCTCTTGAGCCTACAAACAGCCACAACATTACATCCTTCTCATTTCAGCTGGGTTCTGGATTAGACACAGAAGCTGCATCAGGTGTCACATGACACTGGTTGTTGGAAGACGACTTCACTTCCCCGTCTTCATCATCTTCATCACAGGGCGGTTTCTCCCTCTCCTGCTCCCATGTCCACCCTCCTGTGTACGCTGCTGTCCTCTATGTCCTCCCATTCATCTTCTAGCTGCTCCCCTTCCTGTGTTCTGATTGGACGGTTCCAGCGAAGGAGCCGGTATCTGAGTGGGACCAAAAAAAGGGCGGGGTCAGGCATGGGGTGTGGCCTCTGTGGTGATGTCACTCGTTCCTGTGGGACGCACGCTCTCACACGCTCCTCCCTCACGCTCACACGCCTCCTGTGTCTCAAATCTGATTGGGTGGGGGACGCCGGAGGAGGTGGAGACAGAAGCCAGTCTGATCCCTCCCCCTCGTAATCCTCATCATCCTCATCTTCGTCTTCCTCTCCTCCTTCCTCCTCCCTCACTTTGGCTTCTTCTTTTCTTTCGGCTGTGTTTTCTGTGCTCTGCCGTTGTTGGAACAGTTTTAAACGTGCGCTGTGGAGCTCATGGTACAATGTGGTCGTGGTCATATTTTGTCGCTGCAGTTCACGACTCAGCAGTGTGATCTTGTGGCTACGTCGTTTCAACTCTTCTAGGAAATGCCGCTCTTCTTCCCTGAGGCTCCGTCCAAGGGCTGAAGCTCGTGCCCGGCCGGCTCGCAACTCACCACGTGCAGCAAGCATCATGCAGTGCTGGTCCTCGATTAGAAGCTCTGCAGCCTCACACCGTGCAGCCAGCTCTACCTCCTCCTCTAGAAAACACATAAAGCAACACTGTGTGATGAGTTTAGACCCAAAGAAACACAAGACAGATGGTTAAAAGAATATGGACACCTCTGTGAACTGTGAACAAAGCCTGTAGGTATTTATGCTTTCATTAAGAGTAAAGGTATAGTATATAAAATAATAAAAATGGTAATGAACACTTTTTAAATATTTTTTTAAGAATAATAAATAATTTTGCTATTTTTTCCAAGCAGGGACCAATGAACTGTAACAATGACTGTGTGCTACAGATCAATTATATAATATCTGAGAGCAAGGGGGAAAAAAATGACAGAATTTGCATCTAAATGTTAACCAATATTTGGAGGGAAAAGTAAGAAAATCGTTGAAGGATCACAGTATATGGCAATGTGCAGTAAAAATGAAAGGCGATATACGTTGAAGGCATCTTGTTGCATTAAGTTTGAAAACACTGTGCATTGTATATTTTATTTCGACCAGCTATGATTTTCTGCAAATAAAATATATTTAATTGACAGAACAAACTAATTTGTTCCTTTTACTCAAACACAAACTGACAGTCTCTTCCATTTTTCCCAGAGCTGTATACACTGTGTGTTAATTAAAATGATGTGTCTCAGTTCTTTGAATCTTCAGTTTTTGCACTATGAAATACCAACATTAACATTAACGTTCTTCTTCTGTGCAGGGAGTTATTTATAATGTCTTTACCTGCAGTGCTTCTGTCAGGAAACCTGGAGTCCAGCTCACAGCTCAATTCTACAGATGTATGAGACAAAGGTATATCAAGCAGATTAATAGTAAAGCAGGCAAACAGGTGGTACAATAATTAGGATACTCATAAGGACATGGACCGTGGCAGCGTCGTTTCAGGTGTGTGATCTCCATCTGCAGACCAGTCAGCATGGCCAGGTGCTCTTGCTTCAGGAAGGTGATGCCTCTGTCCACACTGGCCACCTGCTGCTCCAGCCTCCCAGCATCCATGGCTTAAACCTCACACAACCTACACACACAGATGCTCATCTACTATACATATACTGTAATAGGACAGGAATCCACACCACAGTTGATTACATTTGGTTTTCCATATACTTCAAAAATGGTGGCAGACTAGTGTGTGATGATACAGCTGTGAATGTGCATGATCTTTAATGTTAGATAAATACAATAAATGATCCTGATGGTATTATAACAACAACCTGTGCAATAATACATTTAATAACAATATAGCCAACAACCTAGAATAGCAGTAGTGGTATGTTCTGCAAAATGTAAAAGCTTTTCTCTTCATATGGCTGGAAATAAAACTGTTTTCTTAAAGGCGAAATGCACGTTTCTCTTTCACTCATTCATTGACTTCCAGTTTGTAAAAATGTGCACGGTTTCCCACCAGTGCTCACAGTGTACCTGCCAGTGGCCTACCGTGACACTGAAGCGGTTTCCTGCTCGAAACGTTTCTCATCGATTCTCTTATCGCTCCGATGTGTCTGTCCTTGATGCAGCAGAGATGCAGAAAACAAAAGACCTGTGCAAAACGTCAAGTGCGTAAAACGGGAGGCTTGGTGTTTCTCTGCTGCTCTCCGTGTGTGGTGGCCCTGGGGGAGGCTTTAGATTTTTCTTGAGTAGACGAATCCTGCAGCAGTCAGAGTGGAAATAACCTCCTCATAACCTTCTGGTTGTACGTGCAGCCGCTGCCGTCCGTGTTCATTTTCGTGCAGCTCAGTATGGAGGGTGATGAGTGCCACAGAGAAGGGAAAAAAAAGGGGGCGGAGCTTTGGGTCACACCACACCAGCTGTTGCTTTTTGTTCCCATTTTATAGAAGACATGGGTGTAAAATTGTGTATGGACGCTATGGACATGTCCAAATCTGTGTATCATTTGTTCATTCGTTTTTTTCAAAAATAAAACCAAAAATAAGACAATAAAAAAACAATCTGTGTATCATTCGTTCATTTGTTTTTCAAAATAAAACCAAAAATAAGACAACACTTTATAATACCTACTCACAATTCATTTATTACCCATTTATAAATGGGTTGTTCATTATGTATTAACCATTTGTTACCTATTTGTTAATGTCTTGTAAAGGTTCATACTAGTGTAAATGTAAAATTAGATTATTTTTAACCAACAGGTGCAGTGTTTACAACTGTTTGTTTGTTTACTCGTAAAGCAGATATACAAACACTGCACCTGTTGGTTAAAAATAATCTAATTTTACACGAACGAATGATACACAGATTTGTCCATACCAATATTTGGATGTTTCTAAAAATGTCCATACCAATTTTATGCTTTTGACATTTTTATGAGAAAATCAGGTATTTTACTCTATCTTTTTTCCTCATCAGCCAAGAGTACATTTGATGGTTATTTCAACAGAGAAGGCTGAAGAAATTTACTTTTTTGGCAAAGTATATTGTTAACCAGAAACTAAAAACAAGTGTCTTTTTTTAAATTAATCAATGTCACATGAAATGATGGCATGGCAACCTTTCTGAGTGTTCAAATACTTAGGTCATATATGGTAACAATGAAAAGCTGGAAAGCCTGAATTTTATCTGAATGAAATAGATAATAATTAGCATCAGTTATTAAACATTTTAGATTGGTAAGAGGTTTAAAGAGGTGAACCAAAATAATACAGGTGATATACATACATTTCCCCATTTTAAGAATTAATATAAACCATTAAAACAATGAAGTGTTGAAAGGGATTTTGTTTGCATTATTCTTTAATACATACATATACTCTTTGATACAGTCAATGTAAAGTGACAATCAGTGTAAATACTGCCTGAATAAGAACCTCAGGTAGGGCTGTAGTCAGTGGCGTAGTGGTCCCTAGAGAAGTGGGTATACTCTCATTTTTTTTTTACCTTTTTATTAAGTAGTCCAGAAAAAAATATCCAGACACTCATGTGTTTCATAGCAAGACAACTCAAAATGTTATGGGCAGATTTGGCAGAAATTTTCAGGTAATGACAACACTGGCACAAGGAATACATTCTTCCATTTTGGTGGTGATTAGTGGAGGTATGTGTGTGTGGGGGGTTGGGGGGATGGGGGGGGGGGGGGGTGGCATGTACTTCGTAGAGTCTGTGCTTTGAGTGCTATTCTAGTTAACAATATTTTCCTGGGCAGGACCCACCGTAATCTGACTCTGTTTGTTCCTCATGCCTAAAGTGAACCAATCTAAAAAGTGAAGTCAGTGAGTATTGGCCAATTGGAAGGTCATGGCTTCATAATCCTGGGGCGAAAAATTGCAGTTTTGCTCACAAATACTACTGAATGGTGAGTATCAGGGGACTGAAAATAAATAGGTATACTCCATGTAGCACTGTGTACCGCTACATAGTTGGCCGACTTCACTGCTTACTCTTATTTCCTGTGAAATGGTTGACCAGGCTCTGTCTCTCCTGGATGTGGCCCTGTGTCTCGTTCATACTGGGTAGAGGAAAAGGATTGGTGTGCACATACTTCTCGTAGAAAGGACAGACTTTTAGGTGAGCAGATATAGGAGGGATGTCTGCCATGTTCCATGAATCCACTGTGGAGAAGAGACGACTAAACTCCCATACCTGTAAGACGAGATACACATAACTCACACAAAGTAATTGGATCCACAGACTTAGCTGAGGTGTGTATTTGAATAGTTTATTACATTTGTATAGATTATTATGTATATCTCACTGGTTTGGCCCTCCATTTGGTTTCTCCTTGTGGCTGGGACTTCTTCTCCCATCTCAGGACAACCATCCCTCTGTCTTCTAATAGCGATGAGCACACCTGCCTCATGAGCTGGGACACCAGAGCCAGCTGTGATAGAGACATACTGTCCAGAAAACTGGCCATGTGGCAGAGCACCTCATAAGGTAACAAGCTCAGAACATCCTCGTCTTCTGCCGGCACGCACCCTTCATCTCCTGTGTTCTCAGGTGGATGGGAGTTGTCACCAAGATAGGGAACAAGTGTTGGGCGCAAGCTAAAACTCTTCAACTCCTGGCTAGAGACAAAAACCTCAGTGAGTCACATACAGTATCTGTATATCATTCTAAAGTATAACAAATTGAACTTGAAATGATATAAACCTTAACTCCTTTTTTTGTCCCCATAGGAAAATTAGTAGTAGGTCAGACCTAGCATACATTATGGGAAGTGAGTTGCTATTGAAAGGGACCAACTTCATCTCTTCACTACTACCATGGTCAGATAAATCCATAGATCTACAATATTGACTGTGGCCCTGTCACATCACAAAATGTGTGCATAACATCGTACATGTGACGACAAATTTAACTCATTCCCTCTTCTATAAAATCTTGTGCAGATACTGTAGAAAATGTGAGATTGTTTGCTACTAATGTGTTGTGGAAGTGGGGGAAATGAGTTGAAAGGAGCAGAAAGAAAGACTATAATAATTTGTTGGAGGTGTTTTGGAAGTGTGTACTGGAATCTGTGAGTATGATAATGCTAATGGTGTAAGTTGTTACTGCTGGTGGAATTAGTAAAGGTGGGGCAGACAGCCTACCACTGTAGTAGTTTGTGGCATGCTAACACAGGCGACACCAAGATATATTATGGCGGTGAAGTGTGGGTGGTTGTATGTGGGTGTGGGTGGTTGTATGTTGCTGATTTCCACAGCCATTTGGAGCAAATGGTTGTACAAGATTCCTTAGATGTTTTTGATGTTTTTGTGTGTTATGTGTTACACTGTCTTCTCTGTGCTCAAAACCAAATTTCTCCCTAGGGAGACTAATAAAGTAACCCTGACCTTGAAGTTGTTAGCAGTGTGTAGCACAGTTGTGATATTGTCATAGAGACCTTGTAAAAGTCCATAGCAGCAGTTAGTTGGCATTAGTAATGTACTACGGTGCAGCTGTGGCCAAATCAGGGGGCGGGACTTAGGCAATGTGCACCTCAATGCTGAGAGCGACGAAGTTTGAAAGAGCAATAAAATTAGTTTAATATCTTTCTTGTTGTATGTCTTAATGTCCGCCATAGTTCTGGAAAGTCACCCTCCAAATTTTGGATAATTTGGTGGAGTTGTACAGGTGTTAGGTGTTCCACAGGCAAACAGGACACACTACAGACAGAGATTTGTTGAATTATAGATAGATTATTTCTGCCAGAGCCACATCCCACAGATTTTCAGCCATGGTGGACAACTTTCTTGACCTCATGGTACTTTAAAGCACTATCTACTACAATGTCTTTTAGGCATATTTTCATTGAGGCACCGAGACAGAAAGCTTGCAACTACAGTATGTGTATTAAAAGACAACAAAGATAATTAATTGAACGGAAAACATGTGACTTGTTTCTGACTGTTGTAGTTTCACAATACTTTTTTTTATAACTGCTGATGTTTTTTCATACCATAACAGCAATAAAAAAAAAACATAAATAAATTATTCCTGCTAACACATCATATGAAACCCTACTCCTATAAAACAAGTCAATGAACTTCACTATTTTTCCACATTACTTTTATATTTTGACTTTAAAATGATGACAAGAGAAAATGCAGAAGAGTTGTTCTCACTTGTAGCTGACAGTGGCTTTATGAGTCGAAGGATGAAACCTCCTCTGACTGTAGGTGCATCCTAGATACGACAGAGGACACCTCTGCTCGAACCATCCATTCAGACACATCTGGATGTCATTGTGAACATTCCTAAAAGCCATGGAGCAAAGTTTAATCACTGGCAACCATCACTTTCATTCACAGATTTTGAGCTTTATATGGGTATATTAATACTGTATGCACTGAACAAAAATATAAAAGAACAGTTTTGCTGTTGCTCCTGTTTTTATGATCTGAATTCATTGCTCTAAGACTTTTTCTGTATTCACAAATTGCCTATTTCTCTCAAAAATTGTCAAGAAATGTGTCTAAATCTGTGTTAGTGAGCACTTTTCCTTTGCTTAGATAATTCATCTAACTCACAGGTGTGACATATTAAGATCCTGATTAAAGAACATTATTGTGTACCTTAGGCTGGACACAACAATATGCCACTCTAAAATGTGCAGTTTTATTATATTTATGTGTGAGTATGTTGGCTATGCAAAAACTCTGATGTTTTTAGCTTCCAGGAAATGTGTCCAGATCCTTCAACATGGGGCTGTACATTATCATGCTGGAAAATGAGGTGAAGATCATGGGTGAGCTTCAGGATCTGGTTACAGTATCTCTGGATTTAACATGCAATCAATAAAATACACCTGTGTTTATTGCCCATCACATACACCTGGCCATACCATAAACCCACCATGGCTCATTATAGACCACTCCATTCTCAACACTGACATCGGCAAAACAGTCACTCACATGACACCACAAACACTGTCTGCCACCTGCCCTGCACTCATCTGTGAAGAGAACATCTATACAAAGTGGCAAGTACCATCGAATGTAAGTATTTACCCACTCAGGTTGGTCACGATGACAAACCGCTGTCAGGTGGAGACTCTGATGACTATGATAAACATGCAGATGAACGTCCCTCAGATGGTTTGAGACAGTTTGTACAGAAATTATTTGGTAATGCAGACAGCAGCAGCTATTCATGTGGCTGGTGTTGGAGGTGAAGATGCTGGATATGGAGGTCCTGGGCTGGTGTGGTTACACATGGTCTGTGGTTGTGAGGCTGATTGGATGTACGGCCATATTGAAGCAGTTGAATTGAATTGAGTTGAACATTCAGTTCATGGGAAGGATCTCTGGTGGACATTCCTACAATCAATTGCACACTCCTTCAAAAGTTATGACATCTATGACAGTGTGCTGTGTGATAAAACTGTACATTTTACAATGTGCTTTTATAGCTTCCAGCCTTAGGCACATCTATGTAACACTCATGTTGTCTAATCAGCATCTTGATATGCCACATCTATGAGGTGGATGGATCATCTCAGCAAAGGATAATTGAACAAGATTTGTGAACAATATTTGAGAGAAATTGGCCTTTTGTGAATACAGAAAAAGTGCTAGAGTTGATGAGTTGGCCCATGACAAGTGTTGCGTTGATTGTTCTATGTACCTACTAATATACCAATGTAATAAATCAATCTGGGGCAGGGGTGGGCAACTCCAGTCCTCGGGGGCCGGAATCCTGCATGTTTTTGATATTTCCTTTTTCCAGCTCACCTGATTCAATTAATGATCAGCTCATCATCCAGCTCTACAGAAGCCTGATAATGATGTAATAGCTTCCAGGTGTGATGGAAGAGGGAAACATCCAAAACTTGCAGGATACCGGCCCTCGAGGCCTGGAGTTGCCCACCCCTGATCTAGGGGCTAAAATATTTACAGAATATCTCTGTAAATTAAGCCATAATCAAATTGCAATTAATTTAAAGTCTAAGAAAGTTGCCTAAAAGTACTACAATGCTTTATAAACTTAAAGTCACACATGGAAAGATGACATTCAGAATCAAATACATTATTTCAAGACACCTGAAGTGTGTGGCAAACTCCCTGCGGTGGAAAGTGTGACCACAGATGAATGAGAAGGCACAGCTAGCTCTGGTGTGTCTGCTGTTCACGCTCTCCGCCTGCAGCTGCAGACGAAGCTTCAGCGGTTTGTCCACTGTCACATCTGCCAGCGTTGTCTTCGCTTTAAATGGTGCAGAGCAGAAAGAGTGTGTTTGTGTTCCTACATCAATATAGAGTCCATCTGCAGCTTTGGACTCACTGATCTGCAAAGAGAACAAAGATTGCAAAAAAAACTGACTAATGCAAGATACGTCTTGTCTCGTCATCTGAACCCGCTTTATCCTCACTAGGGTCACGGGGGTCGCTGGGGTCGCTGGGGGCCTAATCCAGCTACAGTAGGCGAAGGCGGGGTAAACCCTGTGTGAGTTTAATGCAAGATACAAAGGCAGAAAATATATTCAGATGCTATAGTTTGAACAAGAATACAATGTATAAATATTTCATGAGCATGACATATCCCTCTTAAGGACTAACTATAATCAAATTGTTAAACACCAAAGTACATGCTTTGGAATGGGGCCCCTGTATCATGAATGCATGTATTTATTAGATTCATTTTAAGGAATCATCAGTTTTTTTCCACAGTATTTTACTGTTGTAGCGGCTGGAAATTGAGATATTTAAAAGTAATTTCAGAGAAATACATCCAGCACGTACACCTCAGAGTTCATGAGGGAAAGAAGAACTCATAGATAGTGAAAATGTGATCAATAATAGAGATATTTATGGCCAGCCTTTTTACTTACATTTTCATACAATTATCTGTTCTGTCAACTCCTTAAATAATAAAAAAAAAAAAATCCTTGTTACTCTTATTTACATTTAGCTTGTTTTCTTTCTGGCTTATCATCATTTAAAAATTAATCTGATAAATCACGCTATTCACTGACAGAGTGCATTTGATTGTGGTTGGGTGAAAAGATACCATAGCATTCCAACACTCTATTGGGTTGTATACAATCCATCACACCAGACTTTTTGCACCATTATGATACATATATTCACCTAGTCACCATATCTTCTGCTACATGAAACACATGATAATGCTCAGGAAGTACATTAACATATGGTTCTTTAATACATTTGTATTGTATTAAAATGCATTCATTTCCAATGGGCATATATGAGGCTGAAACAGGTAGCTACACGTTTTAATTTAGTTTTTAGGGGAGGTGGAGTTGAACACTATAGGCCTCTGTAGTGTGCCCAAAGCTTTTGTCCTAATGTAATTTTTTCCCTCTTATGTTTATTGTTATATACAACTGTCAAAATGTACACTTTAATGCTGATTAATCCATCAGCATGATTAATCTGATTATACATTTTAACACAATTAAATGGAACAGTTTTTTACAAGTTGTTTTGTTTCAAGTTATTTTGTTGAAACAAAATAAATAAGGTGTTAAATACACATATTACTTGCATATATATTCATATTTTTGTATATATTTTGGATTTATTGTGACATTTTTGGTAGGGTTTTTCTGTATTTTAGGAGAGTATTTGAATGTGGTTTGAATTTTTTGTAATCACTTTTTGAATTAGTTTATTTTTGGGAAAATTGATCATATTTTGTATATTTCTGTCTCTGCATTTTTGTGTTTCTTAGTATATTGTGGGGATTTTGTCTGAAATTTGACTACAAAACCCACCATTCCCCCAGATAAAACAGTTGACTGACATAAAATGTTTTAATCGTAATTAATCAAAATTGATCCCAAGCAATCCTGTGATTAATCTGATTAAAAATTGTAATCATTTGACAGCCCTACTATTAGTTTTGACACCAGTCCTTTCAGCCTTTTACTGAAAAGCTAAAAAGCTCAACTTCTACAAAAGTCTTTTTAAACCTTGTATCTATACTTCTACCTCAGCTCTAAATGTTTTTTTTTTTTCACACCTCTGACAACATTAATACAACTATTACCCACTATTATCACATTATTGCCACATAAAGGTAAATGTTAAGTGATAGAATCTATTATTCTCCACATTTTGGATACATGCACTCTTCCTTGTTACTCATTTCATCATCATCAGCAACATGGTTTGTGGATATATGTATTTGATATTATTTTATGTTGACCTGACCTTGTGACCCATGACCTCATTCTCTGCATAGCCCAGTAATGTGGCTGCAGCTTCGTCGCTGTACCAGTCCTGTTCGTTTGCTCCCAGGTCCGAGGTGTCCACTCCACACGGTTCACTCTGAGCCCTCGCAGCTGTGTCGTACAGATGAACCCGCTGTCTGTAGCGGTAGCTGTCAGGGACCTGAAACAGATATATAGCAGGTTCAAGGGTCAAAGTAATGCTGTTTAAGCTTATATTGCATGTTTACAGGGAAGGCTTCATGTGTCATATTTATGTCAAAAAGGTATTTTGGGGTTTCTTTACCAATAAATTTGAGATCACAGTGAAATAATCATCACATTATCCAAAACATCAACACATTATAACGTTTTTTGTCAGTAAAGAATTAGCCCAACTAATATTCATAGTGAAATAAAATGAAAGAAAATAAAATGACACATGAAAACAAATAATGTGTTTGACCTTCTGTTAGAGTTTGTATTTTGAGTTTAATATTGTAACTTTTGCCTTTTGTCATATTGTTTTGACATTGGATAACATTACACGATTCAATTCTATTTTTCTTCTGTCTTTGTGTTGAAACAGAATTATCCTACAGTCAAAATCATGCCTTTTAATTCTAGAGTTTTCACCTTGAACGAGCGCAGAGTCTGCACTGGAATGGGCTCCAAACTCCCATAGACAAAATCTTTCTCTCTTGGTGTACAAGCTTCAATCTGGCCAAAGGCAACAAGCATGCGCCCATGATGCACCACGTACATGTGGTACTCCTGTGGGGTGAGCTCCTTCCCCAGTCGCTCCATTACTCCCTCCTGCCAGGGGGCATGTCCTGTCTTACTAGTGTCTGGTTCAGGATAACTTGGAGCAGCAGCTGCACCATTTTCTGCATCTTTGTGGTCGTTTTTTGAATCTTTTCCGGTCTTGGCCTTGTCATTCTCCTTCTCCTTCTCTTTTGGGTCATTCTGGGTTGTCTCAGCGACAGCACAGGCACCTTTCTCCATCCCAAACATCATCTCACATATGTTGTACTTCTCTAGGTTGATGCCTTGCTTCGATTTGTTCAATGCAACGTTTTGAAAACCACGTGTGTCACACGTTGCCTCGGATTTGGGCAAATCTATCAAAATCAGCACAAGAATAAAGCAATATTAAAATGCAAGTGTTTCAGTTAATATGATCAAAGGAAATTGGAAAACATGGAGTAAGTGTACACTGAAAACATCCAGTTAAAAAACTCCCTGCTCATTATTATTAACCATGGCTGGGACAAAATATCCATATGGTAATATATAGTTTCATACATATAGTCTATGATATATTTATACTGGTGCCAAATATTTTAATATTATAAAGTTCCAGAATCATTATTACTTGAATGATGCTAAATGCAGACATAGCTTCAGTGTACATTATAACACTTTCATGCATAGTGGTCACTAGAGTACAGCTGTTCTCTTGTATATTCTGTTGTTTTAGTTGCATATCAGCCAACACAGTGGATGCTTATGTATCATCCTAAACCATCATCACACCAACTGCTCTTCATGACACACCTGATTTGCAGTAACCTGCATGAGTGTAAATCAAAGGTTAATTGTTATTGCACCCTAATTAACACTTTTCTTAAATTTTTTTTATTGTATATTATCTCCATGAATTACATAATAAGTAGTATTAGAGGATGTTAAAACATCAGCTTAGTGGCATTAAAAGTGTTTTTATATCATAGTTTTCACAGAAAACATAACTGTCCGATGATGGGTTTTAAATATGTTTCTTTGCTTCAACAATTCAATGTATAGTCTCCAGCTAAGTGAACATTTTTGTCACTCCTTGAAAAATAGGTTAATAAAATAATAAAAAAAAAATATATTGACTAAGATTCTTTTAATTCACATACCAAAAGGGTAAAAGAAACTCTTATTTGCATATCTGATTTGCCAAATCATGTGCAATGGGCTTCCAAATGTGATACTGATGATTGTCTTGTAATGTGTGAAGTCTGATGTAAATGTGTGATCACAGAATGACTATATCATATCACTATTATGGAAAGTGTTCCCATATCCTCACCGTGTCACCTTTCACCTCATTCATTCCACCTGGTTCCTTGCACGCCTTTCCTCATCACTTCACCCTATTTAAGTTCTATCCTTTCCTGTCCTCCTTGTCAGTTCGCCCCCATACGTTACCTCAACGGAACCTGAGTTCAGAGTCACCTGGACCAGCAGGATCTTGCTCCAGTTGTGGTTTAGGACTATTGAATGAGTTTTTGGAACAGTGTTACTGTCATTTATGTTTTCCGTTCCTCTTATGTCCGTGCTCAGAATAAAGAACCTATTGTGAAGCTGCTTTTGGGTCCTTCGCACGACACAACTCCTGACAAGTATGTATGGAAACACAATGGCTTTGTGAATAATTCTGTGACACCACAGGTCTAAGTAAAATATCTCCAGAATAAAAGGAATAGAATTGTATCATGTTTGAGTCACTGATAAAGAAAAAAATAATCAATAAATTTGTTTGTCCATTTCACATGATTTGACAGGATATAGCACTGGGTCAAAATATGAATGAATTTTACTATAAAGGAAAGTTTATCTCTAAACCTAAGATCTACTTCAAAACACCATCTGGACATTAAAATATATCCACTTTTCAGATTATTTCAAGTGGAAGGTTAGTAAATCTATTGTATTACTGTACATAAATGAGTACATATATGTAATGACACTATCATTTACATTGAAAACATCAGTAAATCAACACTTTACTCATTTGTTTCACACATTCAGTCTTTAAAGATTTAATACATTTGGTCTTTGAGGCAGAACATTTAAAAAAATAAACACACGCACACAAATCTTAGACCAGTGATCCCAGCCCTGAATTACACTCAGACTTAATTCCCCCTTAGTTCAGTGTAGAACAGAGACACAGATGAGACTCACCTTTATCTTTGTCTGTGACATCATTTACAAACACTCCCACTCCCACTGCCTTCTCCTCCTCCTCCTCATGTAATTCTTTGTCCTCCTCCTCTTCCTCTTCAGCGTCCATCAGCTCTGGATACAGTGGCTTCATTTTCAGTCTTGCATAGAGGTCAGACTGATCGACCAGAGCCATGCCAACGTCCAGGGCCTCCTCCTGCTCCCCATTCTCCTTCAACACATTCTTCTGCAGAGCTATGAAGGAGTGTGGGTTTGTGTCATCAGTCGGCCAACGGAGCCAGTCCATGGAGCAGCACACCACACTAGCCGGACACACCTGGAGGTGATGACCCCTGGATGAGCGGGTCATCTGGAGCGGGCATCCGTACTCAGCATTGAGGCAGGGCACCCTTACATTAGGGCAGAGCAGCAGGTGATCCTCCTCTTTGCACAGGTGGAACACAGCTCCACAGAGCAGGCGGCAGGAGGTGATTGCACAGGACACAGAGACCTCCACCCGAGCCCTGCAGCGACGACTGTAACACGAATCACAGTGGACATGATGTCCACGTTTGGAGACTCGAGAACGTTGACTCTGATAAAGGCAGAGGAAGAGAAACAGTGTTGGAAAACTGAGATAAAGAACAAGTTGTAGATGCTATTTAAAGACTGTCTTTTTCTAACTCACCATATCTATAAATATCTCTGGAGGCAATCTTTTTTTTTCATCCTATAAGAAAAGAAAATAGTGGCAGATTTCAACCTTTATCAATTTTGGTACCATAAAGGTTCATCAGTGGTGACATGTATAATTTGACCAGATATAACTGTACTAATGTAAGGAAAGTATTATACTTATAAACATACATACATACATACATACATACATACATACATACATACATATACAACAAATGATAATTTAAGAAGTAAAAAAAAAAAAATCTGAATAGTTGACTCTTATGATGCCCATAACAAAGTGATATAAAGTGAGTAAATTGTAACAGTAGTGTTTCCTTCATTCTCCTGAATCTCTGCAACAGATTGAAATCGCTGGATCTGAGAAGACCAAATCACCTGTTCCTTGTCATTACCCAGGAATGAACATAAAATGAGATACATTTTTACAAACCATGAGATTAAGTCCAACACTAATAAAGGTCTTACCAACGTGCCAATGCAGAGGGGTTCTTTCCTCTCTTTGAGTCCCTGAGCTTGTTGAACAGGCAGGTTAAAATTAGCTGAGCAGCTTCAAGCAGGTTCAGAAGGAGAAATAACTCCCCCTCGGTCTTGTGCTCTACAGCTCAGGATCCAAATGCATCACTAACTTACAAATGTTCATGCTGGGGCTGAAAAGAAAGTCTAAATGCAGCAAAAAAAAAAACTAAACATAACCCAAAACTGCACAGAATCAATATGAAACCATGTGTCAGTTATCAAGATTAGAACAAACCTCCACTAGAGGACACTGTTTTGGTTTTAAAGATGATTCAGTGTGGGATTTTTTTTTACCCTGTATAGATTGAAATGTAGAAATTATCATCGGCTTCACCAACCAGGACTCTGAGGGACGAAGGTGATAGAAATTGTCTGATGTGTGTGTCTTTGAAAGGCCTAGTAACCCAAACCATGCTTCAGACCACCTGTGTAACATTTCATGGCCAGTGCCCTGTTCTATTTATAACACACACACATAACACTGACACACACTTGGTTGGTAAAACACAAGTCAGAGTACGTCCTTTTCAGCTCATAAAGTGGTAGGGTCGAAGTCTGTGTTTCACTGTTACTTACTCTGCTGCTGCTGTTGCTGTTGTGTGTGTTTACATGCCCTTCATTTTGGATAGAGCTAGATGTTCTAATTTTAATCCAGTGGCTGGAACTTGTGACATTCATAGTTTCCGTTCTGTTTGTAGGACAGACAAAACTGCACCCAGAAGATCCAAAGAATGGTATGGTTTTATTTTAAAATGATGCTCTTTAAAATAACCCAGATAGTTAATTTGTCTCTTGGGTTTATCTCTACTTATTCTGTACACATGTTGGTGTGTGAGATTTGTTCATTTTGCATGCCTTGTGCATCATATATCCACATTCTTGCTGAAATTAATCTGCTATGTTATTTATGATATATGTGGAAACTCTTCATTAGAATTTAAAGTAAGGTTGTGTTGGTTTGAGATGTATGACTGTGAAACAACTCACCATTCTATGACATTTAAAGCCAATAAATATAACTAACCCTGCAACTGTATCATAAACACATAATTCAAAAACCCATGATGTTTCTGTTGAATAATCCTTAGAGTCATCGTTCTCGAGCCTCCAAATGTGGACATCATGTTCACTGTGATTCGTGTTACAGTCGTCGCTGCAGGGCTCAAGTGGAAGCCTCTGTGTGCTGTGTGGTCACCACCTGCCGCCTGCTCTGTGGAGCTGTGTTCCACCTTTGTAAAGAGGAGGATCATCTGCTGCTCTGCCCTAATGTGAGGGTACCCTGCCTAAATGCTGAGTATGGATGCCCACTCCAGATGACCCGCTCCTCACAGGCTGCACACCTCCAGGTATGTCCGGCCAGCCTGGTGTGTTGCTCCATGGAGTGGAATCGCTGGCCAGCAAATGATGCTCACTCTCATCCAAGCACAGAACTCCATGAAAATCTATTGAGTCAGAGAGAACATGGGGGATGTCTGGACCTGGCCATGGCTCTGAAAGACCAGGACCGTCTATTCCACTCCATGAAGATGAAAAAACTGTTTCCAGAACTGATCCAGAGTATTGAAGAGGAGGAGAAAGAGGAAAAAAGAAGGCGTGAGGAGCAGAGGAAGGAGAAGAAGAAAAAAGCTGCTTTGGAGAAGGAGGCAGCTGCAAAGAAAAGAGCTCATGTCTGGCAGCCTTTTACCATGTTCAACACACAAAGATTTGAAGAGAAAGTGGATGATGAGGATGAAGAGGATGAGAATATAGATGTGATTTTACAGCCCACGTTGACTGACCAGGAGACAGAGGCTCTCGTCAGGGGGGAATCAGGGGTGAATCCTGAGCTTTTGGAGAGCTACAATGCATGGGAGCGGATGTTCAGCATGGAGATGGGTGGCTGCAGGGAGGCAGGAGTGGCTGGAACAGGGCAGGGAGCTGGTGAAGACAGGAGAACTCTGGGAACTCTGATGGAAGAAGATGCTGAGACATGTATGGGTGCTGCTGCTTCAAACACCTGCAAACAGGTGGGCAGTGCATACACTGAGCACTCTTCCTCCTCCTCCTCTTCCTGTGGGACCAAGGATGTGAAGAAGAGTTTTTCCGACGAACATGTGGAGCCACTGAAGATTATCACAGTTCGTACATTTCAAGTCCCAACCAGCTTCCACGCTAAACACGGCCGCATCCGTAACCCTGGGTTCTACAAAAGGGAGAGCAAAGGTGTGGACACCAGTGACCTAGGGGTGGCGCTACAGGACATGCCTGTCTGGGAGGAAGTCCAGGTGAGAGAACAAAGTTAAATAATTACAATGATAAAAGACATGCTTATTACCCCACACCCTGAAGGGGAGAGGGGTATTGTGACTGAGTCTGCTTGTTTGTTTGTTTGTTTGTAAGCAGGTTTGCGCAAAAGCTACAGGACCAATTTCCCTGAAATTTTCAGGAGAGGTGCGAGGTGGTCCAGAATATTTCCCATAAACTTTTGGTGAATGTAGGTCAAAGGTCAAGGTCACAGTCACCAAAAATGTGTTTTCACAATGATAATTAGATAGGTAAAATATGTGTGTGTGCAGGGTGGTGGTGTTTGTTGTGTATTATTTATGATATATTTACAGATTTAAGTTGTGTATATACAACTGAGAATACATTTTTGTGTGATGTTTTTGGCATTCACTGTTGATTTTAACATCTCAACCAACTTTAGCTGAAGGGGTATGGTAATCATTTTGTCAGCTGTCCATCCATCCTGTCCATTCAACAACCTAATCGCATTATCTGTAGAATGCACCATATTTATACTGCGGATGTATGTTGGTATGTAGCCAAAGCCTACTGAAAATAGCTCACCTTGACCTACCTTTTTTTTAAAAAAATAGTCAAATGCTGACATGTCCTTTCAATGACGTAATCGCATTATCTGAAGAGTGCATTGCGATTTCTGCACCAAATGAAATGTGGTTCAACCCTCACAAAAATCAAAACAGTGCAGTTAGTTAAATTCAAAATTATTTAAAGTGTATGAGTTAGAGGCTTGTGTCATTTTTAAAGCTGTTTTTTTTTTTTTAATTATAAATGAAATGGCCCCATAGAGGGTTAACATTCCATGACCAGTAGATTAAAACTAGTCTCATATTGTGTTTTCTTATTTTCTCATCAGGCCTCTTTACTTTGTTCCCTGGAGAAAGAGCAAAGAGGTCACCTTATCGCAGAGAGCACAAGCACAGACGCTCTGCTGACAGATGAAGGCACCCAGACCTACAGCTTCCTGTCAGCACCTTTTCCCAAAAACACATCTTTGGCTGACCTGATGACTAATAAACCACAGGAGCTGCACCTTCAGCTGCAAGTGGAGAGCGTCACCAGTCGACACCACAAGGCCACTTCTGCCTTCACCTTCCTCTGTGGTCACACCTTCCAACGCAGAGAGTATGGCAGGCATTATAAGTGAGTGCTGACCAATATCCATTTTATTTATTTAGCACATTTAAAATTAAGGAAAACATACAACTTTTAAATGCAAAAATTAAGCTGACAAGTATTATTTACATACAGGAACATCCACAGTGACATCCACATGAATGTGAATGGCTGGTTTGAACAAAGATGTCCACTGGCATATCTGGGTTGTACCTACAGCCAAAGGAGGTTCCAGCCCTCATCACTTGAAGCTACCATCAAATACAAGTGAGATAAAAGTTTTGCATTATTGCTATGGGATATTTTCTCATTAGCTTCCACAGTTACGGCTGTTTCAATTATCTGTGTGTAAGTATTTTGTGAGTTATAACCATTTAAGTCATTTTTATTATATTCCCATTTCTTTTCTTTCCCTTTTTAATTTTGTATTCTCTTCCTGTCCAGTGAAAAGCAAAAATCTGTTGGTTTTCAACTGTAATGATGTGAAGAATTACGATTTCCATCATGGGTTGAGAAAGATTTTTGCCTTTGTACACCAACCTTTTGAAAGCTCTCTTGGCTTAGGTGGAAAATGCTTTAATGTCTCAAAGTTGTCAGTGAAGTGACACTACTGTACAAAAATACTGCATATATAAAATGACACAACAGTTTATAAAAAAGACCAGTCCATGAACAGCAATAAAATACAATACATACTTTTAAGCAGTTGTAAAACACATGTGAAAACAGTACATGTAGGAGTAAAATACAGACAGAGACCATTGTATTGCACAGTAACTACCTTGACTTTTCAGGCTTATGTACATTTTTACTGACAACACTTAAATAATTCTACTTAAGTGAGGTCTTGACTTTGACTTGATGAGTATTTTCAAAGAGGTGTATGAGTACTTTTACTAATGAACAGGACATTAATACATCTATCCCTGATTATAATATAAAGTGATATGATGTTACATGTTTTTTTTTTTTTTTAAAGTGAGACACTTTAAACACACTTAGTGTGTTTAAAGGTCAGTGAGTTTGATCTTTGTCTCTCCCTACTGGTAGTCTTATGAATTACATATTAAAGAGCTGTGTAATATGCTTTTGAAAAAAATCACAAATGTATTATCTTTAAACTCATCATATGTGGATGTGACTAAACTTGTGTTTTTAACACTAATGTCCCTTATTTTTGGCTGTTAAATGAGCAAAAAAAAGCATGATTTAATTATTTTTATACCATTATTTCAAAGATTACACAGTGAATTTGCCAGTGTCAAAATGCAGTGTCAAGATAGTTTAGTCCTTTCAGATGTATTCCAACAATGGACAGAGTAAAATTTAACAAGATAACTTCCAGTGTTGGTGAAAACAATTGGAGTTAACAGAAGTTTCACACTGTTAGTGCCATATATAACAGTGTTAAAATAAACTAAAAATCAACACTCTTTGGAGTATTTTTAATGAACATATAGTGTTAAGTACATATAACACTGGAACAGTTATTTCTTAACACTTTACTGTTCAGTGTTGAATGTAAATAACACTATGGGTGTTACTTCTCACATAGTGTAAAAGTTGTTTGATACCAATTAGTGTAGTGTAAAATATTAACTCTTACTATTGTAATGTCGACTCTGGAAATGTAACTAGATTCAGTGATTCTGTAGATAGAGCCCATATGTTTGTTCACTGAAGTAGTGTTAAAATTAACTCTTTGAGTGTTATATTAACACTAGGGCTGTAAGGATGAACCAATTCGAATCGGTTATCGGTCTGTGTCATATGAGATCCGACAGAATCGGTCCACGGAGAACTGAGGAGGTTTATCGGTGGATTTTTCAGTTAAGGATAGAAAGGAAATGGGGGTGGTGGACAGGAAGTGACAAAATAAAAGCCTATTTATGACTGAAACCACGGATCCATGGTTGATCCACACAGCCGAATAGTTTTATTTTGAAGGAATTTTATATCCACCCACAGATTTCCAAAATACACGGCAACACTTAGCAATCTTGCTGCTAACACGTATTAGCAAGATGTGGTATGTGTTTAAAATGAAAATAAAGACACTTTTGCTCCTGTGTAAGATGCTCTTTAATCATGGGTTGGGTTATGGTTGTAATGTACGCGGCTACAGATTTGTAAAGTGGACCCGTGAGGGACTCAGTCAGTCCACCAGTACTTCAGTCACGTGACTGTCAGTCCACCTGTACTAGATTTCCGGTGAGTCTCCTGCAGGTCACGTCTTTAAAAATATCTTGACTTTTATGTATACTTAAGTAAGACCAAACAAAGAAACCCACAAAAACGTACAACAATCTTAACATACAAACAAAAACAAACAAATAAAAAAAAAGCAAAGCATGATGTCAGTTTTGAAAGGCAGGTTTTCATTTTCTCTTTCAGTGAAGAGCTCGGCTGCTTCAGTCTCCATCCCAACACCTCTGCATCACTGATGTCCAAGGTCTCCGGGACCACAGAAGATAAGATGAAAGGGTGTGGGGCAGAAGGAGGGCAGGACACTCTGAGTTCACTACCTTATGAGGTGCTCTGCCACATGGCCAGTTTCCTGGACAGTCTGTCCCTGTCACAGCTGGCTCTGGTGTCCCAGCTCATGAGGCAGGTGTCCTCCTCTCTGCTCCAGGACAGAGGGATGGTCAGCCTACAGTGGGAGAGGACGACTGACTCTCATGGAAAAAATAAGTGGAGGGTCAATCAGAAGGTTAGACTTTATCCAAGTAACAGTAGCATCAGTGTGGAAGTAGAACATTCCAACATCTGTGTTATTGGAGGACATAAGATTTTTATTAGCTTTGTGAACATTTTCAAAATGTTTTATTGTTATGTAGGAAATCAAGATCAATGAAGTTACAATATTTGGTTTCTTATGTGGAAAAAGATCCCATAAGTAAATATAAAAAACACAAGACGAACATATGTAAGTTAAAAGGAACATAGTATATTGTATTTTAAAGGTAGTTAATTTTTTATTTTTTTTCACACTATAAAGTCCACTGGACTATAAGGCACATTAAGTGAAACAAAACAGTCAGATAAGTAATAATCAAAATTTATTAAACACCTTCCCAATAACTCTCAGCTTTGTTCAAACGTAAATGAACATATTCACAATAACTGCCAACCTTGTTGAGTTGTAACAGGTAACAAAACACACTCTTATTCTTCTAAATCAAGCGTTAGCATATTTACAATAACTTAAAATTGTTCAGTTATAACATGGAAAATACAACACAATACACTGACATTTTCAGTTCAGTCCTTATACACACAATAGACAAGTTAATTATACTTGGAAAATCAAGTTATTTGTACTTGTAATTCTCAGCTGAATGTCTGGATATCGGGGTTTACAACAGATTTAAAGGTAAAATAATTTGTGAGATGAATTCAACATTGATTAAACCCTTTTTTAAAAGTTAATCAAACTCAAAATGTTACCACTTATCAAAATAGTAATTTGTGTTAACAAAAACATTTAATAAACAGAAAATGCATGGATTTAAAGGACTATTTTATTTAACATTGCCAAATAAAAAGTAGCTGTGTAGCAATAGGCCAGAAAGACATTGCATGAAAAAGTTTTAAACTAAACATTTTTAGTGAAGGGTTAAATCTTGATATTATTAATTATTTATAACTTTGAGTAAACTCTACCATTTTATAAGTAAACTTTCACTTAAATAGTTTGAGTAATGCAACAAAACGTTTTTTGTTTTTTTTAATTAAACCTTACTTTGAAAATTTGCTTATTAACAACTTCTGGATTAACAGTGGTTAACACACTTAACAGGTCACTTGATAAACTGTGATTTAATTAATAAATAAATAAACATTTGACCATAGTAATGTCCATTTTCAAATACTTTCTCGACTGTTAAGTTTAATCAGTCTTCTCTAAAAGTAACTAGTGTATATAAAGTGACACAAGCTGAGACATTTTAGCATTTGAAAGTATTGTATTTGTGCAGACTGTAACTGGCCTTCATTCTCACTCTATATTTGTGTGACTTCAGGTTTGGCAGTTCAGCTCCTTGTTCTCTCCTGTCGACACCTGGGGCTTCCGGAACCAGCCGTCCATATCGGAGCATCTAAAGTATTGTCCTTATTATGAGAGAGAGACGCGAACAGAGAAGATTGTCCTGCCACGCATCAAAGAAGAAGTCCAACCCAACTGCAAAGGTCCCACTCTGGTCAGCCTGTTCCACAAGAACAAGTTCATCATGTAGATCAGGGGTGTCCCAGGCCCAAATGTGGCACACCAGTGATTTCCATTTGGCCGGAATGAATTTCAAAAGTGCAACGATTCTGCAGTTAAGGCTATGGAACTTATTTTAGTTCAGCTTCCACATACAGACCAATATACTAGCAGCATATTAACCTACAAAAAAAATGACTCCAGATTTTCTTCTCATTTTGGTAAGGAAAAAATTATATTCAATTATGCCTAGAAATAATAAGTCAAATTTGTGACTTTATTTTAGTGCAAAAATAACATCAGCTATCTTGTAACAAACAAAATGTGAAAAATCTGAACAAATATGAATGAAATGAAAATTATAAAGAAAATTAAGCATAATTTAAAACATTAAAACATAATGCACATGTATAAATGATTAGTTGAGGCATAATATTTTTTTTAAAATCACACTTTTTCTTGAAAATGTTTAGTTTATTCAGGTTATTCACATCTTTCATTTTTGGAAAGTCTATAAAAATAGGCATTTTCATAATCTAATAGAGTTTTTTTGCACAAAAAGAAAGAAAGAAACGTGAAGAATTGTCATTATTTCTGTCATTATTCTATTATTTTACTGGTCTGGCCCACTGGAGATCAAATCGGGCTGAATGTGGCCCATGACAGAAAATGAGTTTGAGACCCTTGATGTAGATTTAAACACACATGTACTTGTATGATGTTTTTTTTTATTTAACAGAAAATGAAAAATCCATCTGGAAATTCAATATTTAATATCACTTATAGAAAACTGTTGTAGTGCTAGACCTTAATGTTTAAGACATGTTCAGACTTGTGTTGAAATGTACAAAAATTAAAGTGTGGAAGTAACTTTTAACAGTGGATTAGTAATAGCACATGTGTAACCCATATCTAGCTTTTATACTATTCTTTTGAGAAAAAAAAAAACATAGCAGAGGAGACATTATACACAGTAGTTTTGAGTTTCCAGTTAGGTATTTCCTAATCTCCTTCTGTAAAGTAGTCAGTGTGTTCTTTTCTAAACTAAAATTGTGCTGTGAGTCTAAAGTCAAATGTGTTCATCAGGAGGTGAACGAGGTCATGACCTCTGCTACCTGAGAGATTAAACTGTCAAGGCTGAACAGGTGGAAAACCGTGAAGGATGACTATGCAGTTTCATTCACCAATGACTCTGGGGAATAATAAGATGGAAAAGATAAGATGGTTTGAATGAATGAAGAGTCAAATCTCAGTGGTATGGAACATAGGTTATCATGGTCCTCTGAGAAACAGTGTACAATAAAATACAGATGGAAGAGAAATATCTAATAAATAAGGACAAAGATGAACTGGATTGAACTGAACTGAATGGAATTGAATTGAATGGTGACAGGGTCCCAAATTAGTTTTTTCTCTCTGTGGATCAGTAGTTGCTTTTCCATTCACTGTCATATTACACAAATATATGTTGCACATAAAAATTAATCCAATGGAAAATGTTCAATAAAACACTTGTTTTTCAATTAAACGTTTTTGCACTGGAAAGAGGTGTTAGTTTTGGGGCATATTGCAATTCATATATTATTATTGATATATTAAAACTGCAATAGAAAGACCTTTTTTGCAACTAGAGTCAGGTAAATTAAAACTCAGTTTTAACATAAACATGGTGTGGCATGTGTGGACATACCAGGAAATAATATCATTTTTAATTTTAGTGGGAGACAGAGGTGGTGTATATAATAATAATAATTATATTTGTAAATCAACTGGATATTTACATTTGTCACCATGTTTATAGAATGACTTCTCATGTCATGTTGCAATAATAAATACACAAACCATCACATTTGTCATTTAATAGTAAAAGGGACAGTACGTACGTCTGTTATTTAAATTTTTCGTAAATGTCAGTAAAGTTTTGCACATATATCTAATGGAAAAGTAACTGGTGCTAATGTTTTTTGAACCACAAAATACATGCATCACTTCTCTTCTATAACATAATAAGCCAGATGGTCCTTCTCTTTAGTACAGACGATGTAATTCCTCTGACCATAGAATAAGTTTTACATTTTGCCTCAGTCCTCTTTAAATGTGCTTTGGTCCATAGTAGGCTGGGTCATGTTCATATTTGGTGTCTGTATGATCCTGAGCCCATGACTGTTGTACGTCAGGATCATATGATGGTTAATGCAGTGCTGCCTGAGGGCCAGAAGATCCACTGAATACAAGGTTTCTCCTCCTTCTCTCAATATTTGGATAATTTAATGCACTCTAGGTGGGAATATATGCATAGTCTTCATGATTTGACATTGAGACACAATTTTCTCAAATGGTCCCACAGTTTGTAGACACATATTAACATAATTTTAATTATATATACCTTTTCTCAGGTTAAAAATGTAATAATGTTTTTATTATTGTATGTTGTAAATAAAATACGGGATCACTATATGTCCAACTGCATTCAGCTTTTAAAGAATGGTACTTTTCAACATTTATTTATTTAGTTTTTACATTTACTCCCTATACTCTTAACATTAATGCTTGTGTCCTTACATTTCAAAACAAGCTTTCACTTCACTAATTTAACATAAATTCACTTTTGTTTTTTTTAATCTTGTTACATCCTTGTACAGCGACCTTGAGTGTCTTGAAAGGTGCTTTCAAATAAAATGTATTATTATTTTTAATTACTTTAATTTAGTGGCTCTGAAGGGACTTAATACTTTTATTTTGTATCACTGCATGTTTTCCAACACCAAGGACAATTTGGTCCTCAGTAGAAGAAATGATAATACATAGAAAGTATAACCTCTGAATCCATCCGTGAAGAAGAACAAAACAATAAGGGAGTTTTCAGACACTCAAGAGTGATTTGCATTTAGACCAAATGGTGTTGGTTTCTATTTATTTGAAGTTAGGGCATTTTAATAAGCTACATATTAATATAATATAAAGTTAATATATTATTGTACAGAAACAGCCGGTCAAAGGCTGACTTCCTACTGTAATAGAAATACTTACATAGCAGATCCTGCAGTAAAACGTTTACCTCAGTAGTTTTTTTCCCATTTGGGTGGTAACCATAACATCCACATTCATTAAAGGACATATACTTGTTATTAACATTCATTCTCAGTATGTGACATAATGGAAACTACAGCTAATGTTTATCCTCAGCTTTTTTTTAGAAGAACTGATAACACTGGTCTATAAATAAGATTCTTCCACAATAGAACTAATGGAATTTAAGTGTCCTACTAAAGAAACCTCAAATCTTAAATGCTGGTTGGCTCAAGTTTCAAAGCTAATACGTGGGTCAAAATGTGAAATTCTTAGAATTAACAAGAAAATAGGTTTTAGTCCAAAAGAATATTGGTCTCGGATCAACTTCAAAACACTGTCTGCACATTATGATCCATTCACTTTACAGGTTCTTTCTAGTGGAATATTTACTAATCCATTGTATACATGTACATAAACCACCATATATGTGGAATAACACACCATCATATATATTAAAAGCATGAACTAAGCAGCACTTTTGTCATTTGTTTTCTGATTCATTTATTAAAGTATGTAAGATTTAACACATTTAATGCCTGAAGCAGATAGTTTCTAAAATTATAGAACAGTGTAATTTACTGAAAAAGCTGAAGCCAAAGTACTTTTCATGTTATTTTGCATTTACACACCTTTAGTTTCAGATGTTCTTCCGTATTTGGATTCTGTTTATGACGCACCTTGACATATTATAGAAAATACTCTCCATTGCATCCAAGGACCCTTAAGATGGAGGAGAAACATCTTCATGGACCTGTTTATTGTCAAACTACTGTAGGATTTGTCATTGTCATTCTGTCATACCTTCAGTTCCAGCACCATAGCTCAGTCTTTAAATGTCTCCAGGGTGTACTCATGCTTAACCCCACAACACCATTAAAACACACAGTTTACTATTTGATATTCTAAAATCTGTTTTACATGTTTTTTCTGATGCAAATGTGCTGCAGATATCACTTAAGCTGGCTGTTTTTGTATTTTTTTTGTGACCTTTTTAATCATCTTTTATTGTTTCTCTTGTACAGCGTTTATGTATCCTTTGTGATTTACATGTGATTTAATATTTAATTGATTTTCTCCTGTCATTTATTTAGGCTTTCCTTTCATTTGACTCCTTACATATGAACACATTTTGCATCATATTATCACAATAGCTATAGTTTACTCATCTTTCCACATGTGACTCTTGAAACTTGATACATGTTGCTCTTCAGTGCACCATAGAGGACCGCTGGTTTCCTCAGTTTGGCTTTGTCGGCTGCGTCCATTCAGAGTTGGCGGCTGCTGCCTCGTCAGCCTTTCTCTTTACTGCTGTTTGTCAAATACAAAAGACCTTTCTCTGGAACAATAACTCAGCTGAACATGAGCAGAGACGTCACTCCTGAAACTGTTCACCCACCAGAGCCCCAAAAAAGAGCATTTTTTATCTGCTGATCGTTGTCTTATTAACCTCTTTTCAATGCCTCCCAGGATCAAGGGATGAGGATTGGAGATGGATGGGTTGCCGTGGGAACAGACTCCTATCCCATCATTCAGCTGATGAGCAGGAACACACTGTGGACTCATGTTTAAGGAAAACCTCTCCACTGTTATTCTCTGACTGACGTTTTATGTTTCTGGAGGAGTTTCATGTGCTTTGGTGAAACCACCATTAAATTACAGACATGTCTGCAGCCAAATCACGTGAGTAACTGTTTACTTTGAAATCCTAAAATGACTTTATCTAGGAGGTGTAGTTGAGTTAAATGTCAGGTAGACAGTACTTCTCATAACACTGCTCTAGAATATCTTCTTCAGACAATGTGTTAAATCTTAAATACTTTAATAAGATGAATCAGAAAACAAATGACAAAAGTGATGGTTAGTTCATGTTTTTAATATATATGATGGTGTGTTATTCCACATATATGGTGGTTTATGTACATGTATACAATGGATTTGTAAATATTCCACTAGGAAGAACCTGTAAAGTGAATGGATCATAATGTGCAGACAGTGTTTTGAAGTTGATCTGACACCAATATTCCTTTGGACTAAAACCTATTTTCTTGTTAATTCTAAGAATTTCACATTTTGACCCACGTATTATCTTGGAAACTTAAGCCAACCAGCATTTAAGACTTAACATTTCTTTATCAGAATCATTTTATTTTATCATTTCATTAGTTTTATTCTTATAGACCAGTGTAATCTATTCCTTTATATGGGAGAGATGTGTATCATTGATGTTTTTTTGTGCATGGACAACTGAGGGTTTGAGTTTTAAAAAATACTGTGAAGTCATTTGTGTTTATCTGCAGCCCATCAGGACCCAGACTCAGACCCAGAGGACACATCAGAGGAACTGACTGAACTGGTCTGTCTGGAGTCAGACCTGAAGGATGGACAGTAAGAAGTGGAGTGGGATGTTTACAGTCTGGAGCAGAACATGTAGTTATTTAAACATACCTACATGTTATTCTGGGGCTGATTGTAGTTTTATTTGAAAGTAGATTCAAGGATAAAGATAAAGTACAGAACAAAATTATTTGACTTAAAATATGTAGGTGTTCATGGTGACACTTCTGTATTGTATCCTTTTCTACAGCTGATAGACATGCACACGTAATAAATTATCATTTTTAATCAGAATTTAGTTATTTCAAGATAATTACTTTACTGTATTTGACGGATCATAACAGACACTTTTCTAAAACATTCTCATACAGTTAGGTTACCTGTTAGGTTTGGTCTATGTCAGTGGAAAATGCAGATGATTTCAATACATTTAGTTCATAGGTTCGAGCTTTGTGGAATACCTTCATGAGATCCACCAATGCATTTTGTCCCCTGAACACAGGAAATTACAACTCACATAACATTTACTCCCCCTATAAAAAGAATAAAAGTTATTCTTTTGGTAAAGCTCAACATTAATATAGAGCTAAAATTATTATTTTTTAGGAAAACAATTTTAACTCTGGTAAAAAATGCTTCATAATTTTTCCTTTGTAGGGGACCACACTAAAAAGATAAAACAAAAGACACTTAAGCCACAACTGTCCACTGCTATTTTTTCCCCACACACACAAAAAAAAGTCAAAAAACATTAAATCATGCTGTTTCCAAACAAGGTAATTATTTTGGATTATTTTACTTTTACTTTCTTGGGTCTCAGGAAGATATAATAACTTGTCGTATTTCTGGTTATAACTGTTTAAAAGTCTGAAAAAACAGTTTGTTTACATTAAGGACAACTTCATTAACTCTTACACCACAGACCTGAACAGAATAACAATATATCTAAGAACTAGAATAGAAACAATTATGAGAAACAAACCCTGAATCATTTGGTTTAAGAAAAGACATATTCATAACTGTGTTGTTTTGTTTCTTTTAGGGTGATGGAGGTGGAAGTTGGACGTCACAGTGTGTTACTGACACGCTTTGAAGGCAAATTCAACGCCTTTGGTAACCTGTGTACACACTATGGTGCTCCACTCAGCAAAGGTAAAGAAAGCCCAGGTGTCGAGGGGAAAAAAAGAATGAATTTATATTTTATACAGATATCATGTTTCATGTACAGTAAATCTACAGGACAAAGTATATTATTATACACATAATACAATTATTTTAACAGCTTCTTCCCTGCCACAGTTAGGCTGCTGGCCAGTATTTAACACGAGAATGCCCAGGGTTTACAACTGCAATATATATGTATATGTATATGTATATGTATATGTATATGTATATGTATATGTATATGTATATGTATATGTATATGTATATGTATATGTATATGTATATGTATATGTATATATGTATATGTATATGTATATGTATATGTATATGTATATGTATATGTATTTGTATATGTATATGTATATGTATATGTATATGTATTTATATATGTATATATGTATATGTATATGTATATGTATATGTATATGTATATATGTATATGTATATGTATATGTATATGTATATGTATTTGTATATGTATATGTATATGTATTTGTATATGTATATGTATATGTATTTGTATATGTATATGTATATGTATATGTATATGTATTTGTATATGTATATGTATATGTACATGTACATGTATATGTATATGTATTTATATATATATATATATATATATATATATATATATATATATATATATATATATATATATATATATATATATATATGTATATGTATTTATATATGTATATGTATTTGTATATGTATATGTATATGTATATGTATTTGTATATGTATATGTATTTGTATATGTATATGTATATGTATATGTATATGTATATGTATATGTATATGTATATGTATATGTATATGTATATGTATATGTATATGTATATGTATATGTATATGTCCATGAAATGCTACCTCCTCCTTGCAGTGCATTTTATTTTATTTTATTTTATTTTACTGTACTTATTTATTGTGTGTATTGTTTCCTTAGCTTTGAAACCATTTTCATGGGGTACTTATGTAAGGTTGGATGCAGTTTTATGCAGATATATAGATATTTCAAGCATTCTATTCTATTCTATTCTATTCTATTCTATTCTATTCTATTCTATTCTATTCTATTCTATTCTATTCTATTCTATTCTATTCTATTCTATGTATCTTCCACTGATGAAAGTGATTGAGTTTCAAGACAACATAAATCCTGTAGATTAAAGAGACCAGTTTGTGTTTGTGTGCAGGGTTTATTTCAGGTCAGAGGGTGCGCTGTCCGTGGCACGGTTCCTGCTTTAACCTCTTAACAGGAGATCTGGAGGAGTATCCTGGCATGGACTGTTTACCCTGCCACAAGGTGCTGAAAATGAACACACATTAACCCTTTAAGTCCAGTCACCGTAGGTTCACTCATGAAAGTACTTGTGTCTTTTCTGAAGGTCAATATTCTCAACAGCAAAGTGTATGTGTCTATAAACAAAAAGGTAAGTGGATTTTCAGCCCTTCAGACACATTCATGACTTAGTTAAAGGAAAATTGTGGATATAGATGGAAAAAATTCATAAAATATTTAGGCTCTGCACAATGTCACCAGTTTCCTCAGACCCTATGTCTACAACTGTAAAAAAATAAAGTATATATATGTATATATATATCATTTTACAATTTTATTTCCTCAAAACAAAAGAAATACATGATTTCTACATAATCTGGTTTCCTTCTAGTAAAAACAACAGCTATATTTCATTTAACATCTTTAAATGTTCTCAAAGTTCAATTCTAAAAAAAAAAAGCATTTTTAAAACGTAGTTTTTTTATGTTGCAACTTTACAACTTTTTGCTGTTAATTCTAAAGTTATTTTTTTTATATTGTACAGTTTAATACACCTATAATCATACCTTATAATAATAATAATAATAAGATAAAGAACATGCATGGAAAATGTAAGTGTCTCTTTTGATGAGTTTACATTGTGTCTTTTTAATGTATGATGGAGACTGTAAGGCAGCAGAAAAGGATAAAGTATATGGGACGCGCAGACCCAGGCGTCGCCCACATCATTCTGCTGCTCGGTGGAGGTGAGTGCACACACCTCATATTTTAAGAGGATATTTCTTTATAGCATGAAACTTAAACATTGCTTCTTTTAAATTCAGAATGTTTTTGTCATGTTTCACACACTGTAAACCTGAATGTTCAGAATATATTCAGTTGTGAATACTCAAAGTTTCAGAAATAGTACTACTAACTCAAATGTATTAAGTTGCTGTAACATGTTCTTTTTTTTTAAGTACTTGCAACTAATATTTTTTTATGTGGATATAAGTGAACATAACTTAACAATATATGAGGTACAACTGAATGGAATCAAGTCATTAAATGCTGAGAATGATATTGTTCTGTTATTTCTATTGTTTCAAATAAAGATGATTGAAAAAAATAAAATTAACTGATGTACTAGATGCTGAAATATAATTCCAGATCACTCCAAATATCCACCAATATCTATCACACCAAAAAATTACAACCATAAAACACAGTAATGTTATTCAGGGGCAGCTGTGGTTCAGTTGGTAGTGCAGGTCGTCCAATGACTGAAGGGTCAGAGCTTCACGTCCTGGCTCTGGCTGTCCACGTGTCCAAGTGTCCTTGGGCAGAGACACTGAACTTTTAAGTTAGTCTCCCAGTAGGACTGACAAAAGTTATCACGTTACCATGAAAGACCTTACACAGCGGCAGCACATGCAAAAAAATTACATCCCTGACGCTCTATGGGGATATAACAATCATCTATATCCATTGTATTCTGTCAAATTAGACAGTTTTTACAGGTGAATCAGTGTTGCAGAACATGATAGTTTTTCCACATTTACTACGGAACCAGTGAATGTCCAAAAAAGACACATCTGATAATATAATCACATGAAACTTTGGTATTTGACTATTATATTGTATTGACCAAAGGATTATAGTCTGTTAACATAGTAATAATATATTGCTTATTATTACATGTTATATATATATATATATATATATATATATATATATATATATATATATATATATATATATATATATATATATATATATATATATATATATATAATTATCATTATAATGTGTTATTATAATATTATAATAATGTTATTATAATAATACTTTTTGCAAGTTTTTTGAGAGCAGAAAAGAAGTCTTACATAAATTAGTTCATAAATAAAATATAAATCTTGTATATGGTCTCTGGTATGAGACTGTGTGTTGTGTCAGTGTGTGATTGTGTGTTTTCTCACTGTAAGCACAGGGGCTGCATCACTGAGTTGCGCTGAGACACTTCGACAGGAAAACTACAAAGGCCGAATCATCATGGTCAGCAGGGATGGCCTTTTACCGTATGACAAAACCCGCCTCAGCAAGGTACTGCTGCAGAAAAACATTTTTAATAACTTTTTTATTTTTCATTTTTCTCAAACAAAACAAAAACAATGTACATTCACATGATTGTAATGTTCCAGTTCGGTGTTGTATCTCTTGGGTCTTTATTATTATTGAATTCTACAGCATAAATAAATATAGCATAAATAAATAAATAATCAATAGATATGGATTTTGTCCTTAGGATGGAAAAGAAGAAATATATTAAATATATTATATTTATAATATATTATAAATATTATTGCACAGCATCATGGACCAAGTAAAATTAAAATTACACCATCATGTCTATCGTCAGGAAGTCTATCAAAAAGATAATTTTAATGGATGCATTTACTGTTGACTGCTGTTACCTAAATATAAATATCATATATACTGCAGGTCATGAATGTGGAGAGCTCCAGTATTATGCTGAGGACCAAGGAGTTTTACCAGCAGTATGACATCGAGGTGTGGCTCAAGAAAGAAGTGAGTTCACTCCACCAACTTTCTTCTTGCAGTGAGGAAATAATAGACATTATGCTTTTTATGCATAGTGGTCACTACAGTGGACAGATATTCAGTACTGTTCAGCTGATCAGCCAACACAATGGAGGGTCATGGATCATCCCACACTTTTACTGTAACTTTCCTGTTCTTGATAAACTTGAACTGAACTCAAATATTTGAGTAGAAATTACTTGCTAATGGTGGTTTTTAAGCATTTTGTAAAAGGTTTTTTAAGCATATGTATTTTGCAAATTATGTGAATCATATTATGGCCATATTATGGACCATACCAGTGGGGCCAGTACCCAGGGGCCCTAGGGTTAAGGGGCCCGGCAGGTGGACCCAAAACGATTCTCCAAACTTCACCTGCTGTAGCTGTGATAGACCCCAGTGACCCTAGTGAGGATAAAGCAGGTTCAGAAAATGAGATGAGACATAAGAATAGAACTTAGTAAAACATTTGAATAGGCACAATTTACAGTTTTAACATTATGTGGCAGTATGTGCATCTATGAACAATACCATGAATAACAGTATGTATATTGAATCAGCATTGATTGATTGATTGATTGATTGTCTTTATTTGAACTCAATTTAAAAGACAAAAACAAAATAAAAACATGTGAACGATATGTATTTTCTATAAAAACTATTTGTATATCTATGTAAAACAGTATGTATACCTATGAAATATGTCTATTTAAAAATAGTTCATTTATTTTCTATAAATACTGAATAAATATTGCATTGTTATTGCAGGACAGAAGATTATTGCATGGTTACTTATGGCACATAATTCACATTTGAGAAATTATTGCACAATATTGAAAGTGATTCCTAAATTCCACTGTCTGAATCTGTGGTGATGTTGATTTCAGGCTTTGTCAGTGGACACTGACATGAAGACCATCACTTTTGATGATGGTTTGGTGCAAAGATACGACCAACTGCTTATCTCCACAGGCTGCAGGTACACACACACACACACACACACACACACACACACACACACACGCTCATTTACATGTCTCATGAGGACCAAGCTTTTAATCAAGTAGCCACTGAGTAGTGAGTGTAAACACATCTTTTTTTCTTTTTTAAATAAAACAAAACAAAAATAATCAGAGTAATACAAATTTGAAAACTAAATAAAAAAGTAGATACGAATGAATTGATACAAAGTAGTAATTTTAAAATTAAATAATAATAGTAATATAGTTATATTTAACATAAATAAATAACAATGAAAAAATAAATAACTTTAAAAAATACACACAGATATATATGTAAAAGCATCTTCAAACCTTTGAAAAATATACATAAAAATTAACTTTACACTTATTTGCCCCATGCTTTATGGGGACTTCCTGAAAAAAAGAATTTATGTATTCATAAGGCCACAGCATTTCTATTTTACTAGTGGGGACCTTTATTTATATTTAACCCTTGTGGGGACCTGACTTTTGGTCCCCATGGTGTGACTGTGTAACCATATCAATGTCCCCATAAAGATAGCATTACAAACATACACACACACACACACACACACAGCAGTAATAACTATGCTTAAAAATGTCGGTGTTTTGCTTTCAGTGGAACAGTTGGTCAGAAGACATTGGCTGTTGCATCTGTACAGACTGTAAAGGCAAATCTGTGATATTTTACTCTATAAATGAAACTGACATGAATTGAATTCTGTAGAGGGAAAGGTCTGGACATTCCCGGCATGCAGCTGGGTAATGTTTTTATGCTGGAGACGCCAGAGAATGCCAGACAAATCCACGCAGCCGCAATTGGTCACAAAGTCGTCCTTGTGGGATCTTCTTTCGTAGGTACTGTACTTCATCCACATTATGTAATTACACAGTTTTACTTTTTAGTCATTGGCAGCAATTTTAATCTTATGTTTTCTTGTTTTGGTATAAAGTTCATCACATGCTTTTTTTTCTAGTGGAACTATTAAACTATCAGAGTTCTAATGTGAGATGTCTGCTCAGCTTTTGGGGAGGACCGATGATGGTCACACACATGTACTAAATATTGGAGTATTTGGCTGCAAGACTGGAATATACATTGATCTCAAGCAATGTTGACTCCCCCTCTGTAGGGTTAAAAAATGAGAACAAAATGCAGACAAATTAGAAAAAAAAAATACAAATCTATTTGTTACCTACTTTCCTATCTGCTCATTTGTTGTTGTTTTTTTGTACTGTTTTGGGGTTTTTTGTATATATGTATATGTTTAGTACTTTAATTATTATTATTATTATTATTTTATTTTTTTATTATTATTTTTTTTATTATTATCAGCATTTTTGTACAATGCACTCTATTGGTATAAGATGAATTCAGGTTATTGGGGAAGTGAACAAGGGGTAGGATTAAATAAGCTTATGCTTCATCCTACTCCTTTTCAGACATGTCATTGTGTATTATTATTATTATTATTATTATTATTATTATTATTATTATTATTATTATTATTATTATTATTATTATTATTATTATTATTATTATTATTATTATTATTATTGTATTGATTATTGTTGCATTCTGCACATGTTCAAAATAAAGCATTCAAATAAAATCAAATGACATGAAAATGAAAAACTCAACTGAAAAAAATTCTAAAAAAAAGTTTGCTTAAGGAGCGCTACCTGGACTCAAAATAAGTAATAAAAATTAGAGGTGCTCTATTGGATAGGAGAGAACAGCATAAAACAAAGAAAAATTCCAAGGCACTCTCTTAGAGAGAGAGTGCCTTGGAATTTTTCTTTGTTTTATGAAAAAAATTCTACTTGAACCTGTTCATTGGATGAAAACTAATGGTTTCACTGTTACTTTTCTTTTCCAGTTTGTCTCATAGTCTATTCCTCCTGTAATTTTCTTTCAGGGATGGAAATTGGATCCTATTTAATTGGCAAAGCTTCCAGTATCACAGTGATCGGCAGCAGTGAACAGCCGTACCAGAACACACTGGGTCCAGAAATAGGCAGAATTACCAAGAAAGTGAGAAACTGAACTGTGTGCATGCCTACATTAATACTGTTTAATGTGAACTTAATATAGTTCATCTGCACATTGATGAAACCGTGTTGTTGCTGCAGATGCTGTCTGACAAGAATGTGAAATTTTACATGAATGATAATGTGACGGAGGTCAGGCACGAAAGTGGAAAGGTAAAAAAAATATCAGAAGGCACATTGTTTCATTACTGTCAGAATAAATAGAGTGAAAACCTCTTCATGTAAAAATGTTATTTATTTATTTAATTATTTATTTTCCTCCCAGGTGAAGGAAGTTGTACTGAAAAGTGGAGCAGTTGTCCCAGCCCAGGTTTTGATAGTTGGTATTGGTAGGTGTGATTTTTAAAACAAACTGAGAAATGTTCATTACATTTGTACTCTGAAATTTTCACGAGTGTGTATATAGTGTTGCAGTAACGTGTGCAGGACTCCACTGTTTTTGTTTAGTTTATTTAAACTGTTTTAAATATATTTGATCTTTTTAAAAATTATTTAACCATTCAATCACGATTTATTTGCTACAAAAAATGACAATATTATTAAAAAAAAGGATTTGTCTTTAATATTTAAAACATTAAACTAATTTATGCAATTGATCAATCAATAAGTGTGATTTGCACAAACTTAAAATATTTTTATATTTTGAGATTTCAAATTTGTATTATTATAATTTCTCGTCTATGATGTGTTTTGCTACAGAACCAGAACCAGGAACAGACTCAAATGCAGTAGTTAGACACTAGGAATTAGTATTAAAGATTTTATTAATAACAATAATAGGATATTATTGTTGCGAGAGTCCCTCTCTTTTTCTCAGCTGGGGAGGAAACGTACTGTGTATGTCAGTGACGAGAGGATGAGGCAAAAAATCCAAAGTCAGACACAACGTAAATGTCTAAAAGGGGAAAATCCCAAAAAACATTACCGAGGTCCAGGTGGGGGATGAGGTTCAGGATCAGAGAAACTGTAAACACCAGCAGGCAGACAAAGGCAGGCAGACGGTCAAAAACAGGAGTTCCACAACAAGACAAAAAGGGGAACAGACATAAAAAAAACAGGAATCCAGAAAATTAAACCAAACACCAAAGAACCCACAGAAAAGAAAACAATACTCATAAGTTACTATAACTGTTGACAAACTCACACTGAGGGGTGACACATGAGGAGTTTAAATACTAGACAGAACAGGTGAGACACATGAGGGGAAATTAAAAAGGGGCGGGATATCACTGGTGACAGGAAGTAAAGTCAGAAAGCGTGAACATGAACCACATAACAAAATAAAAGCCCAGACAATAACAAAGACAGCAAAAGGCAAAAAATAGGACAGAACACAACACCTTGATACCAGATCATCACAATTTAAAATAAAATATAAGACATTTTTGGGGCATTCAAATTTTGTAAGACACACATATGTATGTGTGTGGAACTGATTATATATGTACTCAAACCGCTTCAATAATAAAAATAATAATAATAACTCTATGTATCATCCTTAATGAAGCACAGAGATTCTCAAGTGGACTGAAAACAACAGACAAAATATAATATATTTAAGATTTTATGGTAAGCAGTAAGTTCAGACTCACATATAACCAAAGGTTTTATTGTAGTTTTTACTTAATAATACACTCAGAAAACAAGGTAGATCTACTTTTAACAAATGTACTTTGTTCTCAGTATTTTTAGCCATTCTGTCTTCTTTCTTTCTTTCTACTTCCAGGCATCATTCCAAACTCAGATTTTCTCCGAGACACTAAAATACGCATGGACTCCAAAAACTTTGTAACCGTTGACAAGGTCTGTCATTAATGTCTGCTCATCTTACGTCATCTAAATGTGTCCATTTTGCAGATAAACTCACTTTAGGTCCTTTGTCTCCCCATAGTAACTGTGCACTTTCTAATATGATTCCATGTCTGGGTTGTGAATAGTACATGCAGACTAACATCCCTGGAGTTTTCTGTGGGGGCGACGTGTCCACCTTCCCCCTGGCGATGGCCAAAGATCATAGGGTTAACATCGGACACTGGCAGATGGCACAGGCACATGGTATAGTAATAATAAAAACACATTTTCAAGGATTCAAGGATAGTGTTGTGTATATAGTTACTACTGAAAAAAATTCTACTATCCTGAAAAAGAAAATGCATTTCTGTAATTCAATTTTAACCCCTTAACATCTGGGCAATTCAAAATTAACACATTAACATGAAATCTGATTAAAAATTTTAACACAATACATATTTTTGCATATGTTTTGGATCTTAATCACATTATTTGATGTTTTTCCTCCTGGATTTTAGAAGAGTTTTAGCATATGTTTTAGATTTTTTATTTTTTTTTACTGCTTTTTGTACTAGTTTATTTTTTGTGAATTCTAATGTATTTTAACATGTTTGTATATTTTTTTTCTCCGAATTTTTTTCGGTTTCTCCAAAAACCTGAGACAGAGCATTTGACTGACATAAATTGATTTAATTGTGTTTAATCAAAATGAATCCAAAGCAACCCTGTGATTAATGTGATTAAAAATTCTAATCATTTCACAGCCCTAAAAGAAGTAAATGTTAAAAAATTTGACAGTACAGTGGATAGACTTTTTTTTGTATGTTGCATATTTGCAACAGTAGGCATTAAGGAGTTAAAGGTGAAATATACATATTATACAGACAAATACTATGCAAATCAATATATGTCAAGCTTTTATTTGTTTTGATTTAGCTGATTAGGATTTACAGCATCAGAAATCTCCCTTCAAACAATATTCCAAATTTCTGAGTTTTTGGGTTTGAGGTTTAAATAAGCTGTAAATCATAATCAGCAAAATTACAACAAAGAAATGGTTGAGATATCCTATTTTACATATCAAGAGTCAATAAAATGTATTTGTTTGACCTTTTATGTTGAATTACCTGAATAAAACAACTTTCACACTATATTATAATTTTCCAAGTAGTACCTGTATGTTAAAATCCCATACAGCATGTACTTATCAGATGGATTTAATATACTTTACATCATGTCAAACTTAATGTCACTGTTACACATGCATACAACTATAGGTTTTTTTTTTTTATTATTATTTATTTTTGTTAAATTTTTATTTATTTATTCATTTAGTTTTTTTACAACTATACTTTTTTTTTTTTTTTTTTTTTTTTTTTACCATATTTGCAGTATTATAGCATAAATGTTGTTGTTGCCATGGTTATGACCTGGAGGACAGTTCCTGTAAGTGAAAGGGTGCAGGATTTGATTGCTTTTAACTTTTTTAATATTCTTATTATTTAAAGCTGTCTTTGTTTTATTGTTGATCAGGGAGGATAGCAGCTCTGAACATGCTGGGGAAACAGACTGAACTTAATACAGTTCCTTTCTATTGGACTGTCCTACTGGGCAAAACAGTTCGATACGCAGGTGAACTCCTACAGATTAACATGAAACACACTGTCACACTCATATTTTGTCTGTTCTGCATGTGGTTTGTTGTCAATACATGCAATGTTAATGCTTCATTTTGTGTTTTGCAGGTTATGGAGAGGGATATACTGAGATAGTAATGAAAGGAAAGCCTGAGGAGAAGAAGTTCCTGGCTTTGTACATTAAGTAAGCTGACACAAACAGCCATTGTCTGTTTTAACCCTTTAACACCTGACAACATTATGTCAGGTAAATGTGCTGTTGGGAATTAGCATCTGTGGAAGTTGTTGTGACTGTGTTCCTTTTCTTTAGTGGTTTTGTTTCACTGTGTGTTTTAGGGTCAAAACAGGACGAATAAAGAGAGGAATTTGAATTTGACAGGTTTTTACTGAACAAGGTAGTTGGACTGTACATCAGTAAGAGATTTAGAATGTTTAACATGAATTGTGAACTGTAACACACTGAACTACAACAAGTATTTGAATTTTGGCTCAGTAATTTTGGTTTTGGGGCTGCTTTTTAGCGCCTGGTTGAGCTCCAAAAAATAGTTACACAGTCAAAACACTACAAACAGTGAAATTTAAGAAGCAACAGGGAAAACTGTGAGAATAATTTAAAAAAAGGTGATTTTATAGAGAGTCAGTCTCACTACTCTGTGTTTTGCCCCCCATTACAGAGGTTGTGAGGGATGCACTGAGCGTGTTCAGATGTCATATTTTGAAGTGTTTACATTCAAAACATTTTAGGAGTATTTAAAATAAATCATAGATTCACAACATTCCCCCCAGACATGACAGGGGTTAAAGGGTTAAACATTTAGAATGAGTGATCAACTTTCATTAACTTGTGTAACAGATGCCTGATTGTATGTACAGATCTGGGATGTTTCTGTCATACATTTTATTTATGTTTATTTGATGTATAGGAATGACGAGGTCATCGCAGCAGTGAGTCTAAACTTCGACCCGGCGGTGTCTGCAGTAGCAGAGCGGCTCATAACAGGAAAAGTCATCACCAAAAAAGAGGCTCAGTATGTAATATCCTGTGTTTTATGTGACTTCCGGTCTGAACCTCCATGGTGTGTTTTTGTACAGTGGAACAACAGTTCTTCCGCCTTTTAATGATTACAATCCAATATAGACCATGAAGGACTGAAAAGACTCTACTTTTGGAGATGATCTGACTCAGTCACAATTTGGCCCCTGATCAAAGTTGCCTCCCCTTCTCCAAAAAAAGAAATGGAATTTTTTTTATATATTATATATTTTATTTCATATATTTTATATATATATATATATATATATATATATATATATATATATATATATATATATATATATATATATATATATATATTTCCAACATAATTACAAGTGTATCTGTCCATGTTTGTAACGTCATGGCTACATGGCTCATATAGTACACATATTTTTACCACTTATGATATGATTGTGATAATGTGATTTATTCTTGATAGATAAGTAGATAATTAGTATCATTTGACCAAGTCAAAGGTGATTACTGATGTATGTAAATTTGAATAAAAAGAGGAATGCATCTGAAATTATATTTATTCCAACTTTATGGGCAACAGTTCATAATGTATAGTTACAGCCACAAATTCAGTGCCATTTAGTCTTTTAGTCCAGAGTTTACAGTATCCTCTTACTCCAAAAAAGACCTGGAAAATTGCTTCTGACGACAGTGATGAGTGATGCCAAACACCACTGAGCTCATAGAATTACTATGACACTGCTGGACACCATTAACATGAGACTGTTTAAAAATACAACTGGATTATTCTTCTGTTACCATGATATTAAATGACATTAAGGTGTTGTTGCCATGGTTATGATAAACCTCAGATTTCACATCAATTCAATACAAGTGAAAATAAACTATAAGTACTTCTTTGAGTGAATATTTAAATTTTTTTATATTTATTTATATATTTTTATATAAGAAAACGCATGCATTAAGAGTTAGAGACCAAGAGGCATTAATGCTTATGACACTGCAAACTCAAAAACATATCATACATTATCACTTCATCGTGTAATCATACTCACATATTCATAATAAATAATGTATTATGGATTATAGTTGCAGAATATGGCAATTACCAGTACTCATTTTTGATCAACTAAATGTTATGTATGAAATCACTTTTCAAAACAGGATTTTATCCTTAAAAATCATTACAATTATTAATAACTTTTAGAAAATAAGACAGTTTAACAGATTACAGTGATGATGTGAACTCTTTTTTTCTTCAGATCAGATGACCTGAGTTGGCTACAGTTGTCTTGATCTACACTCATCTGTTGAAAACATCGGCTGTGTGGAGCTGACATGCAGCCAGATGACTGCGATTCATTCGCTTCTTCTTCCGAGGAGGACAAAGGGTTCAGGAACAATGATCAAAAGAAAAGACACCATGATGCAAACAACAGATACCTCATATGGATACAGCTGTTTCTTTAATCTTAGATTTGTATTACCATAGTAGAACATATTTACATCGTTTTCAGAATTATGTGCTTTTATGTCTGCAGGTTGATTTTTAATGACAGTCCATAGAGATATCACATTTAAGATGCCTCAATACGTTCTCTGCTGTTAAAAAGCTGCCTCTCTCTCTCTCTCTCTCTCTCTCTCTCTCTCTCTTTCTCTCTCTAAATATAAATATAAAACACAAGTGACCTTAATGCCACGTACAGTGCAAGCTGTATATGTGGTCCAGACGGCGAGTTGGAGGGGGATTAGGAGAACAGAAGAATAGACTTCAGCTCTTTGAAACAGTGCTGCTGAAACAGGCAACAGGAACAAAACACACCAACAGGGAACAATGAGTATATGAACAAACAGCACTCAACAAACGTAGCATCACAAAAGAAATGCTGCGTTTTTCTGTCCATTCCCTCCATCTCGCTGTTGGTTTATCACTGTCAGTACTTCACACCTCCATTTTATGCTTCTATTTGACCTGTTTTCACCTGGAGCAGACGTTTTAATACCAATATTGGTTACAATATTTCTGAATAAAAAGTTTTTCTACTCTTTTTGCCTGAGAATAACATTGACCTTTTTTCCTCTTTGGCCAAACACACAAAAAAATACATTTTAGTTATTAATTTTGCTCGTGCAAAACCAGTGATGTTCACATTTTGATCATAATTTTTACCTCAGTTTCCAATGTTTCAAGACAAGAGTGAAACATTTTTGTGATTGATGCAAAGTGAGCCCCGGAAGAAAACAGATGTACATGTCATTAACATTTTTGTCTTGTTTTTTCACTTTGTACATGCATTAAAACAGCTCTCAGGCAAAAAAAATAAAAATAAAAAATTCATTTACTTCCATGAACTTCTCTGCCATCTGTCTGCCATCAGTGGTAGTACAGTAATGTTCAATAAAAATATTTGAGCATCTAAGATTCACACTACCCACACTTAAACAATTACTGATGAATAAAAGCTTCCACAGATCAAAACAATTGTCAAGCCTTTAAATCTAATCAGTACATGGAAATAAGTCAAATAAAATGTAGATGGAAATGTTTCTTATTTTTTTTTGTGGCATCTCATATGATCCATTTGGGTTTTCAGTGGCTCCATAATGAACATGAAAGCACCGCTGTTCTGTTGTAACCTAACATGGAAATATTTAAGTATATGTACCTCCATGCGTGATTAAATATAGTTATAAAATAGTACAGTGTTTTAAAGGATGTTTTAATGACCGATTGTTGTGCAGGTGACAGAGAAACAGATGCACTGAAGTTAAACTCAGGACTGTATTACAGGTGTTCAACATTAGGGTTTAATACGGTAAATGGTGTTTAAGGATAATTATGTAACAAAGTAAATAGAAGAAAAGGTCCCTTACCCTTGTGTGGCCCATTGACCTGGGGTCAATAGAATTATCCTGATTGGGTTTCAGGACTGAAAGATTGACTTTGTATGTTTCTGAATGGGCTACATAATTCAGAAGGTCAACAAAAAACACTGCAAATCCTCTATTAAGTTTTTAACAGGGACACTGAGCAGAGAAGATAATGTAGGACAATGCTAGTTCTGAGGGAGTGGAATATGTACCTGACAAATTAATCTTACTGCATTATTATAAATCAGCAACACCTCAAGTTCTTAAACCATAAACACCCAGTGTATGTTTCCAAGTGTATTATTCCTCTATATTTAACCTTTATGACGTGATTTATGGCCACCGATTGTAAGATTAGCCTGTATAGTTTTGCATTTTTTCAGTGTAAATAATGTATTGTCCTCTGTTTAATTCATGGAATATGTTGATGTTTTGTAGTTTACATGTTTTGTCCTGGGCCCCCTCCTAATAAGCTTGCAATAGTTTCCATGGGTCGCCCTTTTTGCATTCTTTGCAAATAAATACTGTGACTTAATAGATGTTCATAAAAGTTCAGGTGAAATTTGAGGGTTATTATGGCAGAAATAGACAAAACTGAAGACAAAGTGAGTTTGAACAAAAAAAAACAAGCATTCTATATTCACCGTCATTGATCCAACTCTGTGGGTTTTACTGGTGAATTGATATTGTTGAAGATGACAGTGTTTCCATGGTAACTACAGAGCCTCTGAATGTCAACATGGGTCATATCTGATGACCGTGAAAAGACAGCAAACTGCATTTTACACCAATTATTTACAATTATTGATAGGATTAGTGGATGAACAGGTACGAAACATTTCCATCAGTAGATGGGTTTGATCTCCAGTTTGGGTCTTTGTGGGTTTATGGGTCAACTTTTTCTACCACATAGGATGTTGATTTTATGTGCATGGACATTTTATCTGATGTGGACAGTCTATTTAGTTATTTATTTCTTATGTTTTATTGTGTTATTACCTTAGTATTTTTAGCTTTTATTATGTTTGATTGTGTTTTTATCTTAGTATTTTTATTCTTCCCCCCAAAGGGGAGAGGGGTTGAGTTGGTTTGTTTGTTGGTTTGTCTGTATTGGACCAATTTCCATTAAATTTTCAGGAAATGTGCAAGGTGGTTCCAAATCGATCCCATTAAATTTTGGTGAATGTAGGTCAAGCGTCACAGTCACCAAAAATGTGTTAACGCGATGATAACAAAATAGGGCAAATCAGGTCAAATGTGTGCAAGGGGGTTGGAGTTTGTTGTGCAGGGCATCACTTGTTACCTTTTATTATGTTTATTTTATTGTATAGCACTTTGGAACCCTTGTGCTTGTTTAATTTGTGCTGTATAAATAAAAATGGATTGGATTGGTTAATGACGCCTGTTTGTGGGAAGTTAAAAGGGCAATACTTGCATTTTAAAGTAATAGGGTTGTGTGTTTCCTTCTTTTTTAACCAAGTCTTTGCTCAGATGCAGCAGTGAGTCCTTCTCCTGCTCACACGGATATGTCTCGTCACTTTTCTCTTTGTCAAACGTGTGTCTCAGTGCAGCGTAGGCTTCCCTCAGCATTATCTCTCTGTGTGCCATGTAGCGCTGTCGCCTGTTGACCCTGTACAGCTGCAGCCTGTCCTCCTCAGCCTGGGGGTCCTCCAGAACCTCTTCCCACCTCAGACTCTCCCTGCTCTGGGGGCTCGGCCCTTCCACCCGGTCCTGCTTCGGAGCTGTACTGGTTCTATCTGTTGGTGAATCCTTGCTTGGCTTCTTCGTACTCGTCCGGCCGCTGCTGCTGAGCCGTTCTCCATCCTTGCTGGAAGCTGTTCTAAGCCTCGGTGGTCGGCCTTGGGGTGGGTACACGGGGTTTAACAGTGACACCGGTGAGGTCTCTGGAGGCACAGATACAGTATGAGGTTTCTCTGGGGGGTATAAACATGTCAACACTTTGAACAAAGCCCAGGGTTTAGATTACTAATGAGCCCCTATAGAGCTGGAGATATATTAGTGAGGGGCAGAACACTGAGGGCCTATAATCACATGACCTACACAACACTGGCAGGGGTCCTCCAAACACTGTGTCATCTTTTCTCTACATTCATGCTAAAAAGGACCTTCATAGCTATTATACATAAATATGATCATTATGATCTTTAAATCTGATTTTTTTTCATTTAAATTTTTTCATTTCATTTATTTGATCTGAGCAGAAGAAAAATTAAGCATTTTTTGTTTTAGCAGTTTTTTCTTCATATTATCTCCATGATGGACTGTGTTAAAATGAGAGAAAATATCAGATTGGACAGAATTTTTTTTACTCAATTTCAGATTTTTTTTTAATTAAATTTCAATCACATTGCATTTTTCATGCCTATAGATGGATGTAGACCTGGGAGATAGACGTCTAAGACAAATTGCAGCCAAATCAGTGTTTGTATGTCAGAACTGAAGCAATTTTTGTAGTGGTAGTTCTCACCAAAAACTTAGCAAAATTTGTGACCTCGTCACGCAAAAATGGTACAACTTTTCCCAAAAATTTTAATAACTTCTAATGTCCCACTTATGTAGATAGTGTTCACCAATTTTGAGCTCATTGGGTCCAACAGTCAAGGAGGAGTTTGTTAAAATACAACAGCAAAAACCATGACTCTGCATTTTTGGAATTTCAATCCAAGATGGTGGACTTCCTGTTGGTTAATGGGCATTTATGGACTCAATAGGCTTTGTGACAATGTGTGCTCAGACCTGCTGTCTTGGCCCAGGACAGTCTTGAAAAACAAACTTAATCTCAATGATCTTTTTTTATGGTTAAATAAAGTTTCTAATAATAATAAAGCACCAGGCGTACAATCAAACCGATGAGAACAAGAGTAATCTCCTTTGAGATTTTACTGACAGAATTAAACAGAAGTACCTCATTATAAATTACCTCATGTAACCAAATATTATTCCGTTCCATCTGATTTGAGTCTGGTTTTAGTTTTATTATTCATATCTTGTACTTCTCATTAATCTGCTATCTGTGGACACGGGACTGAGAGAACACCACAACATATTTTATTTAATTGCTTGTGGCACACTCTGTACTTGAGCATATGACAATAAATAAAACACAGAGTTGAAACAAGGAAGGTTATTTCAAATGAATGATGCATAAATGGAAAACCAGGTCTGGATAATGTGGTCAAAAGGTCAGAAAACGATCAAAGGCTACATTCTGACTGTAGGTGAACAGGGCCCAAATCTGATTTTTTTTTTTTTTTTGGCTGATATGTGACCTGTGTCAGATCTGTTAAAGACAGTTTGAACAACACAAATCCAACTGTTTGATACTTTCATGCAGTCATGGAAAACATTTTTTAGACCATCACTTGTCATCAAAAACCGTGATTATGCGAATTTGTAGTCGGCGGTATAGAGCAAAATTGCAATTTCTATTGATAAACAGGTGTAGTCTTGGGAGATGTCAGTTAAATTTCACCCAAATCTGTCTTTGTATGTCTGATCTAATGCCATTTTACTAAAGGTATATTTAGCAAATCTGTAAGGGGGTGATATAGTGCAAAATGATAATTTAGTTGGATAAACAGGTATAGGCCTAGGAGATAGACGTCTGAGTCAAATTTCAGGCAGATTGGTGTTCGTATATCCAAACTAATGCCATCGTACTAAAAGTACATTTCTAGGGGGCACTATAGTACAGATTTGTAGAACAAAAACAATGCAACTTTTCCCAAAAATGTTTAACACTTTTGAGGTCCTACTTGTGTAGATCGTGTTCACTGATTTTGAGCTCATTGGTCCCAACAGCCAAAAAGGAGTTCATTAAAATACGACAGCGAACACCATGACTCAGCATTTTGGACATTTCAATTCCAATATGTTCACAGTATTGAAACACACACACACACACACAAACTAAAGTAAACGGCTTCTGCAGGTAAAACCAGTATTTAGTGTGACCTTCATTTAGACTCAGTAAATCCTCACCTCTCTTGGGTCAACTGTCTGGATGTTTTCTTAATCAATCCTGTGTTATATTACACACCTTCAGAATGCCCCAGACGCTATCACGGTCTTTTATCATTTTCTCTGTTCAGATGATCCCATGTAGCTTCTACAATATTTTTTTTTCTCACATTGCATTTTTGCTATTAAAACTGTTTATTGTATTTGCTGTATATTGCAGTTGTACATACAACTAAAAAATGCATATGCGTGTTTCTTAAAAATTGCATCCCCATTTCAACCCTACAACAACAACAACAACAAACCTACAGGCTGCCTAGGATTCTCTTACTTATGGAAAAAAAATGATTGTTTTGTATTTTCTCATAACTTACTACCAAATTAGACAAATTTTACATCACCAATCTTATTCAGTTTCTAAAATATCACATCCATAAATCCAAATTCTTCAATCACAGACTCTTTTTTTATCTTTAAAACTGAGCTTAAACAGTATATTTCAAGTATTCGATATTCTGAAAATAAAAAAGTTATATAAAACTCTGATTTATGTAACACTTATAATCTTTATTTCTGCTTATAAACTTGTACCCTGCATATGTTCTTTTCTGTTCCTACTGTTATTATTCTAATATTGCATTGTATTATTTATGTTTCCACTGTATTTTGTATAACAGAAAATTTAAAAAAAATGTAAACAAAGTCAAATTTTACAAACAGACCCTATGTTTTATATCCAAAAACAGAGGTAAAATAAATGCATTAGTCAGTAAAAAGGGGGAAAAAGGTAAATAAATTAAATACAATACAATAAAGGTAGCCTGTACTATTGCACAATTGCTTTATCAGAAACCTTTTTCAGGCAGACTTTTACCTGTATGTTTTGGAGGGGTGTTGGAGGCTTTCATCCTCTTCTTCTTCTTCTTCTTCTTCTTTTTATTGTCTATGGTCGTAGGTGGCTGAAGCTGCTCACTGTTTTTGTCCTCTGCCATGCTTTAATCTTGATGATCTGACCTGGTCTGAAAGCAATGTGAAGGCTTTCCAGATACCTTGTCTCATTTAACCCTCCACGGGCCAGACGAGGTCAGTAAATGAACCCCAGTGTGGAACAAACAAACAATGCTCTAAAGACCAATCCTGGAAACAGGGAACAGCACGTGCTGCTCTGCTCTGAGTACACCTGCGATAGTTTACAGGTAAAACTGTGTCCAAAGTCTGTACAGTTCAATAAAAAACAGAGAAATATACAAAACACTAGCTGCTGCACAGTTCCGGGCCGAACATTTCCACAATCACGTTTCACCACGCGTTGCCGTGTAAGGCGTTTCCATGGCAACGGGAAACAACTTCCCTAAAAACAGGAAGAGGACGCATTTACTCTTTTCTTTTCTTTTCTTTCTATTTTTTTTGTTTTACAAAGACGCAAAAGCAGCAAAAAAAGGTAAAGGTTATCGATATTACAATATATGTATGAAGTAGTTTGGTAGAGACTTCCAAATAATATTTTCACTGCATTTAACTTTTTACAGATAATTTATCACACTATTTATTAGGATATTATCCTCTGCATTTTGCACTTTTAAATAAAAATTAAGCATTTCCCCATTTTTAACGTATTGATAATGTAAATGTTCATAAAAGCGAAATTCAATGGTTAGTAATCAATTCTTAGCAGAATTATAATGTGCAGTAATGTGTTTATACATACATATATTATATTTTCCAGCCACTCTCCTCACCCTTTTATGTCATTATGTTATTATGATGATGATGATGATGATGATGGTTATTATTATTATACCATCTGCACTCAGCTATGTGTGTGTGTGTGTGTGTGTGTGTGTGTGTGTGTGTGTGTAGTATAACTTCACTATCATTCCTGTGGTTTGGAATTTGATTCTGCATGTTAACTGATAATAAAAAAATCTTGAATAAAAATACCCAAACAATCCTGAGATATTTCATTAGCTGAATATAAATCAAGGATCTAAAATCACTCTCATCTGTCAAACTATGTGGATTTTATATTTATAGAAGATGATGGTTTTTCCACGTTCACAACAAATCCTCTGAACGTCCAAATCTTTTTCTGCTTAAAAGCTGGTAAACCATATTTTTTCTCAAGCTCTGCTTTTGGTTGTTTGCAGCTGTTCACCTTTACTGTTTTCTGTCACGTGATCGGTTATTAATAACTGTTATTGTCAAAAAGAAATACATAAAGGGAACAAATAGCTTATAATAAATTATTTCAATGTATAGTAACCATGTGTTTGACTTTTTAATAGTAAATAAAACAGCTGTTAATACTGTAAGGTTCATTTACTTTCAAAAGAGGAAAAAAAAAACTGGTGGAATCTCAGATTTTGGGGAATTAGTGAAGGAAATGTATTTGGGTTTATTCTTTAAATGTTAAAACTAATAGGATGCCATGTAGTTATTTATTAACTACTCATAAACTATTTTTTTCAGTGAGTGGATGGAACAAATTATAAGGTAACAGAGAAACATCCTGCTATGAAATGTCAATAAAAGCAGTCTCATCTGATCACAAGATGAAATTAGAGCAGCGTGAGACCTGTTGGTCTAAACTATTTTAAGCCCTTGAATAAATCTGGGAGGAGTTTCAGTCAATGGTCCTCAGTCTGAAGTAGTAATTACAACCATCAACAGACATTTTACAGATGAACGATTACAGTAACAGACTTCATTCACTTTCATTTCATAAAATCTACATCTAAGTAGATCTCAGCAAAGGCCTAATTTTTTCAGTATTTATTTCAAAGTTGGTTAAGGTTAAGCTGATATGTTATCTATTTTCCCTCCATTTACCATGTATTCCTTTACTGTTGAAATGTTTGCTGTATTATTTGTTCATATTAAAGGAAATACAGAATATAGGTGAGTTTTCATATGTTTTTTCCATCTGCAACACATTTCAGGAACTGAATACTGAGTGTAATCCATGTTCTTCCTAACATCTACACAGGGACTTCATATTTCAGCTTTGACTACATCCTCAGCATGTGGTGTGGTATTTCCCGGGGAGTTTCCATCCTATTCCTGTCCTGCAGGTTCCTCACTGGTTCTTCAGAATACACAGAGTTCCCATCACATTTACTGTACATTCAAACAAAAAGAGCAAATAAACATACAGTCATGTTCCAGTTTACAACTTTAACCTTTCTAATCATTACAAAGTTACTAAATTTGGCTCCTGGATACTATGTTCTGTCTGTCCCTATTAAACTACACACACTGGTGCTAAGAATAAACTGTGAGCTGAAACGTCTGTCCTCTGCATTTCCTACACATATCTGAGCTCTTCTGGTAATAAGTACAGGAAGTGAGTGACGATGCCATCATTGAATCAGAGAGAACAGGTAACAGTAAGCTGAGATCTGAATGTCAAGATATCACAAAAATATGTTTGTATATAAGCCAATGAATCAGTTATGATGAAACCAGTGACACTTTAAAACAATGTCCTACATCCAAACTCATTCAAAGAGTTTCACATTACTTTTTGAAAATGTAAAATTTTATTTTGAACGTGGTTGTTCTATGGCATAATCGTCATTCACTGGTCATAGGACTGAATATTATAGGGTTTTAACCTCAGTGGTATGCAACCTCCACACATAACACATAGTTAAAGTTTGAGATAAATATGTTGCACAACATCTGACAAGTACAGCTTATTCTTCAGTCTTAATATTTATACTTCATGAGGGAGAATTATGTCTGATATACATGAATATTAACAATTAAATTCATGCATTATGCTATATCCATGACCCTGTTATATAAAGCCATTACAGTTGTAAAAGGCTCATAACTGTGACCATGATGACTTAGCTCCTCAGACTGATACCATGAATTCTCCCTCCTTTATTTTCATTCATTCTCAATAACATAGTTTGCCAGTGTCATAATAATTATTACATAATTATTTCCTCCCCTGTAAAAGTCATCCTTAAAAAGGACATCAAGTCTGAATCATGCAGCCAGAAAAACAGTAGGTCACCACTCATCCACCTTGATTATCATTTCCATGGAAACCACATCATGTCTGTTTGGTGCAGGGACATTTCAGCACATGGGACATGCAGTAATTCAGAAAGAATTTAGGAATTTAATATCTTTTCCTGTCAAGGATAAAACCCTGACTGGTGCCTTTGATGGCATCTGGAAGTTCATGATCCACTTATGTTTCCTAAGGCATAAAAATACCTGACTGTGTATTTAAGACCCTAAAATGCATGTTGGTGACAGAAACAATATACAGTATGAGACAGCTGATTCTGTCTCATATGGAGGCGCTGTGTGTTCAGTATGTCAGCTGATAGTGACAAAGCACCGTGCAGCACCTTAAAGTTGCAGGACACTGAGTGACAAGTCCACGTCTACAGGAGACAGAAAAGAGAACACACACATACAGAGCGAGGACTGTGTGTGTGTGTCTGCGTCAGTGTTGAAAGGGGAACAAGTTCATCTTGACCTGCTGATGTCTCTTGAGGCCATTTGCAGACTCCTGGGCTGCCTTTACACAGCACGCCTTTTGTGTGTGTGTGTGTGTCAGCAAACACCTCCTGAACCCTTAAATGGTCACACAAACCTGATTCGTGATTTGACTTTTAACACTGCTAGCAGAGTAACACATGTGGTACCACACGTAGCTGTAGCACTGCAGAAAGAATCCAGACTTGTTGGTGGATCTTGTTGGGAGTCTGGAGTAAAATGTGTCCTCTTTTTAAACATCCTCACACAATGAGTACAACATGTATATACTTGAAATAAGGAGTGGCCCAGGTTTACCACAGTTGTGCTTCAATTTAATTTATTTTTTTAATCTAGGTTTGCATATACATTATAAATGTCTTAAACTAGCTCAAGGGAATCAAGTAGACCATAATCCCACTACCACCATTTTCCTACGGTTATACAATGAACATATCAATATACTGACAATAAACAGTTATTGTCATACTGCTGTGTTGTTTGTAAACTGTTGGAAATTATTAGAATTTCACTTATTCCCTGTTGACTGACTGATGGATGGACAGACGGGATAGATAGATAGATAGATAGATAGATAGATAGATAGATAGATAGATAGATAGATAGATAGATAGATAGATAGATAGATAGATAGATAGATAGATAGATAGATAGATAGATAGATAGATAGATAGATAGATAGATAGATAGATAGATAGATAGATAGATAGATAGATAGATAGATAGATAGATAGATAGATAGATAGATAGATAGATAGATAGATAGATAGATAGATAGATAGATAGATAGATAGATAGATAGATAGATAGATAGATAGATAGATAGATAGAACATACAATGAACAGCTAATAACAAACATAATCATTCAATCATTACTGTCTGACAGTGGTACATGACTGACATCAGGGTCTTTGAAGACTAGCACATTACAAAACTGACCAAACATGTCACTAATGTATCCTATCAATCCTAAGAAATCCACTGTACTGAGCATGTGCAAGTGGTGTAAACCTTCCTATCCTTACATAATATGGAAGGAAAAACTGTAAATTCTAACAAATGTGTTTCAAGCACTTAGTTGAAAAGACAGCAATATGGTGAAATATTTCAGCAGTATTTATCACATAAGAGTAGCAGACAGCAAAGTGAGCTAATCACAGACCAAATTCTTATGTTTGCTGTTGTTAAAAGGGCTGTTGAATATGTGCCATAATGCCTTGTATTATGTTAATAAATGCATAGCCTTGTTCAGAAGGGTCTCAGTTCCAGAAGAGGTTCCCTTTGTCCCTGTTGACCCCATTAACCCTGATATTAGAATGTGTCTTCACGTGTTTCTTGTGATCAGATCTCATTTCTTCCTTCAAAATGACAGTGAGAAATAAGACCAAATACATTAATGATGATGATGTCTAGTCTTTGCTGTGTGGGGAGGATTACACCCAGAATATTCAGGGCACCTGACCCAGCAGCCCACTGTGCATGTCTGAAAGGTGGTGAGTTTGTGCATGTCCAGTTAGTGATGGGTTAGAAGCAGAGGTCAGTGTGTGCTGTATGTCTGAATGTGTAATAAAGTGACAAATATAAATCTGTAATTCAACGTCAAATGTATTTTTATTTAGTTATGCCATTGTGTAAGTCTTTTATTTGTCTTTTATTGAAAGGATAAACCCCTTGAGATGTCACATCTAATTTTCGAGGGGGTTCTTGAACAGAACAATACAAACAGTACATACAAGTGTATACTTTACTTGGAAGTTTCAGGGATGAGTCACAAATATTTTGATCACAAATATTCCATAGATTTCTGTTTTATCTATTTTGTGCTTTATATATTGATTTATTTTATAGTATTTATTTTTATTGTATTTAACTTGCACCTTTTTAATAAAAAAAAAAAAAAGAAATGACTGGTTGGTTTGGTACCAACCACCTCAGAGAAACTGTATTTCCCAAAGGGTCAGTGTATCTTTTGGTAATTGGATTTTCTTTTCAAAAACAAAAGAAAAACTAGACAAATTGATTTTCATTTTAAAATCCAAGAATTTAATTGAATTTCTATGTGTTTTTGTTTTTCAGCATCAAATCAGATATAAACCCAATTTTTTTGTTTTCTCTTTGTAATCACAAAAAACTAAGTTGCTTCTTGACAGAAATGGAAAAACAGACCAATTTGGTGTGTTTTTCCACTTATCTTTGGTTAGGTTAAGTTAGGTTAAGTTAATTTATTATTCTCCACCAGGGAGAAATTTGTCTTGGAGACAAATTTCACAATATCTTAGGAAGTAACTTTTTTTTTTCTTTTCTTTTTTTAATAGAAAGAGAAAAAGAAAAGTTCTGCAAAAATCAAGTTACAAAAAGATACACTGTTACCAAAAGTAACGTTCCCAAAAGTGTAGTAGCAGTTTCTGTAACTTATGGAAAGTTATTACAATTTTGGATAGTAACAATTTTTATCACCCCATGTGTACTAAATTGATAGATGACTGTTATGTTTGTGTGAAAGTTATTATATTTTTGGGATTATTACATTTACAGCATTTTTTTAAAGTATATTTGCAAGTTATTATGTTTGTGGAGATAACATGAAGTGTTTACTGTTTTCCACTAAATCACAGACAGTTCAGTGGATATTGTAGGATTTTTAAAAAGATTATTAATATTATTATTATTATTATTATTATTATTATTATTATTATTATTATTACCTCTGCAAAGGAGGTTATGTTTGTTTGTCTGTCTGCCTGTTTGTCAACAACTCGACAACTCAAAATGTTATTAACATAATTGATAATGCGTCAAGGAAGAAACCATTACATTTTGAGCTATAAGGGTCAAAGGTCAAGCTCACAGTGAAGGTCAACAGCTAAAACACATAAGTGGTGATATCTCAGAATCCAGACAAGATAGTACCAGGTGTTTTTTTCATTCACTTCGTCTTACCTTTGGACATCAGATGAGATAACACCGATAGGATTGATGATGTTACATTTTGATGTCATATGAGGTGACGCGAATGGTACATGTGACCTTTACTTTAAAGCAGGGCTATTGTCATATTTTGTTAAATCTGACAATATCTTGAATTTTAACAAGAACAACTAATATTTAACCTTAGATCTAACGTGAAATTTGGTTGTTGTGCGATGTTGCATAACGTCGTCAGACTGACGTCATACGTGGTCGAATTTTGAAATGGTCAGATCTCAAAAACAGGGCCGGGGATTCCTTTAAATTTTTTAAACCCTTTAAGGGATTGTTAATGACCGATAAAATAAATCGTTAGCGAACACAGAATAGTTTACAAATAAGTTACGGACATCCAGATCCGAACCTTGGCAGACTTGTGCTCTCGGAGTGCTCTAGTTATTATTATTATTATTATTATTATTATTATTATTATTATTATTATTATTATTATTATTATTATTATTATTATTATTATTATTATTATTATTATTTACTTATTATTTATTTATTTATTTATTTAATTTTTTATATTTAATTTGTTTTATTATTCACGACAATAAACCACTGCGGTAATGTCATACAGATGACTATGGTTACTGTCATTTCCCAAATATTTGCGTGTTAATTTTCAGAAACACAACCTGCTTAGTCAAAGCTGCTGCAGACATGCGTGTTCACGTCAGACCTGTGGACTCTGACGTTATCAGCTCGTGCTGCCTACGTCATTACGCTGCCAGCTGATCGGAGTGAGAAGCCGGTTGTGCCTGACTTGGGTGTGTGTTTGACGGGGAAAGGAGGAGGAGGAGAAGAAGGGGGAGGAGGAGGAGGAGGAGGGGGGGCGGGTGGAGAGAGGAGTCGGGCAGGAGTTGTGTAAAAGGGGCTGAAGTCCTGCGCTGTGATCTGTACAGCTGCTGCGTGGAAAAGAAGTGTGACCAGCGCGCATTTAGCTCACAGCAAACCGTGTTATATAGCGGATGTCAGAGAAATAGCCGCTCAGACAAGCGACACGAGCTTGTGGAGGTCCAGGACTCCGCCGTGCAGTGCAGTGGGCGAGGCTCCGTGAACTCCGTGGATCGGCTGGCCGAGCAGGAGCGACCCGGCCGGCGGTCAAGGTGGGGCGCATTACCGGTGTCAGGGTGTCTGTGTGTTTCTGCTGGATAAATGTTGATCCTGTCAGCCTGGTTTAGCCCACGGCGGCTGGATGACCCAGTTTGCTTGTAAAACGACCACTGGGAAACCGTCCTAAAACCACTTTTACTTAAGTCTAAATGGCCTCTTCTGGTCTGATATGGTTCTTGTTCTGTTCTCTTCGTGGGTTTCTGTACACTGTGGTGCGTCTGATCCTCGAGGGTGTAGATCTGATGTTGAAGGAGTTGTGGATGAAGGCCTGCCTGTGTGTCACATAGACTGTATGGTCCAGGCCTACTCAAACAGGGGTGCAGTTAGGACTTATGCGCACCATAGATATTTGGCCACCCTTTGGTAACATCACAGACCCTGTAGACCTTTATGCAACATGTGGATGACTGACAGGGGGAGGTTTTGTCGTGGTTTATTTGTACAGGGAGTGACTTACAAAGTCTTATTATAGTCTGGGAGTAAAAAGAGTGTGCATTTGGTGAAAGAAAATAGATTTTGCAGAAAATCCAGCAGAGTAACCCAGACAAATATCAGTGCTACAACATATTTTGTCTTACAAAATTTCATAATCAGTTACTGCATGTGTCATAATAACCAATGGACCATCCAGATAGTGATAATTTCATGTTTTGTTTTTTTTTTAATTCCCATATTGTGACACCACATCGTCTGTATTTGTGTAATACTAAATTATAAACGTGTTAAAACATGTCACAACTCTTTTTATATTTGTTAAATTGATAACAGGGCCTGAAAAAAGCCTGAGCAATAGGTACAAATCAGGAAGGTAAGTGAGAAGCCAAGCCATTTCTGAGAAATGCAGTGGTACCAGTAGTCCTTTGGCTGAGATGGAAGAATCCTCAAATGAAGGATGAGTTTATAAACACAAGTTTCATACTGTAGATGTCTGTGAGGACAAGTAAGACATTCTAAAATCAGATGACGTAAGACACGATTCGGCCTTGTCCTGTAACTCAAAGGGCTCTCAAGTTTTAAGTACCGTACATACAGGCCTTACAGTGATGTATGAGATATATGGTGGGATTATATAGAAATAGTGTTTCTTAAGGATGAATAGTCAGCGGGGAAAAGCTTACTGGAGTGTATATTACATTGTTGCAGCCTGTCTTACATAATTGTACAGCCATAGTTCACTCCGCCGGTAGGAATGCGCAATAGGCTGTGTCACGAGATGCATTTGTGCCATTGCAACCTGGAGTGTGACATAAGACAGTCTGTCAATGAGAATCACATGGCAATGACACAGTGTCCGTTAAAAAGCAACTTTGAGCTGGCTGTTATTTTATCCACATCTGTTAGTCCTGCATCAAGGCAAAAAAACAAGCCCCCTGTGTTGTTTTATTGCCTACATTTGCAGAAGTGAAGCCATCTTGCTCAACTGGGTTACACCCTTCATTCCTATTGCGTGTCTTGTCAGGGGAGGATGGGGCAAGAAGGGATGTGCAGTGTATGTTCATTTAAAAAAAAAAAATCCTCTTCTTTGGAATAAAATGGCACAGACTGCCTGAGGACAGGCTTACAGGCTTCATACTGTACAATACTTTTTCCCAGGATTTCATGCATTCATGATGACATTCAACTGTTCCTCCTAGCAAATGAAACAATGCACACCCTTTACTTTTAGTGATCTTGAGGGTTAAGTCAGATAGCCTTTAAAGTCCAGAGCAGTTGAGTAGAAGAAGAGGCTCTCTGCACTATGATCAGTGTGTTGCCAAAGCCACCGCCCTTTCCCTGTCTTTGTCCCCATTCCCAGTCTAAAATGATCAGTCTATATTACAGACTACAATCTGGGACAGTAAACACCCTCCAACTAGTCCACACCCACAGCAGAGGAATGTACCTGAATTGATATGTAACATTTAATTACTGCGTACCACAACAGCAACATGAAAACCTGCAAGTGTTTCATGATGATTCTGCCAACATGGCTGAGACACATCTGCATTGTTTCATTACTGACAGCGGATTTATACCATATTCAAATCAGGCTGTCAGACCCGTGAATGAAGTACCTTATCTCCTGACTTCATATGGTTTGTCACACAATAGTATGACCTGAAATGTGAAGAGGTCTCAGGTCAGTATTGTGTGAGCTCTGTTTTTCTCTGTTTGTCTGACAGTGATATAGTGAAATGGTTCCCGATGGAAACACAGAAAATATTTCACTTTATTACTTTTGCTTTGTACTTGTGGAAAAGATACTGAGATTTATCTTCAGGTCTGTGGTTGCAGAGCTGTAGGGAATATTTGATTTATCAAGTTGTCAACTATTAAATTAAACACGGTTTTGACATTTAATTATCTTTCATCATAAAGTATGCTTTTTCTGATAACAATACCCTAAATGTCACTGTTTTATGCTTTATTGTGATTGGAAACCTGTGGCTTATTGACAAAACAAGACAGTAAATATGTCACCATTGGCATTGAGAGATGAACTACATTTTGTCCACTTTTCTTACGTTTTATGAAACTAAAATACGAATCAACAAATGAATCAATGATGAAAATAGCTGTTGATCATATGTACATATCTGTAGGACTGAAATGAAACACAAATTCTTATTAACCATCTCATTTACATATTGTTCTTTTCTCTCTTTTGACGACTCTTTTTGCAGCCAAGGCCAAATAATACAGATAAAAGCCACGTCCTAAAGAATTAAAAAGTCAATAATTTTTCATTTGTGGTTCATTTACACATGGTCATTCTTATTTTTTTCAGACACGCACGTACTGGTCGTTCACCTCTAGTGTGTCTTTCCTTTTTCTTATCCTCCCTGCTGTGGCAGTGACTGCACGTCCACAGTCCCAGATAAGCTCTGGCTTTCGTGTGTGTTATCTTTTTTTTACACTGTTGCGCCATGTATAAAAGTCTGTCTCAAGGCCTTGTACATAGGCTGTCATGACCAAGGCAGTAAAGAAAAAGAAAAAAAAAATGGGGGAGGGTGTGGAAAAAAAAAAAAAAGGCAGAAGGGACACAAGGGTGGAAGTAACAGATCGCTGCAGACCAGACGCAGACGTGAAGATGGGTGTAGGATAGAGGGATGGAAAAGAAGGAGTGGAAGAGACGGGTCGAGCCCACAGCAGCCGGATGGAATTTCTAACATACGCAGCAGGAATGTCAGGAATGCAGGACAGTCTGATCTGACCGAGAGAGAGAGGGTGGAGAAGAAGACGGACGAGTCAGAAAACCCCAAAAGAGAGAGAGAGAGAGAGAGAGAGAGAGAGAGAGAGAGAGAGAGAGAGAGAGAGAGAGAGAGAGAGAGAGAGAGAGAGAGAGAGATGCAAAAGTGTGGCTAAGCAAAAGAGTCAGGGGCTTTACACGTGAGACTGGGAAGATACAGAGTCACTGTATATGGAGGGAGTGGCGCTCATACAACAAAGCACTAATACAGTTGTAGCTTTAGATGGAGGTAGATCAAGTCCTTGGTCGCTGGTCCTCTGTGCACCCTAACACCCCCCCACCACCACCACCACCCCCATAACCTGTGTGCAAGGAGTGGACCCTGATGGCCCACAACATGATACTAATGTGATTAATGACTGTGTTCTGATGATAAAGCTCCAATTTTTTTTTTTCAAAGACTTACACCTGCACTTTGAACATGTGCTGAAAAAGTATTACTTAAGCAGGTTCATTATTAATCATTTTTATATGCTCTGCTGTATTTTCCATTCAGTTTGGTCAGCGATGTCTGGCTTTTCTCTATAACAGTCTGTTGCTTCACTGTATTCAATTTATCTTTAGAATCTTTTGGCAGCAATGAAGTCATTTTCACATCTGGTTAATCATTTTCTAGTTTTGATGCCAAATTATTGATTTCTGTGCTGAAAAGATCTCCACTTCTCTTGGATTATTTCCAAGTAATGCCTATCTCTAGGTTTCTTAGCCATTTTTTTTTTTGATGAAGTTGTTGTTTGTTGAGTCTCAGTTTAAGTATCAACTCTCAGGTTATGGAGACTGGTGGAAAATTACACATCCTAAACACTGAGCATTTTTACACAAAGATGGTAAACACAAAGATTTTTTGACCCAATTTCCATAGCCAAATGAGTAACAGAGATGAGAAAGGCTGGACTTTTACACAGAAACAAAGAATCAAAGGGACAAAGATGCAGTGCAGCGTATTAGAGCAGGCCTCTCTCCAGATGGCAGCATAAGGGCACAGCGCCTCCTTGCTGTTTTTCAACCCTCTGGCGTCATGCTAGCAAAATCTCACGAGTGCCGTCAGCTCACAATGTTTCAACCATTTAAAAGGCCAATTTTTGCGCAAATTTTTTCAGAAACAATTCCAGCTGACACAAATCATGACCAAACACGAGGCATACACCAAGCCTGCTGACCAGAAGATGATCTGCAGTGTGGCGTAGGTGATCTCTGTGGCGTGGTCGTCTAGTGTGTCTCCTTGCTCAGAATTTCTGGGGAGAGTCCTGTAGTGTGATGTATGAGCATAGCAAGCATAGTGGCATTGTTCATTTCTCCAAAATCTGCCCACCTTTCACCATTCCATCATGAATATCCTTTGTTGTCACTGTGCTTATGTTACAATGAAATTATGCAGCCCCCCCCCCCAGTGCAATACAAGATAAAGAAAGGTAAAACCACAATAATATTATAAAAAAAAAATATTATAAGAATATAGATTAGAATATAATGTTAACATGAATAAAGTCCTCCTCCTAAAATGACAACAGCTCACTGACACCCAGTTATTTTTTTTGTGTTATGTTTTGTTCGCTGTACATGGCCCACGCTCATTTTTAAATCCCTCAAGGGGTCGCAAATACAATACGTCATCAAAACATCACACCTTGATTGCGGAACGAGAGATGTTCCTTTTTACATAACGTTCCAGAATCATGATCCTACCTTTATCATGAATCCGGAAGTGTTACAGAGATGGGTCAAATGATCCCACCATTTCATTTACACAGACGTCAATCAGGGATAAAGGTTAAATAAAATATTCCTGTAACAGAAGTGTTGTGTAAAAGGGGTTTTTGTCTGAAGTCCTGAACAAGAGATTTATCTATAAGGGACAGATTTCCTCCTATTTAATCTCTTTCAGATCAGGTGACCTTCAGAGTTGAGGTGTAATAACCACAATATACTGCTTTAAAATGCAGAATAAGCATTACATGATTTTATATAAAAATCATGTAATGCTTACTCTTGATTTCTTCTCTGCCTCTGTTCTACTTGTCAATAATTACTGTAGCTTAGAAATATAGTCATCCAGCATAAAAAAAACAGGTCAGAACAAACAAAACTTTTAGAATTTCAACACCCAACACAGTCTTATGTGACTTTCATATTGTGTCATTAACCAAAAATTATGATACCACCACAAAATAGTTCACTAATAGAACACTGTTTGAACAAATCACTTCAGATTTGAATTGTCCCGTATATTAACTGTTGATGTTGAGATAACGGGTGCTATTATATTAGAATATTCAGTCTCCAGTTGAAAGAGACTGAACTTCTAGAACTACAATGACGTTTTTAAGATGGTTACTTTTATGTTAGTGTATTTAGAGTGGTTTACTTAGGAGTGAAACCAGAAACATCTAAAGTGTGTATTCCTATTAAATAAGCTTCATTGACGGCATCAGAGTTAGGATGACATTTGTTTAGATAATTACAGTGATGATAGTTGCAGCCATTTTGATTACACGGTCGTTTTTTTCTCCTTCTCCAGCTCTACTGACATCTTAACAAGGAACTCAGAGACTTATTATTTCCTAGTTGCATGGTTGTTATTACAGTGTGACGTGTATGATCTGACAAGGATGTGAAATATCCTGAAGCACAAGAGAGGCGAAACCCTACTGGCAATGACATCGTCACTTACTGGGTTGAATAGGCTTGTTTCCAGTTAAGGGCAGACAGAAGTTTAGACAGTTTACTCTTAGTATTTGGGAGACAAATATGGCAGACACTCTCCAGGCTCTGAAAAAAATAGATGGATGTTAAATATAACAAGTTGTTAAGATGGAAACTTTTTGCAGTGTTGGGCAGTCACGAGTCAGAGCAGACTGAGTCGGGCTTGTCTGTGCTGACTCACCCACTTAAAAAAAGGCAATCGAAGAGACATTTGTCAGAAGTTTCAAAAGAAAATCACTTCATGTGCAAACTCGTGTTAATGGCCGCAGTGATCTGTCGTACTAGACGCCAAAAGTCAAAATCCAAATCAAGTCTGAGACCAACTCATTTCTGCTGGAGGCGGTGTCTGTAAAATCTTCATAAGTCCAGTTGATTGTGACCCCCCCTGCCCTCCGCTCGCTGTGCACAGTCTGCAGCCTACGGGGCATTCAAATACCTGGGATTATTCTGGTTCTCTTTACTGCAGGAATGTGCAGCATGTGTTACTCATCTTCAACCAGAGAAGTGAAGCGTGGCCTCAAAAACTCAAGAACCTTCAGAGGCCGTGGACAGCTATAGATTTATTTCCAGACATGTGTTCTGACAATATTTGCACTTTAAAGTGATATTTATCCAGTTTTTACTATTCAGAGAAACATGGGAAACTGTATTCACTGTATCGTCCCATTTCATTTTGGTCACCTGTCAATGGATTCATATCTGCTTTTATGGAAAACACAGTAACCCTCAGATAAAACCTCACACAGTGTCACCAAATTGTTCATGAAATGTAAGTTTTTCATTGTTTCACTTCATCACAGTGTTAAATTATTTATTCATTCATTTCAGTGTCAGCCAGGGGCTTATAGCAGCCAACAGGCTAGTTTATATAACAATGTACTGCACAGTTAATAACAAATATACTTATCATCTAATGTAATGACTCATTTAATCTTAAATTGGTGTTTAATATTACATTACTTATGGCTGTTCTATTAAAACGAATTCAATGAAACAAATAATTAATAACTTTATCTGTGAGTAATAATGATTTCTGTATGAGCAATGGTGTTGAAAATATTACATGCTATACAGACTTAGGCATTATCATTCAATAAAACATTTATTTATTTTGCTTTGCTTTTGTGCAGCTTCATGATTTACAGATGACAAACAGGCAATAAAACCACTTTAAAAGTTAAACAGTTTGGTAGTTACGTACAGGAAAAATAAATCCTAACGGAATATTTGCTTAATAATTAAAGCTTGTTAAATGTAAACCATGCAGTTAAAGGTTTTCTAGAGAGATCAAATCTTCTGAAAATACCTCAATGTTCACAAATGTTGGCTCCTGAAAGGGTTTCTCTACTTTACTGTAGAGCCTGTCTACTCCTCTTCATCACCTCTCACTCATGCTGCGTAACCACGGTAACTGAAAAAAAAAGTCCAAAGTGATTTTTCCAGAGGCCAATCTGTGATTTTTTTGAGCATCAAAACTACAATAAAGTAAGAATTTCTTCTTGGCACAGTGTAAGGTGGTATAGGACATCTGAGCTGCTGATGCATGTTTGCCCTCTGGTCATCTGACACATGATCTTCTGTGCATCTCCTCAGTCATTGTTCATATCAGCTCATTTCACCCACTTATTCACAGCTGATCGCACACGTTGTAGCTCCACTGCACCCACTTACTGTATTTGTGTGACTGGCTACAGGCCACCTCATACCCACGCCACTGGAGTGTAAAGAGAGGAAGTTTAAATGATTCTTCTTTTTTTTCTGCAGGAAAGACTGCACCTAAAACAGATGAAGAAGAAGAAGTAGTCACAGTTGGTGCCTGGAGCCGGGGTGCCTGTCACGTTCGACTCCTAGCTCTTCCTCACCCAAATGGCTGACGCACAGCAGTTCTTCACTGGCAAGCTTTATGTTCCTGTACACATGCTAAAGCTGCCAGCTGAAGAACTGCTGTGGTCTGCCTTGCCCCAGTGGAGTCAAGAACAGGAAGTGGACTGGATGGGGTGGGGGTGGGGGGTGGGGTGGACTGAGGAACACAGTGTTTCACACCACAGTAGTCTGACGGGACATTAATAACCTGCCAGATCACAGCCAATGTATCACATGTACGACACGTGTCACTGCAAGCACTGGCGTGTCTGCAATTTGTGAGTATGTTAGATTTTTACCTCTTAAATTGAATGTCTTTCCTACAATAAAGATCATAAAACACTCTCAAGCATGGCGTTTTTCTCTGCACACTATATGCAAAGTAATATAGTGAATATATATAGAAATAAAGATAGGAAAATAGGTAAATGCCTGAATGTTGTCTAAAAATAAAAACACATTCATGTAAAGACACACACACAGCTGTGGTAGGCAAAAATGAGCCACACTTCCCCCCTAATGTTTAATTATCTGGTGATCCTTTATTAAAGGTAAGTTAAAAAGCTCTTAAACTGTCAAGACATTTGCACTGATCACCACACAGACAAATGATTCTGGAACCTTCAGATCCAAGAGCCTGGTCTATCAGAGTCCACCAGAGTTAGGGTGTATCTATAATGTAGATCGGGGGTCTCAAACATGTGGCCCGGGGGCCAAATGCGGCCCGTGGGATGAAGAGCATAATAACCTATTAAATGACTCTATATTTTCTCCTCAGTTTTTTCTTTGCTTATAAATGTTGGTGACCTCAAATTTTTGTCAATTGTTTTACGGCAAAAATAATATTAAATATTTACATTTACAAACTATCCTGCAACAATAAAATGTGAATAACCTGAACAAAGAGGAACAACATGAAATGTTTAAAGAAAATTAGACAAAATTTGAACTATTTTCTGCTTCTGTTACTGAGAGTTTAATGTCTTTGTTGAACTGATCATAATAAAAACAGGTGGGCAAATAATAAATTGAGGTAGAATATTATTCAAATTGCCCTTATTTTCCTTATGAAATTCAACTTTTTTTTTAGTGTTTGGAGGATTTATAAAAGTGTTTTCATAATTTAATGGGGGGGGGGGTTGCATTAAAACAATGACAGAAAGTTATGTGTTTTAATTTTACTGGTCCGGCCCATTGGAGACCAAATCAGGCTGAATGTGGCCCCTGAAGAAAATGAGTTTGACACCCCCGATGTAGATGTTTTTTTTAACTTAACCCTTTGTTGGTCACACTACAAAAATCAGAATACATTTTCTTTTTTCACTTTTTCTACCTCAGTCACAGGGTCTATTATAACATAAAACACAGATTATTTTTTTTACTGACCCTAAATTTAACTAAAGTATTAAAACTCAAACATTATTCCTCCACCAATCTTACCAACATAATTTGTGACTTGGTTCAAATTAGATGTATTAACTCTTTGTGTTTGCATCATTAGTGATTAGCATTAGCGATTAGCATTAGCATTCCATGGCCCTTTACAATCATCTCTACCATTTGGTTGAGCATGTTTTCAAAAAAATATTACATGGATACTAAACATGATGAGGATTATTTATGTAAAATAGATTCTGTAAAGGTTAATAAAATGAAAAAAAAAATCGAACTTGCCTGCAATTTTCTGTCCAAAAGAAAAGATCATAGCAGAGGTGTTGTCATGCTATGATCTTCTCCCATGGTGGTATGGGGAGCTAAAGTCTCCGCCCCTTCTGGGAGGCTCATTGGGCCTGAGATCGGAAAATTCATGAATGGTATTCAATGGGAAATAAAATGATAAAATCGTATCTGGTTTGCCATGTGCCCTGAATCACACACATGTTGTACCTCATAATAAATTATAATTATTGATGTGTGTTTCAACTACTTCTGTTAACCAATGGCTGATTCATTTGTGAGTAAAACCCGTTAATAATTTGGACTACACGCCTGGCGTGCATGTGACGTCACCAAAGACTCCACACCACAGCTGCGTAGAGTGGGGAGTCACATACGCGACGCATTGTAGTCTCTTACTAAACCCGCATAAAAACCCAACGTCACGTTTGCTTCCTATCAAAAACGGGTAGTGCCTATGCCACATCAAATATTTCTTATTAATGACTATCATATGTGAATTTCAGAGCACTTGTCAAACAGAACCAGAATTTAGCTTGACTCGCCCCATTCACTCAAAACTAAAATAGTGGAGTGCTCTGGAGGCTGAGTGAGTGAGGGGCAGAGAAGTATTCAAATACTTTTATGTAACCTACCTCAAACAAAACATATGCTTTCAGGCTGTTATAAGTTCACATTTCTTTCTCGTGTATATATGCCAGGACTTTCCACGAGATAGTTGTAGATGGCTGACCACTCGATATTAGCCCACGTAGTTCGGTCATTTCACCAAGAGCCTGCCGGTAATTTATACGGACAGCTCTCCAGTTGATCTTTGCTAATTTACATTCATACTGATCTTTTGCAGAGGGCAGAAGTTCATCAAAATAGTCGTAGGACATCGTAACAAAGCTATCTGTCTAGTGTTGCTACACCTTCCCATACTAGCATGACCTGAATATATCATTGACTGCCCAAGAAGTTTGGTGTCAAAGGACTTAAATTTAGATTAGATATCAGGGTTCAAAGTTACCTCTACCAAACAGTTAAGATGACCAACAAAGGGTTAAACTCTGTACTGAGACTTTATTGGCTAAACATAAAGAAGATCCCTGTAGCAGTTGAAGTATTTTTTGTGATTTCTGTATGTGCATAGTTGCTCATAGTAATATTTCAACAGTAGCTTGTGATGGTGGTAGTCAAACCGCTGTGTAATGTCTTCTCCAGGACATCACAAAGACTCTCAGGGTTTAGGTCTGGGTTCAGTGTGTTTATATTATCAGACCATTCTCTAAGTGATGAAGGTACAGTATGTCCCAGCTGCAGTAGTAGAAGATATATTGAGATGCTTTACTTCAGTTCAGTGCAATTCAATTTATCCGGTACCACAAATCACAGCTTTGTTTCAGTGGGCAGGACCATCTGTACAATATACAACATCCTTACTGAGAAAATAAATGGCGGAAAAACCTCACAGAGGAGCGATTCATTTTCCAGGATGTACAAAGAGTGCAGTAGCTGGAGTTGTAAAATGACACGTTGGTAAAAGTTCAGTTCAATTTATTTCGAATATGGAACAAACAAAACAATCCTACTCTGTTCACACTAGTGAAATAAACAAAACAAAAAAATATATAGGAAAACAAAACAAAACCTGACTTCATTTGAATATTCGAAAGGGAGTGGAAGGAAGTAAAACTTAATTTTATATAGTATTTAAAGTATTAATACATACAGAGATAAAAAAAGAAGAAACGTCTGTTACAGATTTGACGCTCTGTGATGTGTAACCAGAACCAGATTATAATTATGTGCTATATAATATATATATATATATATATATATATATATATATATATATATATGTGTGTGTGTGTGTGTGTGTGTGTGTGTGTGTGAAGTGAACATTTTAAGGCCAAAAAAAATAGTAATTTCATATTAATAGGTAGCAGAATGTCTCTAAAATGTTGCGACAGGACCAGTATAATATTCACGTCTTTTAACAATTATTAACATAAAATTTTCATTTTAATCATATTTTTTTTATTTCAGGTTTTAATTTGGTAAAACTCCTGGGTCCCTTGCAGTGATGCCCTGCTGTATCCACTCTGGTGGTATGGGGGTGCATTAGGGACCACTGGGTTTGTTGGTGAGTCTAGAGGATGCAGCGTCTTTGGTTTCCAAAAGAATTTCAAAGGTCGATTCGTCTGACCACAGAACTGTTTTTCACTTTGCCTCAGTCGATTTTAAATGAGGTTTTGACAAGAGAAGACAGCGGTGGTTCTGGATCATGTTCACATTTGGCTTCTTCATCACATGATAGAACTATAACCTGCACTTGTGGATGCCACGGTTCAACTATGTTCAGAGACAGCTATTTCTGGAAGTGTTTCTGAGCCCATGTAATGGTTTCAATCTCAGAATCATGCCTGGTTTTAATACAGTGTAGATAACACAACAGCTACATTTTCTCCATGTTTTCTGAATCTTTTGATAATATTATTTTCTGTAGAAGATACGACATTCAAAAGTGTAGCAGTTTTCATTGATGTATTCTGAAATTGTTGTACAATCTATAACCACAGTTTCCCCACAAATCGCTGGTTCGATGCAAGGCATTTAATCCCCATTTGCTACCTGGGTGCTTGATATGATGAGTCCACTGCTCCTAGTATACAGTGTGTAATACATGAGGGATGGTCTAGTGATGGGTTAAAGACAGAGGACAACTTTACCACGGTGCAAGTGTATGTGTATGAAACCACTGACAAAATGAAGATTTGTCTTCTTCAAAATAGTTCTTTTAGTACCACCTACTTTTACAGCCTTAGATTAGATTAGATTAGATTAGATTAGATTAGATTAGATTAGATTAGATTAGATTAGATTAGATTAGATTAGATTAGATTAGATTAGATTAGATTAGATTAGATTAGATTAGATTAGATTAGATTAGATCAGATTAGATTAGATTAGACATTGTTGTCAAACCTCAGGAAATTGAGGACTTCTATCACCCATGAACCAAGTTTTTGGAGACATGTTGCTGTTATCAAATCAAAAATTATAATAAACAGAAAAACTCACTTTACATTTTGTAAGATAAAGTACTGTATACTGTAACTGACTGCAGCCTTACGGTTTTACTGCAGTTTTTTCAAATCACCACTAGATGGCAGATTAACATCTGCAAAACGTAGAAGGAGGATGAATCACATACTATGTGTGAATGAATGAATGAATGAATGAGGCTAATTATTATTCAACTTTAAGACATTCATTTGTCATGAAAATCATACTTTTTGTGTTTCTAAAAGGTTCTGTTGTGTAAACAAACTATAACAACAAGAATGAGTCTTGAGTCTTGGGAAGATGATGAGGAGATGAGGAAATGCAGGGAGAGTCTGAAATATTATACATGGATGTGCCTCCTTCAACTTGAAACAAGACCTCAACTATTACTACATATGCTAGATATAACATGCAGTCCATATATCTGATTCAAAGTGCACCGAGCAAATGACCAAAGCAAAAAAAGGTCAATTTACTCTGAATATTTTGATCATCATAAAGTCACATGTGAATGAGGGATGTGGGGCAGTAGTACCCTAAATGTTAGAGAAGATGAAAGTGGATAAGTGGAAAGTGAAAAAAACAGTGCTTGCCAAGAGACCTTTCTATTATAATCACACACACACACACACACACACACACACATATATATATATATGTGTGTGTGTGTGTGCATATATATATATGCACACACAGTATAAAGAAAAGCTCATTGTGTTGAAATTATTCATCTGCTGAGCTTTGTTAGTGATGATGAATAAAAATGTTGAATTTGCAGAACATATTATACAAATCTGCTCAGATTATCAGTAAAATAAAGCAAATTCCTTCATTATGCAGTTGATTGTACTTGCATTACTGTGTTATGCATTACAATATTAATATGTCCATCATTTTTCACAGACACTGTTGCTAGTATGTTGACGTGTAGACCAATCGGTTGTGATATTATGATGAGAATTACAGAATTTTAATGTCAACTTTCACTGGGCTGAACATTGAAGAGAACATTCAGTCCTAGTTGATGTGTTGAAAACAGCAAAATGAGCAGCGTAAAGATCTGAGTAACTTTGACACACTGTGATGGTGCCAACTGCATCTCCAAAAGCACATATTGTCGGGTTATTTTTGTCTGCAGTTAGAACCAAACAGAGGTGGTTTAGCAAAAGACATTCTGAATTCAGTCCACCTGGGCTTCTATTGGAGGCGTTGGACAAAACAAATCAAATCCATGTTGGGATCATGTCACAACTAAAAGGACTGAAGATGTGTCAGTAAAAGATGGACCTACACAATAATCTGCAGGTATAATGATGTTCTGCTCCCATATGATGATCCAGTTTTTCATCTTTGGACATGTTTCTATAGACACATGACCTGGAGCTTTGGACATGCTCTGTCTTACTACCTGGCCCATGTCAAAATCACTCACATCCTTTCATTTGTACATTTCACTGCTTGTATACATCAACTTTGAAAGCTAAATATTCACTTTTTGCCTAATAATCATTAAAGATGCCTTTCTAATGAGACAGTCATTATGACCACTTCACCACTTTTATTTCTAATAAAACAAAACATAGAAAGAAAAATATATGTTTTGCATTTTTATTCTGTTTTTTTTAAATTTCAATTTCCATGTACAGGTACACACACACACACATACACACACACACACACACACACACACATGCTCTGACACCTTTCAGTATGACATAGATTAGATTACATGACATTACATTAGATTAGTTTATATTAAATTAAATTAGAATTGATTTGATTAAATTACTTTTATTAATTGACTAGTTTAGATTAGACTAGATTAGATTAGTTTAATTCAGACTATATTAAATTAGATTAGATTAGTTTAGGTTACACTAGATTAGATTATCTTTATTGTCATTTGGCATGTCACAGCAGAACAAACTTATAATGCATAGGGCTCCAGATGGGAAGATAATTAATTACATGATATAACACAAGAAGAGTTTGGAGATTTAAGATGGGGTCGGTTGTATATAATTTGCCTCTAAGGCTGGAGATGTAAACTGTAACTCACAACATTATAGCTGGAGCACACAGGAACTTTTAGCACAAGTACTTGGCTCTCAGTCAGATCTTTTGCCCTAAATGATTAGTGTATGCTTGGAAAGAAATAATTGTATATTTTGGGTATGGAATCAATGTGTTACTAAATAAAATGGGTAAAAACTAACTTAACCCTAAATGTAAATAATGAAGTGAGCTCAAATATTCCTGAACTAAAGTCCTCAAGTACTATAGTAAAATGATTCCTGCCATAGTTTTACTATCTTATATGATATTTTAGGTACATTTTACAACTGCAAATTAGATTACATTAGATTTAGATTACATGTCAAAGATTGATCTATTTCTAGATTAATCTACACCTTTGCATGGCATTCTAAAATCAAAATATCTTTGTTGCATAACTATCCTTTAAGAACCATGAGAACCATCTGTAACAAGATGAGTCTTTATAATCTTAAAAAAATAAACCAGTAACAAAGTTTATTTAGTTGAAGAAGGGGGAGACTTTAGTATTTACCAAATAACGGAAAACTCAATCCTTACTTTTATCACAGACATTTCAAATCATCGGGTCACAGGTAAATGGTCTCACCTGCTCTGGAAGAGGATGAACAATATTACATGAAAAAATAATTAAAGCTGTTAGACACGTGTAGTCAAGGAACATTTTTGTACATAAATATACATCTTTTTTAAATGAAGCTACCTCATATGCATTATATATTTGGTAAAACTAGTCTAAACTAAACACTGAGCTTCCTGTTGCATCTTTAAAATGGCAGCATATGAGTTCAGGGCTCTGAGTCAGCACAGTGTTCTGGTGATGAGAAGCTTGTGGTTCATATTTTACAGTGTACGTGGAGTCTTTTAACCCACCTTTTCCTCTCACTGTCCTTCACACACCCTGTGCTGGATCCTACATGCTGATCCAGCTGATGCCGCCGTGCGTAAAAGGAAAGCTTTTACGCACCGCGCGTATTCACTCCAAAAGAGGTTTAATTGTTGTTTTTGCATTGTCACAGGACTCGCCTGGTGCCTGAGTAGGTTTCAGACACTGGGGATGTGCTGTGGAGATGTAAGGAATGCGGTAATTCCTCACTACATAATAGAGGGGGGTAAAGGGGAAGGCGTGCGTCCGGACGCTCACCGCCAACTAAACGCGAGAGGGACTACGCATCAATACCATCTTGCTCATCATTAAGAAAATTTGATGGAGTTAGATTGCTTAATTAAATAGGTTGAGTTTAAGATATTGTACTCTCTGAATTTATAACATTATTTCTGATGATCCTCAATGGAGAACATCTAAAGGCAGACTCCTCAGCATCTCCATTTCAAGGACAGCGTCTCACTCACACAACAATATTCGGAGATTTCTAATCTGTCAGTGATGGCTATCAACACTGATGCTGCCTTTGGGAAAAGCGCCCTGGGAGAAAGGGAAGTTTCCAATCCGACCGATTTCCAGGACACAGAGAAGTTGCTGAACACTACGACCACCGAGCCCAGCGGTGAGAGCAACATCAAGGAGTCCGACACCTTCTCCCTCAACATCCGAGGGAGTATCCGCTCCCTGGACGCGGACCAAAACGGACACAGATCACCTCTGAAGTCGGGCTCTGTGGGACAATTGGCGACCCCACCCAAGTCCTCGTCCCGGCTCAGCCTTGGTCATCTACCCTCCCCGGTGCCGCCGGGGTCTGAGCCGCGGACGTACCTGTGGCTGGCGGTGTTGTCGTGTTTCTGTCCCGGGTGGCCGCTCAACATCTGCGCACTGTGGTACGCACATGTGGTGAGTGGCATTTATTTACATTTTCAACTTTATACAGTCAGATGCTCACTGTGTTTCAGATGCTTGGATACAACCATAATGCAGTTTAAGTAATATTTCAGACTTATTTATCTTTTTCCTTGTTCTTTTTTTTCCTCGGTAGTCGAGGTCTGTTCTCCATACAGGAGATGTTGAAGGAGCAAGGAAGTATGGGCGTCTGTCTGTGCTGCTCAGCTGTCTGGCAATGCTGCTGGGTGTGGCAATAATCATCTTCATTGCATTTACAATAGGTACTAATGAAAGGATCAAAATCAACATGTATGGCTCCATATAAATCTATGTGCAGTGCTTTACAATGTTTTATCTATTTTTTTTTAGACAAGCAGACCCAGGACTGACCTGTGGGGTGAAAGAAGTGACGCTACTCTGCTTAAACTTCATCTGATCACAGATTTCCACAAAAAAATAAGGACAGATGGTTTTGAAGATGAAAAAGCACAAACAGGAAAGCAAAGAAACCAAGCTGAAATCAAGCCGAGGAGACTTTAGTATACAAGTTACACATTTTTTTCTGCTGTGGACCACATAAAAGAAAGCAAAAGGAAGGAAAGAAGATGGAGGACCCCCCCACTAAAATTAACACCAATCACCCAGGGATAAAGAAGGGACAGCAAAGTCAAACATCAAGACAAAACATTGTGTTGAAACTAGTGGTGCAGTGATGTTTATAGGAGATAATATGATCATATGTATTTTATGAGACAATACATGTTAAGCAGTGCTTTATTTTAACATGGAATCTACTGAAATTACCATTAACAAAGCAATCCTGACTACTTTACATTATTAACTTATAGAATCTTTAAATAATATACCTTTTGTGATAGTTTTCCCATATCTTGATGCAAACAAATACCAGTAATTATTTTATCAATAAATAGTGCCATGACACACCCAAAACAGTAATACTACACAGCACTAAAATGTGCTTAAATAGAGTATGACATCAATATTTAACAAAAAAAAGTGTTTTCCTAAACATATCAATATTATCTGGAAAAACAAAAATCAGACAAGATTTTTAAATTGCTTATGAGTCCACCACAAGATTATTTTTTATTGACAGAATACAGAAAAACATCAGTGCACCTCTAGTTTGATGGTCAGTTTGTAATGCTGCCACCGCCCACTCTGACTCTGAATATCTACAACAAAGAGTGGACCGAGTTTTCTTCCTGTTCTCAAAGTATCAACACTGGACATTTGAAGCTGTGGAGAAACATCTAAGCTGATTCCATACACTGTTGACATCCACATTTTAAGTCCATGTATGTACGATACATTGATCACAGTGAAGCTTCTCTGCAGTCATATGTGATATGTTGCTTTGCTTCTGTGTTAAAGATAAGATGAACAGACTCGTGTTAAGGGTCTCATGAACTGCCTGGATCTCTAACCTTCATTAAGTTATGATATACTGCAAGATATGAATGGGTTGATCTCTCTGTATGCACTGTTCTTGGCACTCTGATGGTGATGTTTATACATTTATACTGTATGACTGGTTTACTGTGCCATAGTTTTGCATGTCAGAAATAAACCTGAATGAGCATGAGGAACCTGACAGTGACACATCACTTTTTTTTCTTTATTAGGCATTGCCATTGCTAGATAAAAACATGACATAAACAGGAAAATATGATTTCAAGCATTTACAAAGAGTTTAACATACAGCCAGATATAAGCAGCAATATACAACTTCAGATGAAAAGGTTCTTATTCAGAAAATAAATAAACTCTTATCTGTGACTTCAATTCCTCCATTAAGACTTATGTTTAATCTCACTTGTTTTAAAAAAAAGGACAATTTACTCTTGATCCATTCTTTTGAATGTAAAGTTTGATAAAATTATTGACATGTAGGAATATAAAAAATTATCCTGAACATGTTTCTGCCCATAAAAAAAAAAAAAAACTAAGAAAATTAGGTTTAACCAGTGAATCAGTGAAAAGTATAGAGCAACAGGAGTATGGTGCAGAAGCCAATCACTCCACCTAGGACTAAAGAGTCCCGCCTCTTGCGCAAATTGATTTTCTGGATGAGGTTGTTGATGGCTGGGAAACGATCTGAGGGACGGAGGAGAGCGGTGAAGGAAAATAATTAACATCCAAGAAGAGTTTCCCTTCCTTTGCAGTGTGTAAGAGGCAGAAAGCAGCAGCACATATCAGCAGATAACCAGAAGAAGAACAAATGATGGAGCCTAATGCAGTCATAGTGGATTTGACTACATTAGTCGTTGAGTGTATGGAGAAAAAAAGAAGTATGAACCCACAAAATTCTTTACCAAAGCCCTGTTGTTCAGTAACATGATCTATTTCACTACAGTAGGTTATAGTATTTCTTACAGGCAGTGTCTTTTGAATGGATCTGATCCATAAAGATAAATCTGACAGAACTGACAGTAGTTTTTGTGTAATCCTCTTGGTACACAGACAGAGGTGAATGGAGACAATATTATTGGTAGTAGTAAATAAATGACTTAAATACGAGGTTAGAACTTCAGTGTGTGATCTTTAGTGGCATTTAGCAGAGTTTACAAACTGCAAACAACTGAACATCACTCAGGCAATGACAATGAAAAGGGATCTTGAAGCTGCAATACCACTGATGACCACTAGGACTGGCTTCAACTAGCCATGCCTTCCATAGACGGTAGTGATGCGCGGTTAGGGGGCTTTACAGAAATCCGCCCCGCCCAAACCCAAGACGTGGCTAGGCCCGCTCCGCCCAATCCGCATGATGTCACGTATCGATAAACCCAACCCGCCCGCTTAAATTTGGCTCTAAACTCACATAGTACATTCGCGGCATCTTTACCTTGTGCTTCTAATGTTAAAAGTCATGAAGCATAATTTTTGCCTCCTTTCTAACGTCTCAATATGCACTCCAGCACATAAAATAGACTCCACCCACATCATGACTCTATAAAGCGAACACATACAACGTTTCCGTACAACCTTCGCATCGCCTGTTTTAATCTTCTCCCTGATCAAGTCCGACATTTTCACTCTTATCTCTGAGTGTTCAGGGAGATTTGGCGCTAATAACAAATAACAAAAAGTTGGGATAAAAAAGCATTCAAAACAGGAACTGACGGGCTTGCACATGCGCGAGCCGAGCACACACACGCACACACACACACACACACACACACACACCTCAGCAGGTATTGATCGTCCCTGACCCGCCCCACCCGCATCTGCAATATGTATTAATACTGCGACCCAGCCCGCCCGACTCGCGGGTCACCCGCGGATATCCGCTGGCCAGTGGGTAGCCCGCGCAACACTAATAGACGGACATTGAACTTATTACCATTTTCTTCAAGAGTGATCCTAAGCTCATTAATTTTATTTGGAACTAATAATAATATATGTGGACCATCATTTAAGTTGTCCTCTGTTAATAAGATCTTACATCAAAAAGAAACTTGGATCCCTGCTCTATCAAGCTTTGATAGACAGATCTGTATGACAGTTTGTCTGCCTGCCGAGTCATATTTTTTGGAGTTTGTTTGATAAATGACATTTCTTCCTGAGACTTGTATCATAGTCATAGTCAAGGGGTTAATAAAATTATTTTCTTTCACAGTGTTCTGAATATTTATGACCTCTTGTAATCTTGCGGCTCCGCCCCTTTTGTCCATACATGGTCACTTCTGGGTCCATAAAGTGGTGACAACAAAATCATAAACTACTAACTTCAAAATGGGAGTTGACAGACCAATGGCTGACATCACAGTTCCTTTGTTCACTTCATTACAGTCTCTGGTCTCATCTAACTATACTGCAGCAACTAAAAATATGACATGACTTCATGAAGCCAGAGTGTGTTTTATCTGAACTATATCTTTTAGTTGAAGGAATAAAAACTCAAATAATAGATGCCACCCTTTCAGAAGATCCTGATCAAGGATGGCAGTCCTTGGTTGGGATGTGAATTAGATAAATGCTATAAACATGCAGAACATCAGCTCTTTTATATGTTCACTATGTTTATTTCAGTACCCCTGATAAATAAAGGTATATAGAAAAAAAAAGGGGAAATAGTGAAGACGTCCATGGCTCATTTTAAGGTTATTCAACACAATTCTTATTTTCAGATGATTAGACACTGATGTAAACTGATACTATATTTTGTTTTGCTGTTAAATCAACCTTGCAGTAAGGGTTAGATACTTAATATATTATTGATAGGTTTCAATTATACTTTAAAAATGTATTAAAATAAAAAGTAGTTGGCACAAGGATAGTTTACAGGATAACATATATGAGCTGTCTTTCACAGACCAGAGTGAGGCTGCAATAGTGGATATCAATACAGATATGGGAATTACGTTACTGTAAAGTGCCACTGTGCAATTATTAGAAATGAGTAGCAGGAGTGCAGAGCCGAGCAACGTGGAAACACTTTCTGTTGGAGTGTTATGTGAACTACAACAGCCCTACGCACAAACACATTTATTACTGCTTGATCAATGAGAAAGAGCAAAAGTATGTTGGGTAAAATGAAAAAGAAAAAGGTCAAAAGGGGAAGTAAAATCTGTGACTTGATAATAAAAGGATACTGGCCAAAGTTGTGACCCTGGTCTGAATGGACTTCAACATCCCCCTCTGAAATGTGATGCTCTCTTTGGTAGCCATGGCGATGCTGTAGACGGAGAAACCATGAGATGAATATCAGGACAGGAGTCACGCCATCACATTAACCTGGTTTTTAAAGTTCCATAAAGTGTGGAAGTATAATTGTCTGCTTTAACAGGCCTGAAGGTGTGTGTAACAGATGAGTGAGTGAGAGTAAACGGAGGAAGACAGAGAACGGAGCAATAAAGCTTACCTTATTGCATTGTCAATAAGCCGATCTGAGCTGTGAACACGAAAAAAAAAACAAAAACAAACACAGACAGATTTAAAAAAAAAAACAACCCTCCAATCTTCAAAGCATCACATTTATTTAGATTAAACCCTGAATAAATAAATTCAAGTGTCATTTAGTAACATGCATAAAACTGTCCATTTTTCACAGTTTAAAGCCACACCGGCAGCTTTTCAGCCTATTATCACTCTGAAGGACTTTGCTGAAGTCGACTCATGAGAGCAGCTTCTTATTTACCTCTGTAACTCTGGGATAGAGTAGGTTATATGATACAGGTTGAATATAAGCAGAACATGGCTCAAAACGTGGAGCCTGAACACAGACAAGGTTTACATCAGCTGCCATTAGCTTCTAAGATAAGTGTCGGACAGAAAATTGAAGTGTTGAGTCCAGGGGCTGAGCAGAGCATATAAGGGCAGCAGCGTGCATCCTGGCGGACTCCACTGGAGACCGAAAATCAATACTGAGCTTTATACTTCCTCCATCTATCCGTCCACCTCTCCCACTATCTATCTACTGCTGCCCTCCGCTACTTTATGAGTCTGCCACTACCTTTTCTACTCTTCTTTCAGTCCATACTTTCTTTGTGAGACCAGATTGCCAATGCCTACACTCCACAAAGCAGACAGATCACATCTGATTACTGACAGAAATTAAATTCTCAAAAGGTCAATTTACAAGGATGACAAGAGAAAAACATTAGTCAACATTAGATGCATGGCATGCAGTCAGTTTTTAAAAATGCTGCTATTGGATTGATCCTTTATGAAATACCAGTGGAAATACATTTGTTTTCTCAGAGCCGATGTTATGCATTGATGTATAAAATATAAAATCATGCTGCATTATAATCAAAATGAACTCTTATGTTGTTGCACCAAAATTATGGAACTAAACTCCAATTTATAAAAAAAATGTTTCTTGATGACTTGGTGCTAATAAGTGTGAATAAGACATGTTCAAGAGTCAATTTTAAGATCCTACATTCACACAAATAACAGTAAAACTGGTGCCATCATTAATCTTGAACCAGTCTTAACTAGGTTTCAATCCAGCTAATGTTGCATTTTCATTTCTCTATGACTAATGTTTCAGTTACTGATGTTAAAACCATGTGGCACTGTTGCAGACATCTTGTGTGGTGAAAATGTGCTCTTTCTGTCATTTTATTATACTCTCTTAATATTCAGGGTTATTTATTGTGCTTTTTAGGTAATTTTTATGTGGTTATGACTGCTTATTTTGTCATCCTCCCCTATTTCTTAATGACCTACCAAGTTAAACAGTGATTTTGAATTTGTTTCGTCACTTTAGATATCACATGGTGCTCATTTAAACCATCTATCTTTAACCATTGCATTTTTTTCACACAAGTCTGAAGGCCACTGAGAATAAAACAAAGAACTGTTTGCATTATTGGTATCCCATACTCCTAGCTGCACCAAAAAGAAGTTTGTTTTTGACCAAGGCCACTCTTAACTTTTCTCTTGCTGGGTAAAAACAATTATATATTTTGGGTGTGACAACATTATGTGACAACCCCTGAGTTGTGTGACATTCTGTGCACCGTTTAAATAAAGAGATGCTGACTCCTGTCACATTTTAGCTCACAGTGTCGAGTAAAATATATATGACACCAATTTAGCCCAATTAAAGACCAGTCTGAAACTAGTTTAGAATCAGACCAAGCTTTTGGTATAGGTTAAAATAATTCAAAACCAAATGTTAAACAAGTAGTGCCTGGCACAACAAACCCTGCCCTGCTTGCACACATTTTACCTGATTTTCCCTATCTATTATCATTACAAAAACACATTTTTGGTGACTGTGACCTTCACCTTTGACCTACATTCACCACAATTTAATAGGATCTATTCTGGACCAACTTGCACCTTTCCTGAAAATTTCATGGAAATTGGTCCAGTAGGTTTTGCATAAACCTGCTAACAAACAAACAAAGTCAAACACAATACCCCTCTCTCCTTCAGGGGGCAGACTAATAAGGAGATGAAAACACAATGGTGCATTCTGCTTAAATGGTTTTGTGCTGAGTGCAAAATATATTTTGACATCTGAGCAGATTTGTTGTGTTTCTAGAGTGACTGAAACTGCACTGAAACTAACATGTGTTCAATGATCTCCCTCCAAAGCATTTTGACAAAGTTACAGAGTAGGAGTAAGACTGATTGACTCCAAATACATACAGTTTGAGATCCTGTCCCTGGGAGTTATCATTCAGGATGGAGATACAAAATATGTAATAGATAATAAGTGTACAATTTTCGGAAGATGACTTTTAACATTACAAAATCGGTCAATAAGACAAAGATGACACTGGTGAGTGCTGTACTGTATGTATGTATCCATAGCAGCTGTGTATTTTTCATACATCTGTACCAGAGGCTAGAAATGTTCCCTCATTCTATCTTTTACACAGTATAGAATAGTAGAAATGAGAAACATCTTTTACCTTTTGAGGTGTTCATGTTCTTTCAGGAAAAGCTCAGTCCTTCTATTGTTCACCCCTGAGCTGCTTTTATAGGACCTGAGTCAGAAAACAGATGACAAAGATAAAACGCAGTGTTTACAGACAGGAAAAGCATACAGCAAATCAAGTTTTTTTTCTTGTTTTACGAAATGAGCTGAGGAGAAACAGATACTTCCCAACAGTAAACAAAGTGTGTGTATTGCTGCCATACAATACGCTTTATTTAAAAACTTAATGCACAACTACTGTTTTCCTCTCAAGACACAAATGTGGGTGCCTATATATCTGTATAATTTTTTGTTTCCAAATTTATGGTAATGAGTTTATTATATTTTACAGGTACGAACAGAAAACAAACATTTCTTCTATATGGTCGATCATACCAGCTTCTTGAAGATGCAAGACCTCATCTACTTTCTCTGAAGTGCAGAATGTATAAAACCATTAAACTGTAGCTCTAGACTATTTTAAGTTCTTTTAGAGCAATGTTTGAGTCTCACTAGCTGTATTTCTATATGTTTTTTGACAGACTAACCCATGCTGTCATACTGAAAGTGTACAGCAGTTTGGCCAGTTGTAAAGTTCTTAAAGAGCATTATAAATAAAGTTGACATGGTGTCATCAATGGCGGGAGCTGTAGGCTACAAGGCACACATTTTCTATCCTAAAATGTGATGTCCTTTGATTTTTTTGTAGGTGAGATAGAGAAGTAATCTGCTCTCATCAGCCCACGTCACCTGTTCTACAAATAAACATGTTTCCACACTTTATCAGAACATCAGTAAGCTGAAAACCATAAGTTAAATATTTACAATATGACAATTTACTCAAAAACTTGTTTCCATCTTTAGATTTTGACCACACTGTCAGGTGCTTCCAACAATCTGACTTAAGGATCTTTACTTGTAAGCAAATTTAGTCAAATCACAAATATTATGCAGTGAATCATTACTTAGAAAATAATTTTACAAATGTGGAAATTTTAAGCCATCCTGATACAAGCATAATTAGCATTCAAGAGAAAAGAAATTATCAAGTGTGAAGTGGTTGAATTTCTGAAATATATACAAAAAAATACTTTATTAATGTAATAACATTTTCTGTGGAAAACCATAGCATTTCCATTAACATGGACTGCAGAATACATTCTTATTATTTCTTATACAATAACTGCATGGGATATCCGATATGTTTATTACAGTCAAGGTTTTGCTCAAAAATATCCTCATGTCCAGCACTGTACCAAATAAAAAAGTTAAATAAAATTCTGGTTCTTGTCAACAGTATACTTGCCCTTCATTGAGTATTTGGTTGCATCGTACAATCATCCCAAATTAGACTTGATATTTAAAAATGTAGAAACAGTTTACATATTAGAATGAGAATGAAAGGGTATTTCTGATTATTTGATGATTATGTACTTCCTGTGTTAAGGCTTTTAAGTGATTAGCCCTGCTTAACCCACAACTCTGTCCTGCATCCCTTATTTACACCATCTCCTCCCTATTAGGACTGATCATCAATTCATCATCCATTATCTCTTCTCTTGCATCCTCCGCTTCACTTCACATCTCCATGGATGTCATTAAAATTCACTCCCATCATTTTTGTAATCAGTCAACACCCGATCAGTACAATGTTTCTCTCTTTGTGACTGACTTCCCCTCCATCTCATCATCTGATCAGACCTCTCCCTCTCTCTGTGTGTGGGGCGGACCACACCACTCTCCCTAAGCTTTGGCTGAATGAAAGCCTTGTGGTTTGATTTACTGTAGAAGGCACTTAGGAAAGATCTCCCCAGAGAAGAGAGAAATACTGAGAGAAGAGAAGAGAGAGAGAGAGAGAGAGAGAGAGAGAGAGAGAGAGAGAGAGATCTGCTAACAAGAGGAGGTGCCTCATCAGAGGATGAAATATGATCGAAAGGAGTGAAGAAGGGCTGGGGCACAGAGAAACAATTTAGACGGTTCTGCCTCCTACTGGCTAAGGAACAGCATAAAGAGAAATAAGACATTAAAGAGTAATGCAGTGATCTTGTGTTGCATTTGTATTAAGAGAAAAATATGATGTAAATGAGGTGAAATCATGTTTTTTTGACAGTAAAAAGACTTAGTAACCAAGTAAACAGGTAACCAATAAGTGAAAAGATATACAATACTATTGAAGTATTGAAATGTAGTAATGATTAATAAGCATTTCTTGATACAGAAAGAAAGAAAGAAAGAAAGAAAGAAAGAAAGAAAGAAAGAAAGAAAGAAAGAAAGAAAGAAAGAAAGAAAGAAAGAAAGAAAGAAAGAAAGAAAGAAAGAAAGAAAGAAAGAAAGAAAGAAAGAAAGAAAGAAAGAAAGAAAGAAAGAAAGAAAGTTTAGTAATAAGTAATAATAACAGTAATAAAATGTTACTCCAATAAGATGCTCATTGATGTGGAGGGGGACGGATTTTATATGAATTAATTTCACTGGATATTAAATTAAAAAAAAATTAAGTTCCAATAAACACAAAAATGCTGAATATTAGGTCTGATAACTGGACAAGGTCACAAAGTTTATTAAAAAAAAAATGTGTGTAACATTTTAATTATAAGTAACACTATATCCGACTATAATGACAATGATAAATCCCTCTCAATCATCACTTTTGACACAGTTTGTGGGTCTGAGTGTGGAAGTGTATTTGTCTGAAAGAACTCTGCCTTCTACCTATATTTTCTGTTTTCTTCTTGCTATGCTGGATTTTTTAAAATGTTTTTTGCAATTGATGCTTTGGCCATGAGTTTATATATTCAGCCAATCAACATTACAGTGTGTGGGAAGAACAACATGGTGCAATATAAAATCAAATGATAGCAGTCAGAGGCCTCTCCACTCTGTCTGCTCTTATTTACTGCTTATTTATGGCTATTTACTTGTCTAAAAGGCAAAACTCTGGACAAATCAGACCTGTCATCACATAGCAGGAATGAAGAACATTGTACTTCACCTATCTTTTGACTATAGCACATTCCTGTGCATCCATGTGAAGGTGTGGGCGCAATGATTTAAATTTCTATTAATTTCTTGCTATGATGCTTGTATTTTTCATTCAGTCTAGCTCTGTCCAATATTCATAAAGTGGAAAGGTGAGTCCAAGTTAAAATAGTTTAATTTCACTAACACAAGGAATTAGTGCTACACAATTTGCCTTTAACCATTGAATTGATTTGAATGAGTCAGTAATGAATGTCATTTCTTTGTGAGAAATGCATGTTTGTTCTTACTCAATATCTCTATGAACGGAGCCCAGGAGGTCTTCACGCTCTCTCAGGTTGAAAAAGTTGGTTTTGGTTTTGTGGAACTCGTGAGTATAATCCTACCGGACAAAAATTACCAATATTATAGCATGACAATATTTCCACTTCAAGAAAAAGGAGAGAATTTGAAACATTTTCAAAATGACAATGTAATACTTATAAGTGACTGTAAATACCTGTAAAATGTCTCTGTGTCTTTGTAAAGTGTGCATCAAGGCTGCACTATGTGTTGAAATTCCTGGGGTGGTTGTGTATTCTGCCATTTTATCATTTACTGATGACAGCTGTAAAAAAAAAAAAAAAAACAACAAAAAAAAACAGACGATGACACTGATATCAAGAACACAGTGCAACATTCAGTAGCATACAGATTTGACAAGATGTCGTGAAGGACCATCACTTGAACTTCACATTTTTCAACTTTTATTATACTCATTTTTAGGTGATTGCATAGTAACAGACTTACACAGGCCAAGAGTTGTTCGAGCTCAGTTGTCATGGCCACCAGCATATTGTCTTGAGATGAACCAACAGAGTCAGACCTGATCATGTGCAAACAAAACAGAGAGAAGGGTTTTACCTGTTGATCCAAATATAATCATAAGGATAAAATACAATATAACTCTCTCAGGAAGTTAAGCATAGACCATTAGAGCAAAAGTAGCATTTAAACATCAGTTGCTTTCATTGTTACATTGTCAAGTTCACTTTTTTATTAATGCCTGTTTATTAAACACATAGGTATAAGTACTAATAGTTATACAACATAAAAAATATGTAAAAACACTGCATTGAAATGTAACATGTCTACACAATCCCACGAAATGTTACATTGACTATTTTAAGTCATGTGGATGCATATTTAATGGCTTTAAAAGCTACACTATCCACAGTCATACATCTGCTGACCTGCTGTCTCTCGTCTTGGGGTTCAAGTTGCTGCTACTATAGCTCGTGCACAGTTTAGAGAAAGAGACCAGCTTCAGGTCCAACTCATTCTCCAACTGCCTGGCCTGTTTACGCAGATCTGAGAGAAGAAGCAGGGAAACAGTTGTTTAAAAAAAAGTACTAAAAGCACTTAAATGTTTTCATGTAAACTTTTTTTTAATGGAGTTGCATTATACAACATTGTAAAGTATTTCATGTTGACTTGTATTACATACTATTTAATTATATATATATATATATATATATATATATATATATATATATATATATATATATATATATATATATATATATATATATATATGTGATATGTTTGTCTAAAGAAAACATACTGTGATCTTTACTATGCGAGTCATGCAAGTTATAAGTAAATCACTTCCATCTGAGGAAAGTAGCTCCCGTTTGATTCCTCAGTACAATTAAAGATGGAGGTAACTGTATGTTAAGTTGTATAAATCACGGTGAATTGACAAAACTTCACAGCGAAACAAGATATTTCCATTTCTTCACATGCAGGCCATCTTCAAAAATGAAAATGTTTCAGAACAATTTAGAAAACGTAATAGCTGTTGTTAGTACGCTAGCTAACAGTTTATATATTTTATGAAAGTCACATTTGATTTGTTTTCAGTTTATGGACATTGGAATATCTTGGTGGATTAATACAACATCTACAAAAGTTAATAGAAACTACCCTACAGCTACATTTAAATATACTATCAAATAAACTGGTTGAAAACAGCCATAGACGTAAATGCATTTAGCACATGTGTGTTCGGACCATATTTCATCATTTCCATTTAATCATAATTGCATTACTTCCCTTATTTTGACATAACACCATGATAACTCAAATACTGTTGCTTTGATTTATTGGTTTCCATTTTTTCTAGCTGACAGAAACACTAACAGGCAGGTCAAATGAACCCTCGTTTACCCCAGATTCAGGAAAAAATAAACCTTGAGTTGGAAAGTCAAACTTTTACAGTCTTACGTCAACAATAAGCTAACAGGTTAGCTAGCAAACAACTGGAAACAACTGGAGCTCCCTTCGCCTACAAATACACTTTAATAAATGTGAAGTGTTACAGAACATGTTTAATGTTTTCTATACCGGAACGTTAAAGAAGAGTAAAATGACTGAATCACTTTAACATAACTTACCTTCCCAGTAGTTACTGTTAGTTGTCATACTTGTTGTTGACATGTCACCATCTGCCGTAAAGAAGACACGACTGTTGCAAATCCAAGTCAACGAACAGCGGCCCCTCACGGTTCATGGTTTTAAACAACAAACGCATTTTTGTCAACGTTAAATCAATATTGACTTTTTACCTCCCGATTATGTTCTGTGGATCTCAGTATAAAACGACATATCTTGTAGTTGAATTCGTGATTGCTGATATTCTACAAGTTTTGTACTGGAACTTATACTTTGTTATATTTATACTCGTGTTTGTATTTCACTTGATTGATTTAATTGAATAAATTGAAAAAATAAACAGGCCCAAACTAATTCAGAATTAACTCATTCAACAGTGTCTAAACCATGGAGCCAAAATGTGAATAGAACAAATAGAAACAAAGCACATTCACACATTCAACAGCTAAAGTCACATCATAATAACCACAGAACAACAATTATAAGCACAAAACTAACATAGCCCCAATGCTGAAGAACACAGAGCAGTGATGGCATAAATAAAGCAAAAGGCAAAGAACAAACACATATGAACCAAAGAAGGAACAAAGGACAGACAACAATTTAAACAGAATATTATTTTGATCAGCATTAACACCCTCCATCTTTATAGTGAGACCATACCATATGTTTATACAACAGTTTCAATTTGGGAATATTTTGGCATTGCTTGTGCTGGATGTCCAGACTGTTCCATAGTTTCAGTCCACATACAGACACACAAAAATGAGTAGTTTGTAATTTGGGTAATGCAAATTTTCCAAAGCCTCTCAGATAATGAGTACTGTCTTGAATTGTGAATAAGTTTTGTAAGTTATTTGGTAGTAGTCTGTGAAATGCTTTGTATAGGATTATTGATGTATAATATTTTACAAGATTGTGAATTTTTAATAGTTTTGAATAAATAAATAGATGGTGAGTGTGATCCAGAAATCCAAGATTATGTATGATCCGTATTGCTTGTTTCTGTAAAATAACTTATTGATTAATGGTGTATTCGTAACTGTTTTCTCACACTTTAATGCAATATATGAAATATGGGAGTACCAAGGAGCAGTATAAAGTACGGAGTGCACTTTCATCAAGATATGATTTCACTTTATTATTGAAAGGCTTTTGGAGATTTTTGTTTTAATGTGTCTGATGTGGACTTTGATAGTTTACTGTCTATTATAACACCTAAGAATTTGATTTCATTCACAGTTTCAATGTGGATTCCATTAATCATTATTGGCATCTCTGGGTCAATATTAAGGTTATTACTATCCATCCACTTTTTTAGTTTATTTAATTCCTCATTTACCGTGGTTACAAGTTCATTTTTATTATCACTACTGTAAAATATATTTTTGTCATCGGCAAAAAGTATACATTTGAGCAACTGAGCAACTTCTATTCATGTTGTACATATACTACCTGTGGTTTCCTTTTATTTTGATTTGTGTATTTGTAATTTATTTTTTGGACAATTGACAGAGATATAAACAAAATGTCATTGTACGGGTATACTTGTGTTCTGCAACAATATTAAACTTAACTGAATTCTATCATGTTCTAAAGATTCGTTTTCTATGTAGCATTTTTTTAAAGTAATAGACTTGAATGAACCAAATCACATGGGAAACTTATACTCCAGACTGTCTGGCACAAAAGTGTCACAATCAAAACACTTACGACATCGGAAGTACAACACTCGTCATGCAGTTGATTTCTTTTTTGGTGTTTTTTTTTCCCATTTTACCGAATGCATTGAAATGCTTTTTGCTTGAGGTGAGCCTTGTTTTCACACATATGAATGGATTAACTTATGTATTGTTTTCTGCAAGTCACCATATATTTTATATGAAAATCACTGATATTCTAATTCTAACATGAGGAATAATTTTATACCTTAACCTTTAGCCTTGGAATTTTCGTACTGAATAACACCCAATAAACTGTGTGTAAAGAAAGGACTCAAAGATGAAATTAAGATACATGTGACTCATATTGTGAATCTTACTGTTTTTTTTGCTCATTCTCTTTATTCATCATCTTGAACATAGGCAGTTATTGATATCACAGAAACAGCAAAACTGTTGATCATGTTGATGTAAAAGACAATGATGGTGTGATGATGCCATCGATGGTGCAGGTGAAAAAGCAAAAACTTTGAGGGGTTTCACCGTTCGGCAGTCAACCTTGGCAGATGAGGCCTCTCTTTCACACTGATTCAGCTTTTTCTCTCTGAATTCTGTCGTTCCTATTTTCTGTCTTTCTTACATCTTTCCTTTGTTTCCTGATGTTTCTTTTAAAAAAAACTAAAACAAAAGTGCTGTGAACAGCTAACGCCAGTGAGCACCTGAAGTCCAGCCCAAGGCTGGATGGCTTTGACTAGCCGGACCAGCGGAGCCGGGGAGGTGGATGGGGGAGAGGAGGAGGAGGAGGAGAAGGAAGGATGGAAGTGCAGGAGGAGGGAAAGGAGGAGGAGATGAAGAGGTGTGAAGGCAGTGCTCCCTTCTCAGTGCTGGATTCTCCTGATGGACTGAATCTGGGGAGTCTGGGAGTGGGAGCCAAACTCGCGGTAGCACTTGTACTCTCCTCCGTGACAGTCACACTCCATGATGTACTGGTGGCCACGGTAGCCAGGGTACTGGTAGCACACGTAGCTGAAGAAATATATGAAATAAACTTCACGTCAGATTTATATTTTATATTGCAGTTCAAAATTGTTCTGAACAAGCTGAAGATGTCTTAAGAACATAGCTTTGATGTATCAGGAAGACAAACTTACGCTCCGCTCTGAACGTGCATGGATCCAACCTCGTTGTTGAACCAACCCATGGCCTGCAGGGAGGGGTAGTCATCACACAGCTCAAACTGACGGCCCATCATGTTCTCCATCTCGTAGATGGTCATGCGGGACTCCTTGTGGCTCTGAGAGGAAATGAAAGTGTGTTGGTTGTTATGATGATATATTTAGATTTGATGTAAAAGGAAAGAGCAGCTATTGTGATGTATATTTGAACTTACAGCGCAGCAAATGGGCCTGAAAGAGATCATCCTCTCAATACGGTAGGAATTGCTGCCACTGTAGGCCTCAAAGCGGGGATAGTCTCCCTTCTCCAGGACAAACTGCTGGCCACAGAAGCTGGAGTGCTCATAGCCCACCCAGCTGCAGCCAGATGTAGAAAAACAATAGGTTTAGAAATTCAAGAAAGGAGGTAAAACCAGTAATCTAAAGCCTAGGTCATCCTGTAAGAATCTGTTTGACTTCAGCCTCTAATTTGACTTTACTGTTTTGTTATAAGTAAAGATTTCTGCATACGTACGCGCCACACTCGACCTTCAGGGAGCGGATGTTCTCCATTCCACACTCCATGATGTTCTGGCAGCAGGCGGTGAACTCCATACGCCTTCCCTGGAAGTACTCCTGATCGTAGACAGTGATCTGAAAAAGACAGAGAGAAAAGTGAGCTGTAATACAGGTAAATATATTTGGCTTCTTATAGGTTACACTACAAGTCATAGACTTACCTTCCAAGGGCCCATGGGCATGGGGTTTGTCAGAGCCATTTTGTCTTCTTTATCAGTAGTAACCTGTGAAACAGAGAATCATTTAGGCTTTTTATCTAAAAACTACATGTCAACATAAATGCCCAATGTTCCACCAAATGATCCCTTAATATAAAATAACAACTAAGTCTGCTGCTCAGTAATAATTTATCTTCATCAGAGGATATCAGGCCCATATCCTACTGCCTTATGTGTCACTAAATCCTAAAAGATTTTGTTAAAATGTTGTGTTTTTTTAAGTAGTTAAACAAGCTGCTATTGTTTCAACTCCAGTGAAGCATCATCCTACATCTGATATGTGGCATTAGAGGCTCTCTCTACATCATCTCCACAGATTGGGAAACTTTGTTGTAGTGTTAAGCACTTGACTATACAGTGACCTACCCAAAATGGTGAGCTGTGTGTCGTAGGGTTCCACTGAACGGTCTGCAGAGGCCGTGTGTATGGGGGGTATATATACACCCACAGGTGCCAGAGGCCAGGGGGCAGGCACGCCTGGACTCGTGTCAGCACTTTGCTTTGGTCTTCATTGTTTTGTTGTCTGAGCCACAGAGGGGTTAACACTGAGAGCCACACTGTGATTCAACACAACACAAAGAGGGCAAGTGACTATACTGCACCACTTACACTGCTGTAGTAAACGTACACACTCAAAAACAAACAAACAAAACAAAAACTATAAGCTTTCCCTTTGACTATGCAGAGCCATTAACAAATATGATTATATGTACTGCGTTTCAACAGCAAAATATACATGGTGTTGAAATTTGGACTAATTTAAGAAAATGTAGTTGCATGACCCCATCTGATATTCCAGACAGGATGATAGTTTGTTATTATATATACAGGAATGGCTTCGATAACTGACCCCAATTTCCTCTACTTTTCTCATTATAACAATTGCAGAGTAAGTAGTTATTTCTCTGAATGTCATTTTCAGATGCTCTTAGAAATATACATGAGTTTTTTTACTAGCTGGTCAGTCAAATGCATACTATCATGTGTCAACATTTTGGGTGTCAGACATCATTATTTTCTTGTCAAGACTCGATCAATCCTTTGTCTCAACCTCGTGTTTGCTAATTTGAAACTGGATTTCAGTTGGAATCTAATTTACTGAAACATGAACACCGAGTTTTATGAAGGCCGGAGAAACTGGATCAACAACATTACCACTGGAATTGAAATAAGGAAATTATAGTAATGTTAATTTTGTTTTATTGGCCAGAAGAAGTGGTGCAATCAAGGCCCAGTGAGGAGACATGGATAAAATGTGGATTTTATTTATTATCTTCTCTTTCGCTTTTTCACACTGCATAGGACGTTGATTTTATGATGGTGGATATTTTATCTGGGGTAGACAGTATTTTTACATATTTATTATGCTTCATTGTATATTTTACCTTTTTTAATATGTTTTATTGCATTTATTTTTACTTTTACTTTTACATTTGTTTTTACTTTGTTTAAATTTGTTCTTTGTAAATAAAAAAGGATTGGGAATAGAATGGATACACTTTTTGAGTATGAGTATGATTTCAATGTCCCAGCATGGAAAACAAGGCTCACTTTTTTCATGTTGTGTTTTAAACAATGGATTGTAAATGGAAATACCTGTTGCTATTTTTGGCACAAACAAATAAATCATCAATGAATGATTTCAGTATCAGGGGACACAATGGCAGACTTGGCAGCACTGGCAGCTCTAACTGGCAGCTGCACTTATCAACAACAGTGTAAACAATATAATATCCCTGAGGGACAAAGACTGAGGTAGTATTCATTTAAAAAACAACGGAGAGCCAAAGTGAAGATGCTCAACAACTTTAATTTTATTTTACACTGAAATCTTCACAGTGTTTTTTATGAAGCTGCTTTTTTAAAATCTTGTGTCACTCAGTATAATTATAAACAATATATAAAGTGCTGTTTATTTATACTTTATAGGATTTGTTATTGTATTGTTAAATCAAGCAGCAATGAAAAAAACCCAGAGTGATATAAAATGCAGCTGGTCAGAATATAACAGAGCCAACACCCTCCTCTCTCCTCTAGCTACACTGAACAATAAACATTTAGGAATGGCTTACTGAGGTCAGCACATTGCCCAGACTGTGTGTCTGTAGTGTGTGTGTGTGTGTGTGTGTGTGTGTGTGAGTATCCACATTAATCCCTGATTGAGTTAGATACACATGTAGCCTACATAATATGAACATAATACGGTGCTGTTGTGATTAAATATCCAATCAAGGTGGATTATTGAAACCAAAAGTGAGACAGAACCAAGAATGAGAATGTGTGTGTGTGTGTTTGGTCTTGTATGGCAGTAGTAACTCAACCCAGGTTGAGTTTTAACCATCAACGTTGGGGTCTGAGCTAACAAAGTGAAAAGAATTTGGCTGGTCCCCATCAGACAGACCTTCAAAGGCTTGTTTGACACTTCCAACCTAGTTTTACAGTTAGGGTCCAGTTGTGGTAGTTAGAGTTAGGGGAATGCATTATGTCAGAGAGTGTCCTCACAATGCTATTTGGTAGTAATGTGTCTGTGTGTGTTTCTGCTGATGATAGCAGCAGCTCAGAGGTGACAAAGGGACAAGCAAACTCAGCAGGCCGGCATGAAGAGCCTACACTGACCATATAGCTGACTCTCTGTACCCACATACAGATATCATACAGGTCTACTGTAAAGATGGGAATCACAGACTTACAATGTCATACACAATTGTAAAAGAAAATTCTATCTAAAAAGCAGACACATTACCTGCAGTGAAATTAAAGGATGTAGAAAACAAAAAAGTCAGTCTGTATCTGTGTGACTCATCTTTCAAGTTGTATTGACTCAAATTAGCATGGTAACCAGATATATGAGTATCCACACTTTAATCTAAATTCAAATGATTGTTGCCTTTGTATTGATAACATGGTGGGAATGTAAGTAATATGATGTAATTATCCCATATAGCAATAGTTGACATAAGATACCTGGTACCTGTCTGAGTGTTTGGAGAAGAGTTGGACGCACTGGGGAAGGTATTGGAAAACAACATCCTGAATAAGGTGGTGGACAGTGTGGATTATCCACTTCACCATAATTGAACCATGAACAGAAATAGCTGTGGTGGAGGACTCACCTCACTATAATGTACACTGAAAGAAAATAAATCCTGTAGTTTTTATGAAAAAAAAACTGGCAACTCTGATCCCCAGAACAATATTAAAAAACAAACAAAAACACATCAAACTGTAAACACTTTTATGGAGTAACATGTAAATGTAACATTTTAAACATGTATATCTAACACTGAATGTAAGTAAATGCACCTTACACAGACCTACAGGTAGCCACAGTGTTTTGTGAATCCACCAGGACTAAACTGGAGATACTTAGGGTTCATTGTTTTCAAAGTTTTGTAAGGACACTTCACCAGCTAGAATTCAAACTGCCAACACTTTGGTCATTAGACAACCTGCTCTACCAGCTGGACCATAGTCATCTATGATGTTATAAATTCACAACCTTAAATTGTTAAATATATACCTCTTGTTGCCTTTTTATTAAAAAATAAAAAAGTGAATATGCTGTAGTCTCAGTTTAAATGGCACCATATTCTTTTTCAATTTACAGTTTTATTTTCTCAAAACCATGGAAATACAAACTTTTTACATACTAACCTGGGTTTGTTCAGATACTCTTCCTGTAAAAACAACAGCTACATTTGATTGAATCGTTAACACAAATAACTAACTTTGCATGGCATTTTCACTTACAGTTTTTTTTTTTTATATTGCAAGCCATCATCTCCACTCACAGCAATTTGTTCATGGAGCATAGACTGAATATTCTGTAAAAAAATAAATAAATCACATATTGTTTTATTATTTAGTTTTCTTGATTTCAAAGACATTAATATTCCAACTGAGGAATAATAAACTTTATATATATATCTGTATGGATATTTGATCACACTGAAAACCCACATGATGAAACATCCATGACCTGATATGACACAGCAGTTACTTTAACTAAATAAACCAAAGCATCTTCACTGTCTTTCATAGACTCTAGTAAAACAATGACACATTCATTTCCTAGCTACACAGAAATACAATAAAAGTCAGTAAACTGTGTTTGTACCTGTTTGACCCCTGACCTTTGTCATTCCTTCCTGTTGAACTTTGCTGACACATGAATGTATGGCAAACAAAACAATATTTTGTGGTCCGATAAGTGAATGATTTTTTTTTTTTTTTTTTATTGAGCACAACTCAATGATCTGAGAAACATTTAGAAAAGCAGAAACTGTATTTTTAAATAATCAGTTTTGGATCTTGATAAATGCTTTTGTTTGTACTAAAGTAAACAGCTGTGACTGACTTTGTAGTAAACACTAAGCGCCTCTAGGGTGCAATATTCCCTCATGAACCCTGGGTTTCCCTGGTCTTCTGTAATTATTTTAGAGAATAATCACACACTTAATGACCTATCCAGCTAATTGAGTCCTTAATCACTGCAAAAGGCAAAGACATGTGAAACACACTGGGACTGAGGAATATGTATGGATAGTTCATGTACCCTCCACAGTGGGAACATGACCCCCAGTTGTTTTGTCTCATATGGTGATTTGCTCTTCTTCACTGTTTTTACACAGTGTAATGATCAGTGCATCTGCACAGCTGACTGTCACATGTGCCTCCTCTATGGATGAGTCAAATATGCATCAGAAATGGGATCAGAAGGTTGTTTACACTCTGGTTCCTCCTTTCACTGGGTTATAAAATACCTGCAGTTTAAATTTGAAGCATAACACTTATGTTTTTGATTGATGTAAGCCAGGGGTCTCACACTCATTTTCTTCAGGGGCCATATTTAGCCTGATTTGATCTCCAATGGGCTGGACCAGCAAAATGAAAATATTATATCCTATAAATAATGACAACTCCAAATTTTTGTCATTGTTTTAGTGCAACAAACAACAACATTGAATTATAAAATTACTTTTTTAAAATATCCAAATTAAAAAAAAGTTAAATTTCAGAACAACAGCATCTGCAGTGACTCACCTATGTCCTGCACTGACCTGTGACCCCAGACCTCCTCCCCCACCCTCACCTGTCTGATGGATGGACCTTCCCTCCTTCCTTTCATCTACAAATGGATGTTCATCTATAGCCTGTCCATTAATGGGAGTGGATCTCTCCTTCAGTGTGGTTGTCCCCAAGATTTCTTCTTTCCCACCAAGTTTTTTCCTGCTGAGGAGGAGAATCTAAAGACAGGATGCTTGGGACTTCATCTATATCTGTGATTGATTGTTCTCTCCAATCAACGCCCTGTGAGACAATGAGTGAGAAAATGTTGTGATTTGGGGCTCTATAAATAAAATGTGATTGAAAAATTTAATTGAAGACAATTTTAACAATATTCTGCCTCAATTCATCATTTGCCCATGTGCGAAATAGATCAGATCTACAAAGATAATGCACACTTATAGTAACAGAAGCAGAAAATGATTCAAATTGTCTCTAATTATCTTTAGATATTTCAGATTGTTCCTATTTGTTCAGATTATTCACATTTTATTGTTACATGATAGTTTGGAAATGGAAATATTTTCATAGTTTAATATTATTTTTTGAAGTTAAAGGGATAGTTGGCTATTTTTCACTTGAATTTGTATAGAATCACCATCTTTACTCTGGTGCACCCACAGTGACTTACCACCGACAGTTTAGTCAAACCAAAAGTAGTCTTGGGAGGTTTCCTGGGATCCTGAAATTTAAATGTGTCTTCTCAAAACAATATGTGTTTGAATGAGTGATTTATTTGCATAACAAAACCATCACGGAACAAAAACTCACACCTCGTAATTGCTTGGAGCTACTTTCTCTCAATAACGATCAATGCTCGTTGTCACTGCTAACAGCTGTGCGCCTGCACGTAGCGGCCGCAAACACTGCCGAAGAACTGATGAAAGTAGTTTGCTAAGGCGCACAGCTGTTAGCAATGACAACGAGCATTGATCGTTATTGAGAGAAAGTAGCTCCAAGCAATTACGAGGTGTGAGTTTTTGTTCCCTTACAGTTTTGTTATACAAATAAATCACTCATTCAAAAATATATTGTTTTGAGAATACACGTTTCACTTGCTGGGAGTACTTTCGCGTTGACCAAAACCAGACCAGAACTCGACTCACAGGACACTGTCAGGGGTAAGTCAAGACGTGTAAAGAGTAAAGACGGTGATTCTATACAAATTCATGTGAAAAATAGTGAACTATCTCTTTAAACAACAACGAAAATAAGAAGTTGTCATCATTTTATTTATAGGCAAAGAAAAAAACTGAGAAGATAAATAAGTCATTATGCTCTTCATCCCACGGGCCACATTGGAACCATTGGAGGGCCGCATTTGGCCCCCGGGCCGCATGTTTGAGACCCCTGATGTAAGCTATACGTTGTGGTGGAAAATTCGTATCGTTGACAATAGAATCAGACCAAATGGTATTGAAGACCACTCAGTTGAACATAATAATAGTGATACTTTTAATGACTATGAATATTTACCAGAAATTGTAAATGACATTTCAATTAAACACAAAACTGTTTGTGTGTCTGACATCCTCTGTGTTCCCTGAACACATTCAGGGTGCTGTCTTGAGTGGTGCGTAAAAACGCATTTGCATGTGTGCATCTCAGACTGCGCAGGGTCCTCAGCTGCTGCCCGTCAGCCGCACAGGGCACTGCTGGGACCCGCCGAGACGACCCCCCCCCCCCCCTTACTCCCTACTCCCCCATCCCTCCTCCTCTTTGACAGCGACGGCCATCTGCTGCCTCTGTTTTTAATTTCAAGCCCAGTCGATTATTTCCCCACACAGACTTCTGGCTTCACTTGACACAAACCAAATAGAGTGTGAGAGGAGCACCTGCGCAGAAAAAGCCCGCTCTTTCAGCATATTGCGCACAGCCTGGGAGAACTGGTGCCGTTTGCGGAGACAGACTGCAGCCTCCTAAAGACGAAGCGGATTGGAATTAAGCACCGGATAATAGACAGCAACTGTGCATCCTTCGGTAAGGGAGGGAGGGAGAAAGGGAGGCAACTATTTTGTATCTTGGAAGAGGGGGGAGGAGGAGCGGAGAATGAGCTATTCTTGTACCAGCAGAGGCAACAGCCAGGACCCATCAAGCGCTAAGAAGCCTGCCGGTAATAATCCAGGCAGAGACACCGGAGGTACAGACTGCACCGACAGCAGCAACAGTAACGGAACCGGAGGCATCCCCAAGCAAAAGGCGGTGATGAAAGTGAAGAAAGGCTGCAACTCAACCGACATGGGGGTCCCGGAGACCACGGAGGAGGAACTGTTGGCCAGCGCCGTCATCACTCCAGAGGATGTTCTGGGCTTGCAGAAGATCACAGAGAGTAAGTTTGGTTGGCACTGTGTCAGTTGTTAAGTGAGAAAAGGAGTGCAAAGGTGTTCAAATGTTACAGCTCCTGTGGATGAGTCATATTTCACGTCATCCCCGTGTCCCCTCATTTATGTAATCTACACAGGGCCCGTACTAACATAATAAAGCCTCGTGGAACAGCGTCTGCAGATGCGCATGAAACCTTGTCTGTTTTTGTGGAGGTTTCACAGGCATGGATGGATGTGTGTGCAGTTTGGAAACAAATGCAAGAACAGACTCAACACATGATAGAACAGTGAATGAGTCTAAATGCAGATGGCAGTTAATTGCTGAACATGCATCACTTATGTCTTATCCTATTAAATTACATCATCCCTTGAGTAGCATCTTCACTCATCCACTCACCAGGGCGACAACATTTAACCAGGAAGGTGCAAGTGAGGTTTCTGAGGTAACTGAGGGGTCATGCTTCACACAACAGCCTGTCTGCTTCACATGTTTTTTTGGTACAGATTTGATCACCTTCGATGTCTTATTCATCCTTGAGGATTGAAAACACACACACGCAGTGTTTTGGTCCTATTTATAGCAGGTGCTGCTCTGAATTTTTTTCCAACGGATGTGTGGATGGAAAGGTTAATGAGTTCAGCCTGCCCAATTTTCAACCAAATATATATTGTGCAAAAAGTATTGGCAAAATCATGAGATTATTTTTAGCACAGATATAGTAATATAGCTATAAAAGGAATCTAAAACACAACCTAAACAACTGCAAAATATATATAAAGAGGCAATAGTTAAGGTTGTTGTTCATTTGATTCACAAGAAAAAATACATTTACTCTATGTAACTAAACTAAATATATGTAATATGTATGTTTGCTGAAAACACCCTCTATGAGCTGCATTTACCTCCATCAAGGAGGTATTATATTCTGGTCTGTCTGACTTTCAGCAGGATTACGCAAAAAAGTTCTAAACGGATTTTGATGAAATTGTCAGGAATGATAGACAATGGGTCAAGGAAGAACCCATCAGATTTTGAGCAGTGAAGGTTAAAGGTCAAGGACACACTAAAGATCAACAGCTAAAACATATCAGTGTTAATATCTCAGGATTCAGACAAGATAGAATCTCACATATTTTTTCATTCACATCATCTCACCCTCAGACATCAGATGGGTCAATACCTATGGCCCCATCATGTCAAGTTTTGACATCATATGATGCCATATCAAGCCTTGGTGGAGGTCTGCTGTCTCTGACTTCCTTGTTAGACTTCATATACACCAGGGGTCACCAATCCTGGTACTTGAGGGCCATTGTCCTGTATGTTTTAGATGTATCCCTCTTCTAACACACTTGATTCTGCCATTCTGCAGAAGATTGATAATGACTGTCAGGTGTGCTGAAAGAGGGAAACATGTAAAACATGCAGGATAGTGTCCTTCGAGGACCAGGATTGTGACCCCTGATATACACCACTGTTGGTGAACCAATATAAAATATGCAGGTATTCAGATACCTCAGATTACTCCTGCCTACTGTGTATCAAGTGATGCACATAGAGGACCACTGTCAACATGGACAACTATGAATGTGCTGCCATTTGAGTTTACAAAAGTTACATTTAAGTAATAACAGGGAATGCTTATTAATTACTCAAAAAAAAGCATTCTGCAAATATCTAAGTAAATATTCAGGATACAGTGCAAAAAAGCTCTAATGACCACATATATGCACTCCTCAGTGCCTCACTTAAGATACAGTCTGGATATATTTAAAGTATACGCAGCAGGAAAAACAAAAGTTTCAGGGGGAAAAAATGGTAGTATTTAGTGTCACTATAACCCTTTTATGAGATTTATTAATTTCATGTAGTTACATTTTTACTGAGTTTTATTCAACACCTCAGATGTATGTGTTGGTTCTTGTCACAGGATCAGAAGCCACTAAACACTAACTGTGACCTTTAGATCCCATTCAATTCAGTTTTCTGTTTGTCTTTTAAGGTTCTGTACATTTTCTTAATGTATGTGAAGAAAAGACAATGAGAAATAAATGTCTGTCTTTACATTTCAACCCTACAAAAACAACACAGCTAGAGTTGGATTAAAACTTTTGTCCAACACTGTATATCTGATATATAAGTTTAAAGACAGACAGACTGGATTATTGTAGCTTTTTACTTGTGTGGGTGATTTGAAAAGATCTAATATATTCCTATACAGTACAGTACCCTACTGTGGGAAAGGTGTCTTTATTTGCAGCAAAACATCATAAGATGATCATTTATTTTCAGTGTAAAAATTGGATCACAAAATTATCCAGTAGCTACAGTTGTCAAATGTAAATACTTCATTTAAATATTGAATCGCCTTTGTACATATAAAGGTCTTGTGACTCTTACAAGTGCTTTTATGTTGTGTAGTGAATGTATTTACCTGCCTACTGTGCGTCAGATAATGCACTTACTGATAAGGTCCATTGTCGACATGTGGCCTTTTATAGTTTCCATAACATTTCCAAATATACGAGTGCACTAATGTGTACATCAAAAAACAATGGCAAAGGAAGGAGTTGCTTATCAGCTCCTAAAAAAAAGCATGCTTCTGTATAATTTCAAGGCAAAAGCTCTTTTCTGCTTCTTTTAAGCAGCTTATTCATCATGTCACCATGAAAATGTGGATGATAGCATTGTGTAGCACTTAATCCAGCTGCTGCTAATTATGTCACACCATTAAGACTCAAGCTCCTTACAGAGAAACAAGGCTTGATCACAGGCAGGAAGCTCTTATGTGTGTGTGTACACCTACAACCATCACTGAACCCAGGTCTTAAAGCAGCTGTTAGCTAAGAGGCGGACGGCAGGGCATCTGACTATTTAAAGCCCAGAACAACACCTGACTTACACAACATTGTTACATTAGCAGTTATACGATACATACTGAGCATGAGAACATGCAAACTGCAGGTGGGATGCTGAATGCCTCCAGGTTCTGCATCTTAGTGATATAACACATGATAGAATACAGCTGATGTTCACATGGTAAAGATAAAGACAAAAAGTCCTTTATTGTCATTACCACAATGTAACATACAGTACATTCAAAAGTGGAATGAAATGTTGTGTCTCCATGCTCAGATGTGCAGAAAATAAATAGAATAAAATATATAAATATACAGACAAACATACACCCATGTGACAAAACATAACATATAACATATAAGTGCAGTGCGCAGTATGGAGGTAGATGGGAAATATATATAAAATAAGTAATGACATGTGTTAACTGTTCTTGAATTCTTTCTACAGTGAATTATTTTATATAATGTTTCAAGAAAGAACAATGAACACATAAATACAAAAAGCATATTTTTCCTCTTTATACTCCCACTTAAGGCAATTATTCCCCCCTCTTTCTTAGATTTCTTAGCTTTCTAATCTAGTTTGTGGTAACACCGAAGGTTTGTTTACTTCGTGTTGAGTCCAATGTATGAAAGATGAGGAAGAACTCAGCTTGTCATTTTGTGTACAAGTCAAAAACATTTTGCATTTGTTACAACACAGCGTGCCCTTTTATTAAACTATAGTTGGTGTAAGTATTGTTAATACATATCTTACAATAGCACATAATAGTCATAATTTCATATTTCCAGTCAACTTTTAACTGATTTATTTATGGTTTTGTTTTTTTTTTGTTTTTTTTTTTTTTACAAAAACACTGCCACAGTCTTAAAGAAATATAGGTGAGACACCAAACTAAATGTACCTGTAGTTGTCTCTGATTTCTGAAGGCATATGCTGTATGTAATGACTTTTTGTGGCATCTTTTGAAATAAAATTATTATTTATATTGTGAAGTAAACATGAGTCTTAATTTCCTCAACACAGTTGTAGTATTTCTATTAATCAACCTGCTGGATTTTTCATTTTTTTCAGACCATTTCAAGTGTTCAAAACATTACATATACATATACATATATATATATATATATATATATATATATATATATATATATATATATATATATATATATAGATATATATAGATAGATATATATATATATATATATAGATATATATATATAGATATATATATATATATATCCATCCATCTATAGTTATTTATTTATTTATATATATAATCATCTCCACTGAAAAAAAAACTGAGATAAGTGTCAAAGGAGACAAGAGGATTAATTAAGTCCCTCAGATTAGTGTGAAAAAATTATACATGTGTAAATGTAAGTTACCCTTCACTTTCCTTAGTGATTTTTACAGTAACGTGCTGCGTGTGCGTGTGTGTGTGTGCATCTTTGTGAGGCTTGCAGCTACTCAGCGATACATCAGAGAATATTGTAATGATTTTGTCTCCCACACTGAACCCTATTATGGTCTTGGAAACTCTCACTTTCCTAGCTCTCAGCGTCATCGCTAGAGGCAAGGAGAGGCATGTGTGAATCTCCACAACAACATGGATACACGCTTGAGTCACTACGGCAACATGAAGCATCTCCCCTTGGTTACAGCCAGCGGAGCATGCATCTCTGTTCTCCCACACACATTCTCCTCTTTACTTCCCTTTCCTTTCCCATCTATGTCAGTTGTGTTTTTACTTTAGAAACCTCAAGCAGGAATGTACAAACACAGCTACTGGTGGTCAAACAAAGAGGCAACAAACCTGAACACTCTCCTGAGAAGACAGACACTGACAATTTTCTGTTGCTCTGTGACTTGTCTGCCTCTGATTTCCTCAGTGCTGATACTCAAGTGGCTGCAAATGACATCAAACACCAACACTGGCAACAGTCTGCACATCTCAGCCAGAGTGAGAGCCATCCTGAGTCAAACCTGCTGATATTTACTCTAAGGAGGAAAACTACTCATGTCAGACACGTTCCTCCCACTAAAATTACTTTCATACAGTTGCCACTAATCATTTTCTGCACCATCCATCTGGCAATCAAAGCGAGCTGTGAGATTAATTAAGATTTACTTAATCATAGACGCAGGCTTTCTGCTCAGCTGACTGGTCTGATCCAAAGTGATGTTTTTAATCTGTCATGATGACACATTACAAACCCCAGGCTGCAGAAAATGTGTTGCTGCACAAACACTGTTTTATGTTACACTGTGACATTTATCACTGCTGTTGTGTAATTGAACTCTAAGCATGTAGTGAGCAGGGTTTACAGGGACCTAATTGCAAAAAAATGGCACAAATATTCATAATTAGGTTGTCATTAATGTGTAACCACCTGAAAATTAGAATGTTTTTCTCACCTAAGAATGTGTAGTTGTAGTCGTCTTCCATAATTTGTGAAGAAAAACTAGGGCTGGGCGATATATTGTGTAAAAAGTTATCGATAGAAATATGAGACATGCTTGACACAATTTCAATAGAACTTATTTGTCCCATGTTTTGACAGACAAAAGAGCAGCCAATCATAATTAAGTAGCAAAAGCACTGAACCAATCACAGTAGAGCCACACACACACACACACACACACACACACACACACACACACACAAACACACACAGCAGAGGCATAAGAGCAGCTGCAGCACACATGCTATTGTTTTGGCTGCAGTAGGAGGTAATGACTTCCCTCTGGAGAAAAGTTGACCAAGAACTTAGGTGACCGGGTTATGGAAAAGTAGGGTGCAGTTCCAGGGCACAACAGAGGCATCGAAGGCAGAAGTCAGATGTTAAAAAGTTTAATTTCCGGTTCATGTTAGTTAGGTTAGTTATGGTGATTATGGGGTACACTGGTATTTGTTTATGTTCTATTTAAAACTTGAACGCTTTTGCCTGCTGGTCAGACCTTTAGTTTAGTTTTAAAGCTGTCATTCCATCGTTATTTCATTAATATTACTGTGTTCTCCATTGTTATTGAATACATTGTGTGTTGGTTGTATTTAAAAAAAGTCTTCGTTTCCAGCTGTTTTTACACGGTAGAAAAATAACTTGAGGTCAAACAACAGCTTCCTCATACATGTCCATGACGCGGTGATGAGTCATCTCTGATTGACTCAGAATGCGTGAAGGAACACTCCCCCCTCCCCTCTTGCCCCTTTAGTGCCGTTGCTTGTTCTGAAAACGTGCGAGGGGGAAAAAAACCAAGGCTTTATGTCCACAGAGAGCACATGAACCAGTTTGATCTGCCATTTTTTTAAAGTTTTTGCAGTAGCTACTGTGGAGCCGTCTTCTCTCGTAGATGCTAATGCTAACGCTACTTCAGATTCGCTGCAATGGCGGACGAGCTTAACGCCATGTGGGTGACGCTAACGTCAGATGGACCAGCTTTTTTTTTCTTGGTCCCTTGTTCCTCTCGTTGTTTTCTGTGAATGCGGTATGCAGCCAGTGGAGGTGACAAACCACTGCCAAAGGCAGCATGTGTTGGTCAGTTGGGGACCATGTGGGGACCAGAATTTTGGTCCCCACGGCATGTCTGTGTAAACAGATCAATGTCCCCATGAAGATAGGAATACAAGTAAACACACACAGTTATGCTATGGTGTACATTTATAAATCTTCCATTAGAAGGAACCTGAAAAGTGAATGTGTCATCATTGCAGATAAAGTGTTGAAGTAGATCTGGCAGCTCTGAGACAAACATTTATTTTGAATTAAACACATTCTCTCATTAATATGAATGATTTTACATTTTGACCCAATATTGTATCTGGGAACTACAGCCAACCAACATTTTTGACTTGTTTTTTTTTTTTTTTTTTTTTTTTTTTAATTAGAGAGTCCATCTTATTAAAGTTTCACTGCCTTTATTTCAGAAAACCTTTTACTTGTAGAGCAGAGTAGTCAAAGCTACCACAGCCTGTCCAGACATCTGAGCAGATGCCACATGATGTCATTGAACATCAGACTTTGGTCACAAAGGAGCTAAATTCAGTCTGTGTGAAAACAGTTAGCAGATAGTTACCACTCTGCAGCCTCTGTCAGTCACATTTACAGTTTCACAAGCTTAAATGACATTTTGTGAATGTTTAAGAAGTGAGGATTATTTTTGAGTCAACAGAAGTGTTAAAAACCAACTGCACGGTGACTTTTAGTGCAAACCTAAAAATAATCACGTAATGATCTCTAAGAATAAACTCTACATTCTTACAGCCCACAACCTCTGCTAAGCATCAGAGCTCATAACCCACTTAGTCCTGCAGTCCTGCTGTACTGCCGCTGCAGATGTGATGCGGTTAAACGCTCTGTCCTGTAACGTGTTAAATGGGACAGCAGGTGATGAAACCAGGCCAGCTTTATTTTTTCTGTCAGGATCATTATAAGATGACAGAGCTGGGTCATATAGTTAGTAAAAACCTGTCATGAAGATGTTCTGTAGAAAGTAACCAAACACCTCAGAGATTATATAATAATAATAATAATAATAATAATAATAATAATAATAATAATAATAATAATAATAATAATAATAATAATAATAATAATAATAATAATAATAATAATAATAATAATAATAATAATAATAATAATAATAATAATAATAATAATAATAATCCTGCTGTTTTGTGCTTTATATGTCTCTTTTCTTATCATTAAAAAGCAGTTTAGATACATCCGATACTTTTGTATTTATTTATTTTTTACAGAGGACTCAGTAATAATCAGTAGCATGTTTTTCCACCTGGTTTGCTTAGATTCATTCCTCATTTTTAAGTCAGACCTGTTTTTATTAACACTTTAACACACTTTCCATGATGCTAGAGTCATAAATATGAGAATTGAGTACAACTCTTTAACTTTATTTTGTTTTGACTAATGAATCATATTGTCATTGCTATCAGGATATGAGCACGAGAAACAGAGTGGCTGACATGGGATTAACAGGAAAATCTGTTCGCATGCATTCACACTACTTGTGCAATTAGATGATGCCTCTGATAGTTGTCAGCACCTAACAGTGACATTAGCATCTTTATTAAAAGTTACATCTGCTTCAATCTGACATCAGTGTTGTGTAAAACTCAGGCCCACAACATCAAAAACAGTGGAGCCTGTATGCTTATTTGTCCTCATTTCTTTTCTGTAGTGCAGCACTGGTTAGGAGGGATTATTTTAGGTTCACTTTGTTCACTTGTTAACACTCTGGCAGTAAAATGATTAGTTGAATTCATACCAAATTAGGTTTATAGATTTATAGTGACCCAGAATATAGATCTGATTACATTTTGGGAACAGTTGGTCAAAGTTACACACACACACACACACACACATATATATATATATATATATATATATATATATATATATATATATATATATATATATATATATATATATATATATATATATATTTAACTATACAATTTGGAGATATCATAAAGTTTTTTGAAAAATAGTTCAAAGTTCAAAAATGTTTTGAATAATTTTTTACAATATTTTTTCCCTCCCATTTATACTTATTAACTTAATTGTGTTACTATGAACGAGTCAATGGCAGACAACTGTGCACTTGTATATTTGTATTGAGTTAGGAAATCAGAGCATTTCTTAACCTATTAGAAAACAGAATTTCTTGTTCCCACCCATGTAAGGTCTGAAATAGGCAGTGTTGTCAACTTTTATAAGACAGATGAAGGGGGGGCACTGACAACATTGTCCCTCCCAGTTCTAAAAATCCTATCTGCGCCCTTGGGCAGGATTGTTCCTGATTGGTCCTGATCAGCTGAGAAATGGCATGTGTGGCGAGTGAACGTGAAGTCCTTGAAATATGTGTGTCTCACATTCAAACTACTGGTAACCATAGTGATCAGTCAAACATATGCTACACTACTGCAGCTAAATACCAGAGTATTAATCAGTCTTATGTTTTGCCAGTGATTTATGCTTTATGTAAAATCAGCAGATGAAGTTTTTTTGGCCCTATGAGTGTGTGTGTGTGTGGGTGGGGGGGGGGGGGGGGGGGGCAGATTGAGGTCAATCTGAATCTGAGGGAGACACATCCCTCTGTCCTTCCACCCATCTGCACCCATGACTTGTTTATCTTATATTCAATGGTTGATGTTATTTTTAATCTCCTCCAACATTAGTTGGGAAAGATTATTGCAATCAGTGTGTGTGTGTGTGTGTGTGTCTGTCCGTCTGTGTGTCCGCAGAGACATATCATGCTATAACTCAATGAATACTTGAGATATCACCATGAAATGACATGGGTGTAATGTGCATCAGATGCAATGAGCCATTTGAGTAAAGGTCAAAGGTCAAGGTCATGTTTTAGCAGAAAGGTCAAAATTACATTATTGTCTCTTAATTCAAGAACAGGTTGTCATAGAAACTTGAGATTGGCATGAAATAGGGCAAGATTAGGCATTCTCTGAATACTTTTTATTATTTTTGCTGTAGGCCAAGATCACAGGAACACATTTAGGTGACAGACACAACAAAATTATTACTGTCAAGGCAAGTTTTTATGTGGAGCACCTTTCAACAAGGCAGTTCAAAGTGTAGCGGCATGAAGAGCAACCCAGAGCTTTAAAAACATATAAAACATAAAACATATAAAACAACATAAAACATTTAAAGATTGGTAAAAAAAAAAAAAAAGAAAGAAAAAGAAACAAAGGAGCAAAAGAGTAAGAACTACAGTTTAGAGGTAAACGTGATGTGTTTCCAGTCAGATTTTTTTTTTACGGGGGTTTGCTTCAAATATGTGGGGCATAAAAAGTAAATTATGCTTCTGCATGTTTGATTTCAGCCTCTGGGACAAAAAGTAGACCTGCTCCAGTTGACCTGAGTTCTCTGGGTTGTATGTAAGACCAACAAGTTCAGATAAAACCATGAAAATAATTGCAATTAAAAATAAATAAATAAATATATATATATTTATTTTTTATTTTTAATTTTTTAATTTTTTAATTTAATTTTTTTTATTTTTTTATTTTTTTTCCCATAGGTGCATTTGCATCAATCCTTTTCCTCACTTTGTGTCCTTTGTATGCATTCACATAGAGTTACTCATTAGTTGTTTATTTACCTTTTTGTGACCTGGACAGTTCAGAAAACAAAGTGTGACAAAATCCACATAACCCATAAAACTCCTGTTAATGTTTCTTGTTTTTTTATTTTTATCCTCAAGAACCCAAACAGGTACTGTTGTAAATTGTTTGATAATAGCAATACATGTAATAATTGGTATAAAATACAGTTTGTCATTTTTTCACGGTCATCAGATATGTATGACCCATTCGGACATTTAAAGGCTCTGTAGTTACCATGGAAACACTGTTATCTTCTACAACAATGAGTCACTAATGAAACCCACTGAGTTGGATCAATGACAGTGGATGGAGAGACTTGTTTTTTATGTTCAGTTATTCACTGAAATGTCACTTTTTCTTCAATTTTTTTATGTTTCTGATAGAATAACCCTTAAATTTAATCTGAGCTATTATGAGCTCTGGCTGAGCGCTTAATGCTCCTGCTTCACAGTAAGAAGACGTGGGTTTGATTCCTGGTTTCCCCCATCACCCAACAACATGTTTGTTAGGGTAACATCCTCCAGCCAGGTGATTCTGACCATTAGTCTGGCTCTACAGCAGGAGATGGGTCCCTGGGTGCCACACATGGGTGCCCACTGCTCCTTAAAGGTGCCCCAACAGCATCATAGAAAGGATGGGTTAAATGTAGAGGACACATTTCTTTGTACACTGTTTAATGACAAATAAAGTATCCATTATCCATGAGCATCTATTTAAATGTAGGAAAAAAACAGATTTTCATTTTAAATAATGAAAACTAAAGAGGATAATATAAGAAATAGTGATAAGTCACCTGAGTAAGGTCTTCTTTTCTTTATCATATTTCAAGTGTTAGAATGACAGTTGGATGTGTTTTATGGAACAACAGACTGAACACAGAGGAATGACCAGGACTCATGAAGTGACATGAGCAGATTGTTAGTCCAGTTTATTTTTGCTTGTTCCTCATGTCGTGCGGGCCTACCTGCAATCTTCAGATTTTACAGATTATATTCCACCCTCCCCCTTGCTCCCCATACCCGTTCTCATTAGTTGGATTTGGCTTTGTACAACTAGCTGAAGCAGATTAGTCCATGTGAGCTGAGATGGATCACACTGAAATGACCCATCCTGTGGTGGTTGCCACCTATTGTATATTTGTTTTACATTCCATATAATCCCTATATAGAGAAAGTATATAGGTATTATATGGAAAGTAAGAAATCTTTTATCCCCTAAGACCTTTATTACTCTATACCAGGGGTCTCAAACATGTTCACGCCAAAGGTTCCAATGTGGCCCGTGGGATGAATTTGTAAAGAGTAAAAATACCACAGTCAAGGCTGTGGAACTCATTTTAGTTCATTTTCCACATACAGAGCAATATGATCTACAGTCAAATTATAGCAATTACAGCATTTTAATGTGAAAATAATTTACATTATGCCTATAAATAATGACAACTTAAAATGTCAGTCTTTGTTATAGTGCAAAAAAAAAAAAAATTAGGAAAATATTTATAATGATTAACTATCCTGTCACAATAAAATGTGAAAAACCTGAACAAATATGAATAAATTTAAATTTAGAGAAAAGTAAGCACAATTTTAACAATTTAGTATCTTTGATCTGATCCATAATGCACATGTGTAAATGATAAATTGAGGTATAATGTTAGAATTGGTTGTATTTTCTTGAGATATCTCAGTTTTTTGAGGTTTTTCACAACTTTCTTGTGGGATAGCTTCTTTAAACAAGTATTTTCTCTTTGTTTGCACTGAAACAAAGAGAAACATTTGTAATTGTTATTTTTTTAATAGGATATTATGCTATTATTTTACTGCTCAAGATCAAGTCATGCTGAGTGTAGCCCGTTAAAGTAATGACTATGTAACCCCTCAATACTATAGTCTTGTCCACCCCAACCTGACCTACTGTAATATTTTATGGGGCAGTACATACTCTACATCACTTAAATCACTCTTTGTTCTTCAGAAACAGTTCATCACAATAGCATAAGCTCGCAAACGCAAAAGTTTAATTCACTTTCCCCAGTACACCATTGTGTAAAAAAGCTAAAAATGCTGACCATATATCCACAACCACCACACACGGCAAAGTCATAACTTAAAGACAATTAATGCAAAATCCAACCAACAACAATTTACAATCATGTACAGGGGTCCCGACGTTTGGAATAACTTGAATAAATCATTAAAATTATGTCCCTCCTTCAAAAGTAATACTAAAGCTGCTTTTATAAATAACCCCACATTTCCCTAATTTTTAAGTGTCCTTGTTTAATATTTCTCTTTAATGTATTTATTTAATTCATGTCCACATGTCATTTTAAATAATGGTAAATTCTTTTTTGTATTTGTGTTTTTATTGATTTTTTTTTATATACTTTGAGTTATTTTTTTGTTTATTTGATTCATTTGAAGTGTCAATTAAGTTGATGAAGGGAGTCTTTTGTAGAATCATATTATGCTTTTGGCCTCCCTTACACAGTTATAGAGGGTGGCTGTGGCTCAGTTGGTAGAGCGGGTCGTCCATTGACTGAAGAGTCTGCGGTTTGCATCCTGGCTCTGGCTGTCCACATATTGAAGTGTCCTTGGGCAAGACACTGAACCCTGCCTTACAATACGCTGCTGCGGAGACATATCACACTATAACTCAATGAATACTTGAGATATCACCATGAAATGACATGGGCGTATACATATGGCTAATGCACATCAGATGCGATGAGCCATTTGAGTAAAGGTCAAAGGTCAAAGACGTACTTAGCAGAAAGGTCAAAATCACATTATTGGCTCTAATTCAAGAACAGGTTGTCATAGAAACTTGAGATTGGCATAAAATCGGGGTGAGATTAAGCATTCTCTGAATACTTATTCTACTGGTCTGGTCCTTTTCAGATCATATTGGGTTGAATATGGCCCCTGAACTAAAATGAGCTTGACACTCCTGATCTAGAACCTATAGCTGCAATAACTGGGGGACAAAGCAATCATCATATTTATGTGACTTGTGCGTCTGTAAAAGATGACCGGTCATCTGAGAGCTGCAGCAGAATAAAGATGCTAGTCGTCCACGTGGAACAGACTGATCTAGATCTCATTATCAGTGTCAGCTGTAATTTGCGCCAGTGTGCATGTTGTATGTATAAGCCTTTAATATGGTTTAAAATGCAGTGATCTTAAAGCCTCATACTAGAAGCTTCCAAAGAGCTGCTCTCTGAATAAACTGCTAAAAAGAGCTCAGAAGTGTTTATTTTGGCCAAATCTGGGTCGTTCACTGAGATCTGGACCTGACCTAGTCTATCTATGAGCTGCTTCGACTGTCAGACCTGCATGAGGATGGTTTCAGCTAAAGTGGGATCTGATAGATGTTCACAAAATAAAAACAAATATTGACTTTTTTCATTAAAAATAAGCTTCTGTTGATCGATCAATTTAGTATTTCAGCTCTGTCACTTCTTAAGCTGGTAGGTTGATGTGACCTTAAAAGACTGACAAACTGTGCCACCGCTTTATGTTTTGGTTTTGTTTTTTTATTTCCTTTTACAAAAGCTCCATGTTCCATTGTAACAGAAATCTGTACCTTTAAAGAACGTCTGATTGAAATATAGTATACAGTTTGAGTGTTTTAATGACTGAAAAATCTGTTAATTATTGTGACTAATTCATCATTTAGAAAATATCAGCAGTCATTTAAATGCATTATTTATTTAATTTTAGTAGAAAAGAAAGGTAAATAGAAACAAAGTCTATTAAAAAGAAAACAACATGCTGTATATTTGTTTTTCTTTAAAATGCAATGAAATAATTTAACTTTCATAATCTAACTCAGTTCACAATGATGTATTAAATGCATTCTTTTTTTAAACACTTGTTGAATTTATTATCAACTTCCAAAAGCTACAACATGAAAAACTATGACATTTTCACATTAAGAATGGCAAAAAAATATTATTTCACACTAACTAACATTAACATCTGTTACTGAGGATGCATAGATATATTGGCTGAACATCAGGAGAGTTATTTATCTTCTCTATATGCATTAATACTAATATTAATATTGGAACATAAGATGTAATTTTACTGACAATAGTGGCCAACATTTCATGCTGTGTTATATTTACGGAGTAAATTTGCATAATTTGATTTGTTCAGTTATGCTCATGTTAATGAGTATTGGTTCACAAATATGCATTTTTTCAACATCCTTATGTGTTAAATTCTGGTGATCAGAGTGATTCAGAATGTGCTTGTGTTCTTGAAATTGAAACTTTAACACTTTACTTCTTTGTCCCACCATTGTAATTGTAGCTTTTCATAATGCAACCATTAACAGCTCATGACTGTCATAAAATGGAAGAAGCTGATGTATTTTCAGTTATAAAACCTCAATGTCTACAACTTAAACTTGACCGATAAATACCCCCAAAAACCACTACTGATCAAAAACATGTACTGATATAAAATATTTATTACCTGATTATCCTAACCCTAACCCTATCAATACAAGTAAATAAATAATGGGTATTCTGCAGTTTGTTGTCTTTTCATGGTTATCAGTTTAAACCCATTTGAACATTCAGAGGCTCTGTAGTGAACATGGAAACATCATCATCTTCTACAGCAGTGATTCACCAGTAAAACCCATGGAGTTGGATCAGTGACCGTGTATGGAGACACTGTGTTTATGTTCAGTTGATGATAGATTTGACAGAAAAAAAAAATACTTTTTCTTCAGTTTTCTCTATTTTGATAAAATAAACATTGAATTTACTCTGAGTTTGATGAATATCTACATCACAGGTGTCAAACATCCAAAACCGACCTTCCAAAGGGTCCAATCTGACCCCTGGGATGACTTTGTGAAATGCAAATATTACACTGAGGATAATAACAGTGAAGGAGGTTCAAATAATTTTAGGTCAATTCAATCTAAAGTGGATCAGACTAGTAAAATCCAATAAGAATAACCTAGAAATAATGGAAACCAACCTAAAACAAAATTTCCTCTTTGTATTAGTGTAACATAAAGTACAAAAAAGACTAGGCTTTTACCAAAAAAATGGGAATAAGATGAGATGTGTGTGTATTGCTAAGATAGATTGTGAGCTGTAAGTTGTGAGGCACATGTATAAATGACAAACTAAAGCATAACATTGTCAACATTACACTTATTTTTTTAAAGATTTTACAGGTTGTTCATATTTGTTCATTTTATGTTCAAGTACAGTTTGTAGATGTACAAATGTTTATTGTGGAATTTTGCTTTTTTTCCCTCTCAAAAAAAAAAAACAGAAAAAACATTGGCGTTGACATTATTTTATTAATTTTTATCCTATTATTTATATCATTTTACTAGTGCGGCCCACTTTAGATCATATTAGGCTGAATGTGGCCCCTGATTAGTGAATTAAATATAGGAAAAAACATAATTAAGGCTGAAAAAATTCAAAATAAAGAGGATAATATGACACTAAATTAAGAAAAGTTGGAAAAATTCACTTGTGAACTGACATAGAAGTCGCACTGGGTCTTTATGAGTTAATGCAGGACTTTGTCAAACTTGCTGATGTTGTGTTTTGAAGAAATAGTGAAGTGGTTTACAAATGAGCTTCCTGTTTCCAGCAGCATTTGACCGTTGCCGAATTTACACTTAGAGCCTTTTACACTATCCTGTTAGTATCCTCTCAGTTATTGCATAATTCAGCTGTGAAGGGCACTGACCAGAAAATTCAGCATGAGAACACTGACACGCTCACACACACACACACACACAGAAACGGTGTTGGATATGGATGTCTGTAGGTGTTTACTATCACAGTCTAGAAGGAGTCTTGACACTGATGAACTGGAGTCTGTCGGTGGCTTCTTGTATCAAGTTGCCTGTGTGTGTGTGTGTGTGTGTGTGTGTGTGTGTGTGTGTGTATATACTACAAATGCCTCAGGTCTTGTCAGGTGAAGTGAGAGCTCAGAAACACTCGCTTTCATATTGTTGTAGCCTCTCCCTCTGTGTCACACATAGACACTCAGTGACACATTAATGCACATTAACACACTCATTGTCTTTCGTTCAATCTTGGATTTGTGTCCTCGAGGGGCTTCATTAGGAGACTCAAAGGTAACCATTAGCACTAGCTTAGCAAAACAGCAGGGACAACACCAGCTGTGTGAACATTTATTACCTGTCTTTGCTGATATGCAGTCTGTAAACTCCAGATTTAGTATTAATTAAAGTAAAACTGCTTCTGAGGGTGTTCGTCTGTTGCCTTTATGTGTGTCAGGAGAAGCTCTAGAGGTGTTGTTCAGCAATAACTGGTCGCAGAGCTGAAGAGCCAGCCTCAGCATTCAGACCGGCAAAGAAGCAAAAGGATGGCAGCGTCACACTGAATCAGATCAGCTCTGTCAGGAAAGCTCACCTCCTCCAGTAAAACAGACTTGACAATTTGCTCTGACTTGTTTCACAGTACTGCTTTGGGGATGTTCTGTGCTGCAGCGTTGTGACAAGAATACATAAGAAATATAACACACAGGGGTGGTTGAGAATAACCCACTGGGGACTTGTCAACACAACCAAGGAAGCCAAAGCCTGCAGAAGCAGCATACGTGTAGCATGTGTTCAGCTGTAGTTTGGTAACAAAAGAGCCAAAGCCACATACAATATAATCTTTACATATTAAGGCACATTGATGAAGTGTGGATGCACAACAGTAACCAATATATACAATATATACAGCTGCTGTTTGTATCAGTAATTATTAGATTAGATCAGATCATCATCAGCTATTTGTTTCGATTTGGTCAAAAAATTTTTTTTAGTAAAACATATACCAATTATACTGGTCTACATTATTTTTTAGAAAGTTTCTTACATACTTTTATAACATGAATCAGAAATGAAATGACAAAAGTGCTCTTTAGTTCATGTTTTTAATATCTATGATGGTGTGTTATTCCACATATATGGTGGTTTATGTACATGTAAACAATGGATTTGTAAATATTCCACTAGAAAGAACCTATTAAAGTGAATGGTATAGTAATATATATATAATGTGTAGACAGTGTTTTGGAGTAGATCTGTTAGATCTAAGACAATATTCCTTTGGACTAAAACATATTCTCTTGTTAATTCTAAGAATTTCACATTTTGATCCCAGACTTATCTTGGAAACTTGAGCCAACCAACATTTCCGTATGAGGGGACATCCAAGAAATTACTAATAGTGACCCTTTTACATACATATATACTATGTATTCTCCTCTCATGTACATCTATTGTCTTCTATGTAGATGCTCAATAGATTCTCTCTCTCTCTCTCTCTCTCTCTCTCTCTCTCTCTCTCTCTCTCTATTTTATATATATATATATATATATATATATATATATAAACTTTTTAAAATTAATTTAAAGTCACTGTTTATTTAATGAGATTAAACTTTGTCTACACATTCTACAGTATATACTGTAATATTTGTGGATATGGGAACCATGATGAAACCCCATGGCTGATTTTTAAGGCAGTAGTTTATTTATTCTTTATCATGTTAGTGGTTTGGAGCCTCAAGTGACCATATTTGGACAAAAAGGGGCAGGACTATGACAACCCCAAGGTTCAGAGGTCAGCTAATTATAAACCCTAAGTCACAAACGTCATGCAAACATGTAATGTTAAATACATGTCGAATTAATGACTAAATTCATATTTCAATAACTTCAGTGAACACAAAACTGACTGTTACAGTGAGTTGTGTTAAAATGCCAAATGTCTGTTGTACTTTTATTTTATGTAATCTTCATTGCTTATTTATTTAGCCATCATAATGTTCATCATAGTGCAGTTTAATGGGGATAGATTTCAAAGGACACATACTATATTCAGTTCTTTTTCATTATACTGTTTGTCACTTATATTGCACATCTGTTTCATTTCCACATCTGTTTCATTTCCACATCTGTTTCATTGCTGTGACTCTTCATTTATTTTGTTGTTCTGCTGCATCAGTTTTAGACAGAGTCAGAGACATATTTGGCAGCATAAATAGTTACTGTCAATCAGTTGAACAGTTGATGGGTTTGTTGGCTAGTCACATGTTTTTGTTAGTGATTGCAATATGTATTTTCTGGGCTGATAGATGTCATCTTGTTGCTGCCTTTCTGTTGTACACAGACACATCTGTCAAGAGAAACAGCAGAAAAGACAACTGCAGATGGGTGTCTGACAAAAGTGTCTGATGGGCAGTTATGTAGCCATTTCACACACAATGGAGGAAAGATGACCAGGTTTTCACCTCCATGTTTCATGGTTACTGTCTGGCTCCTGGGGACATTTTATGGAAGAAAATCTGTTTAATCACATTTTGAATTTTAAAAACCCTTAAGTTTTTAACGCAGAAATTTTTTTGCACTGAAATCATGCATCAGATTTTTTTTTTGCACTTTAAATTAAATATCGATATTTTTTGTCTCTGAATTCAACCCAGTTCATGAATTTTGAATTTAAGAAAATCAGCTGCAAACATTTAAAATTAATCAATTCAGATGCAAAAAAAAATTCAGCTGCTAAAAATTCAGATCACTCATCCGGGACACAAAGGATAAGCAATCAATTCTATCTTAAAGTCAAACCAACAACTACTGGTTTCTCACTAAATATGATATTATCAATGTTACATGTACTGTTTAAATAAACATATATGGCTTAATTTTCAACTGATTTTCAAAAAGATTGCTTTATTTCAAAATCAGAAATTTATTACAATCGAATTTTTTGCATCTGATTATTTTATTCTAAATTTCTGAACATACTTGAATTCAGGGACAAAAAAAATCAGATATTCAATTTCAGTGAAAAAAAAAATCTGTGTTACAATTCAATGATTTACAAAATTCAAAGTCTAATGAAACATATTTTTTCTTACATGACGATCACTGACATAACATTGTATTTCTGTAAAGATGCTGCAGTTGCACCTGTCGTCCAGTAGTGTCACAGATGAAGCAGGAAGTGTCTGCTCTGCTGATGGACACTAATAAGAAATGACACTGCCTGGTGATGGCAGGAAGGATTAGAGGAATAAAAATAACTCTCTTCTCTGACTGTTTGCGAGTGTTAGTCTGTCTGTAAGGAAACAGTTCCAGATACATGTCAAAGTTGAGTCATCCATCTGATTATTAGTGCATAAGTGAACTGTGTGAAATCAGGTCACTATTGGGTTTTATCACAGGAATGTGTTTATATATATATATATATATATATATATATATATATATATATATATATATGGATGCATTTTTTTTTTTTTTTTTTTTTTTTTTATGTATATGTATATATGTATATACTGTATATATATATTCCGTTGATTACTTGGGACTCATTTTTATTAAAAATATTCTTATAAAAAGTACATTCTTTGTGTTTTCCCTCTATTTATCAGATTATCTATGCAGCCCAGAGGAGAACGTGTACAACATTGACTTTACCAGATTCAAGATCCGAGACATGGAGACAAGCACAGTGCTGTTCGAAATCACCAAACCTCCATCCACAGGTGAGTCATCAAATTACACAGGTTGATGCAACATCATCACAATGTTTATTTGTGGATTTCTTCATAGTAGCTTTACACCTGTAACCTCCAAAAATATGAGATTAATAAACACAGCAGCCTTTTATATATATATATATATATATATATATATATATATATATATATATATATATATATATATTTTTTTTTTATTCTTTTGAGCTTTCTTTTTTTGTCATAGTTTTATCAAATATTTACTTTTCACTCCAGAAAAAGCAGGAGACAAGAGGGACGTCGACCCAAATGCTGGGCGGTTTGTGCGTTACCAGTTCACCCCCGCTTTTCTCCGACTGCGGCAAGTTGGAGCCACGTAAGTAAGACACATGAAGCTGTGCATAGAACTACATTGTCACCCACGGAGTTTGAATAATCCTGCTTTTTAGACACATTTCTCTTTTCACTCCTATTTATGCATGTAATCACATTTGACTAGATTCAAGGTTGTCATTATATTTATATTATTATATATATTTATATTATTATTTATATATTATATATTATATATTTATATTATTATATTTTTAAAGGTAGTTCTCCACTAGATTAAAATATCCACACACACACATATATATATATATATATATATATATATATATATATATATATATATATATATATATATATATATATATATATATATATATATATATATATATATATATATATATATATATATATATATATAAAAGTAAAACTGCATTTTGAAATAATACACTTTTCAAAAAATAAAGCCTTTAAAAGTGAGTTACTCTGTAGATGATGTGTTTTATTTGGTCATGGTACTCAATTTAGAGGGTATGGACAAGACATTTAGGAAAAAATTCAAAAGTCAGAATTCTGGGATTTAAAAAATTCTAAATCATGACATAAAAAGTCAAAATTATGAAGAAAAAGTCCAAATTATCAGATAAAAAGTCAGAATTATGTGAAAAAGTCAAAATTATGATAAAAAAAGTCATAATTATGAGATAAGAAATGGATAATTATGAGATAAAAAAAGTGAAAATTATAATATAGTTTGTCACAATTTCTGATTTACTAATTTACAATTTATTTTGCATCCCGTCACATTTATCTATAGTTTGAAAAAGTAACAAGTCTATTTTGAGAATGTAAGGAGTAGAAAGTACATATATTTATGCAAAAGGATTAAAAGTAAAAAGTTGCCAGAAAAATAAATACTCAAGTAAAGTACAGATGTCTAAAAAAACCTACTTAAGTACAGTAACAAAGTACTTTTACTTAGTTACTTTCCACCTCTGTTTATGACTAACAGTGATTAAATTGTATCCATTCATTTTATTTGTTGTCTTTGTTGTAACGTCTCTGATTTCTCCACCTCTTTGTCTGGGTTTGTTCTACCAGCGTCGAGTTCACAGTGGGAGAAATGCCGATAGAGAACTTCAGGATGATCGAGAGACATTATTTCAGAGAGAAGTTGCTGAAGAGCTTTGACTTTGAGTTTGGCTTCTGTATGCCCAGCAGCAAGAACACCTGTGAACACATCTACGAGTTCCCACCTCTGTCCGAGGACATTAGTGAGTCTACGCACACGCAGACACTATTTGAGCAGAAAATAATCTGGGGGACATGTGGATCTGTCAGCTTGATAAAGTCACAGTGATGTGGAACAAATCCAGCAAAGGACGGAGTTAAATCTGTTTAAGGTTTGGATCAGTATTTTAATCACACAGATACACAGTTTGGTCTGAAATCCTAAATCAAAATGCAAATTATTTCTTTTTAATCCAGATATTTATAGTCATATTTAATGACAGGCTTCATATTCAGCAACAGAAATGTATATTGTACACCTGCTTGTTGTTAATAAATGTTCTCCCAAGAAATGCCTCAGTAGAAATACATGTATCCTGACACCATAAACTACATAATGAGGTATTTTCATGTGTACACTTCTGCAAACATTCACTAAACGCTGTTGTCATGGTTTCAGCCTTTCCTCAAAATCAACTTGAGCTTTATTATCCTTCCTGTATTGAAACCAGCAGAGCAAATTTAGAGAAACAGCAGAACCCTTCCACTGTTGTGCTCAATAGCCTTATTAAACATAATTCATTCACATACTACAAGTCTTTAAATAGTGAAAATGGCCAAAAGTTTCATTAAAGGGCAAGTTTTGGATGCATTAATCTAATTTGATGTGTTGAGTTATACATTTACATGAACAGATGGGTAATCTTTAAGGTATTTTCTTTTGTAGGAACAAAGCATACTGTTGGAAAAAGTCATGGAAATCTGTTGACTTTAATTCTAGAATTTTGAAAAGTCCATGAAACTAGAATGTGGCAATATGGCCAAAATTGTAGAAATATTCATTCCACATTGTTTGGTACCAATCTGAAAGTTCAGTGACCCTCCGTTCTTGAGTTATAACTGATAATGTAATTTTGACCTTTGAATTAATTGTGGCCTTGACCTTTGACCTTTACTCAAATGGATCATTGCATTTGATGCACATTAGCTATATGTATATGCCCATGTAATTTCATGGTGATATCTCAAGTATTCATTGAGTTATAGCATGATGTGTGTCTGCGGACACATAGACCAACACACACACACACACACACACACACACACACACGCATGTGCGATGATTCCAATAATCTCTCCCAACCAATGTTGTGGGTTTTCTCCAGTTTCCTCCCACCATCCAAACACATGCACTGATAGGTTAATTGGTTAATCTAAATTGTCCATAGGTGTGAATGTGAGAGTGATTGTTTGTCTATATATGTTCAGCCTTGAGGTGAACTGCAGACTCATACCTCCTACCCTGCTTTCACCCATTGTAGCTGGATTAGGCCCCCAGTGACCCTAGTGAGGATAAACAGGTTCAGATGATGAGATTCTTCTGTTTGAATGGGGTTTTTTTTGTTTGTTTGTTTTTCAATTTTCAAAAAAATAAGTCATGTAAAATGTAAGAATAAATAACTGTGAAAATAATAACAATAAGAAGATAATTATCACTAACTTTGCAGCCTCTGGTGAGAACTAAACATAGAAGTGAAAGGTCAGCATGGGAACAATAGGAATCAAGATTTTATCAGTAATTAAATACATTTTCCTAAATTCTAGGAGTTTTTTGCCAATATTTTTGTAAAATGGGAATTAAATTGTGCTCCAAGTAGAGTCTTAAAAAGGTCTTTCTTAAATTGAATTTGTAGAAACCTATAGAAACCCAGGAGCAAAAACACCTCAGGAAAAGGCTTAAAATGTCTTTGTTCTTTTTTAAGTGTTTTTTTCTCTGGAGTTTCCTCATCAATGTTTGTATCAGTGTGTTAAAAATCATAAAGTGCTTTTGTTGATGCTGGGTGATGTCTTTAGTGTTTCTGTAGGTGGCACTATTTTCTTTGTTTAGTCAGTTGTGCTTTGTGTGTGTGATAGCGTGTGTGTGTGTGTGTGTGTGTGATAGCGTGTGTGTGTGTGTGTGTGTGTGTGTGGTGTTGGAGGAGGAGGTGAATGTTCTAGTAACACATTTAAAAAACAACTGCCTTTTTGTCAGATGAGTCTGTTCCAACTAAGAGTCATGATATAATTCACTGAGAGTAGTATAAATATTTATGTTCATTCCAATCCTGCAAAAACAGCAAAGCTAGAATTAGACTAAAGCATTTCCACAGTACTATATATTTAATATTAAAACACTGACAGGAACCTTTTTACTGCACAATGACAAGTTAATTTTTTTCATTTTGCTAATAATATTGACAAATTTAAACCATAAGGACCTTTTGTTAGTTTTGTAGCCATCCCCAAAGGAATTCATTTGTATATTTAACCTTCTTTAAGTGATTTATCTCCATTTATTGTAATATTATCATCTGTGTTCAAAGGAGGTCGGATAAAAAAAAAACAATAAACTGAAGAAAGGGTCATGATTATTTAGTTGACATTTTAGTACATCTAGTCATTTATTAATTACTGATTAATAATTTATTAATGAATGATTGTTTCTGTGATTAAGTAATTATGACATTTTTAAAGATATGATCATAATGAACATAAAATAAGTGACTTTTTTTACTATAATAAACATGTCTGACAGATATATCTTATGGACTTCAAACATCTTTTAATTACATATTGGCCATTATAATAACGTCTGTAACCATGGTGATGTGTTTTATCTTCCAGTCAAAGATATGATCCAACACCCGTACGAGACACAGTCCGACAGCTTCTACTTTGTGGACAATAAGCTGGTGATGCACAACAAGGCGGACTACTCATACAACGGAGGCACATAGAGAGAACACACAGCTACACAAGAGACAGGTGGATGTATGGACTGACCCAAGGAACAGTGTGGGGACGCTGGTGGGCTGTACATCCAGTCCACCCAGTGGGATCTCTGCCACCCTTATTTTTATCTTTCACCAACCGATCAGCAGCGGTCCGACTCATCAGGAGAGAAAACGCCTGTGCAGATAATGTGTCGCTGTTAAACTGTGTGTGTGTGTGTGTGTGCGTGTGTGTGTATTCCTGTCTTTATGGGGACATTGGTATGTTTACACAGTCATGCCATAGGGACCTCTGACACCATAGGGACCAAAATTCAGGTCCCCACAAGGGTTCAATATAAATGTAGGTCCCCACTAGTAAAAATATAAATCTGTGTGTAGTATACAAATTTATGCAAATGATGCGGCCCTATAAATACATTAATGTGTTTGGTTTTTTTTTAATGGTGGAAACGGGTGTAAAGTGAAACATGTATTTTTCAAAGGTTTGAAAATGTACTTACTTTTTATTATATATATATATATATATATATATATATATATATATATATATATATATATATATATATATATATATATATATATATATATATATATATATATATATATATATATATATATATATATATATATATATATATATATATATATATTAACAATAATAATTTGTTGTTTGTGTAACTTTTTTGTTTTTTTAAAAACATTTTTTTTATTTTTTTTTATTTAATTAAACATTTTTATGATGGGGGATGTGTTTATTCTCACTATCCAATGGCTACTTTACCTACAACTGATGATTACAAATTTGGTCCTCATGAGACATGGAATCCAATGTGTGTGTGTGTGTGTGTGTGTGTGTGTGTGTGTGTATGTGTGTGTGTGTAAGAGCCTGAAAACCCCCACACACACATGTGGGTGAACACAGTCCTTGTTTGCAGCATCATGTGTGAAAAAACCAGCAAGTAAGAAACTTTTAGGGTAAAATCAAATAGTTTCTGCCACGTCATAAAGTAACAATGAAAAAAAAACCTCTTAAAATACAGATAAAGTTATTTTTTTCATTCCTGTATATGTTCAGGTTAAGAAATAAATGTTACATCTTAATTTAAAAAAAAACAAACGGTTTTTAGTAGTAATAAAAAACGTTTGCGTGTGCGTGCTTGTGTGTGCATGCGTGTGTGTGTGTGTGTGTGTGTGTGTGTGTGTTGGCCTGTGTGAAGCATGATTACTGCTCTGGTAAAGTCATTTAGACATAAGTAATGGTCCATCGTGGTCATTTACTGTAGTTTACAATAGATTTCCAAAAGTCAATAGCACATTTTATACATAGTAGGCAGAACTGTAGTTAGACAATATATCTGTCAGACCTACTGTATTTCCTGATTCTTTTATTTCTCAGTTCATTATTTCTTTACTGTGTCATGTGACCTGTATTTACTGTAGAGCGTATGTATTTATTGTCTTAGCTCAAAGCACAACATTTCTGACAAGTGACGACAGGTTTAAAGGTCAGCTGATGTGCACTGGCCATAAACATGCTTTATCATTTGTAAATGTTATTTTCAAGACTCATTTTATTTATTCTAAGATTAACTTTTAAGTTATTAAAAGCCTAAAGTTGCACTATTTGTGATCGTGTCCAGGTAAAACCTCTAAAACTTCAAAAGTGGAAAAGGGAAATTCACAAATGTTGCTATTTTTCAGTCGTTAATGTGCAAAGAAGTGAGTATTTAAGACTCTGAGGAATGTAGCAGAAATATAGTTTAATGAACAAGTCACACCTTAAACTTCATATTCTCATGTTTTATTTTGTTTTTGTGTGAGTGTGTTCAATATGTCCATCTTAGACCTCTTTTATTTTCACTTCTGTCAGTTTTTTTGGTTTTTGTTTTCTATATTTTTTTATCTTATTGTTTTCACATTCCAGTGAGTTAGGACCTGAACGAGTTGAGCTGCTGGTATTTGAGGCCACTTCATACTCAGATCCCACAGAAAAAGCAGAAAGTATATTAAGATGCCTCATTTTGTGTCCATACTGTACTTAGATACATAAGTACACAGGGTTTTTTTTTTATTATTTTATTTCATACCTGAGCGTATTGTCTGATTTAAGGCATTCAAGTCTTGTAAAAACCTGCCTGTGTGGAAATTATTTGCAAAAATTAGGGCTGCAACTTGGATGGAAATTACCTTAATGTTTGTTTGCTTATCAGCACGACAAAAAAAAAAAAAAACAACAACAAATAATGTATTCCTCTGTGGAGCAAAGTCACCAACAGCTGTTAGACTTTGTTTTTCCTGAGGGTTTTTTGGGGTGGCTTTGGCCTGTGATAGCTCCTATTTGTGCTTTTTGGGGAGTAGAGTAGGAAATAACAATGGCAGGAATACAAAAAGTAGTGAGATGAACAAGACTAAAGTGAAGGAAAAAAAAAGAGAGATTGGCATGAATGTTTTTGTCAAAAATGTAGAAATGATACATGTAGAACAGATTTATTTATGACTGATTGTGTCTCATGTAATATTATTTTGAACTGATGTAAAATTTTTGACAGTGGAAATGTTGGCGTGACTGAACAAAAGTGGAAAAAATAATAAAAGTTTATGGGATTTTTTTTTTTACATATTTGTGTGTGGACTCTTATCTGTACTGTTGATAGAAGAGAGAGTGTGCAAATGTTCACATGATGTTTTATTTTCAGAATACAAGACATCTCTGTTACATAAAAATCTATTCTGCAAAGTAGACACATACAATGGACACTTTGCTTTTTCACATTTCTTTTACTGAAACTCCTGATTATTACATTTAGTCACAATAAATGATGAATACTGACCTTGGATCTTATCATTTTGGCAGCTTCTTATCTGAAAGTTATCCTTCAACCAAGCCTTTATCTGTACATGCTGTATATATTCTAAGAAAAAACTCCTGTTATTGATTTGTGCTCTTTCCTCCTTTCACCTTCTTTAATCATAAGACGTTTGACTAAAGACATGTCAGCTCTTCTTTATTTATAAACTTGTCGACTCATTATTATCTCCTATTATTGTAGATCTCACCTCATCCATTAAACTTACTACAATCAGAATTTCTAACAAAATTTCCCAAAAAATTACAAGTCACGGTATATAAAGTCAATACTTGTGAGATAAAAACAGTGTGAAAAACACTGGTAAAATATAGAATATATTACAGGAAACAAAGGTCCAACAAAAGGACCACAGCAATAAGTTAAATTAACTGATGCAATTAACTTAATTCTAGCTCATTTACATTTTGTTTGTAAACACATGATCTCTCAAAAAAAATCACATATATTCTAAATACAGTGTGAATGATAAATAAATTGATAACATGGTGCCACATTCAGGTAAATGTAGAAGAAATGACCTTAGTTTTAAGGATAACATGAATCATGATACAGATAAAAGTCTGTTTACCTGATATGTTCCTCTCTGTTTCCTCACATAGTTTTGTATTTTTAGAGATTTCAAAGGTGAACTGAACCCACATTTTTTGCACAAAAGTACCTACGTATCCTATTTTTCAACACACAAAAGGACATGCTTAGGCTGTGTGATGGCCAAGCTATAGGGAACCTAAGTTTCCGCCCCTTCCGGTCGGTCCACTGGGCCTAAGTTTGGGAAAAATTTAACATGAGAGTGGATGAGGAGAAAATAATTATTTTCTGGTCCACTTTACTTTATGCCCTGAATCACACATTTGCTGTACTTCAATTAAAATCATAACCAATGATGTGCATTTGGAGTTTCTTTGATATGTGTTTTGTGATTTATTTGCGTGTAAAAATATGTAATTATTCGGACTCTGTTTGGACTACATATCAGACATCGCATAGCTGAGGTCACAGCAGAATCTTTCCCTGCAAACTTTTCAAAACCGTATACCGCCTTATACGTTTGATGCTCTTGCCTTCGTCCTGAAAGAAGGAGGTGAAGCTCGCCAAAGTCACAGCCATTTTCAAAGAGTTTAATGGTGAAGCTTGGTGGTGACATAATATTTGTGAGACGAACGTTGTAGTCCATTACTTACTGTCACATAAAATCTAACGTAACTTTTGATGCCTGTCCAAAGTGAGTGCTTTCTCAATGTGAAAATGTATATTTAAAATTCACAGACATCATATGTGAAAACCGTAGACATTTCAAACGGGACCAGAAAATTACTTTTATCCCTCCATTGACTCACGTTCATTTTTTTTATGGCACTTAGGCCCAATGTCCCGGAAATCCACCGGAAATAGAATCACGTCACTTAGGCTCCCTATAAGCCTATAAACTTTCACCTGTGGCTGGCAGTGCCAAACAAAACGGAAGTAGTGCCGATGACACTGCGTGACGTCACGAGTGTGAACCTTCGCACAAAACAACAATGTCAGACGATAACAATTGCAGTTACAGCGATCAAGAAAGGCAGAGTGAAGAGACATTTAGGATCTGTGACGAGGCAAAGAAGGATACAGGAGACTCAGCTGAACAAGAAGAGAGCGAGGGAGGCATCGAACCAGAGTTGTGAGGGATTCAAACAACGACTCAACAGACCAGCAGTGATGGGGAGGAGAGCCGCAATACAGAATGGTGAGTTTTCATCTTCATCATCATCTTCATCTTCCACCATATCAGTCCTTTTCCCACTGTTTTTCAGTTCATCACATTTACTTGGCTTAAAAAAAACTAATGAGACTCGTCTGTCTGACATTTAGCGCTAGCAAAGTAGCTAAAGTCAAATAACAATGAAAGAGAATTTAACAATTAATATTGACTCACCAGTCCTGTACGGTTCACTTTACCAACCTGTACCTGCGTACTATGAACCCGTACACACGGGTCAGGTTCGAAACGCAGGAACTTCTAAGTGTTTTATTTTTGGCTAAAAGGCACACTGTCATTGCTGGTCAGTGACATCTGTGGCCGGATATAAAGCTCCTTCAAAATAAAACCAAGTGACTGTTGATCATCTATGGATCCAAGGTTTCATCCAGGACTCTGCTTTTATTTTGTCACCTCCGTGTTTGCTACCTTCCTGCATTTCCTTTAACTTTACCTCTGCTCAAACCCTGAAAAATCAGCAAACAGACAGAGGTTGGAAGCTATAAAAAAGTGTCTTTAGTAGCACTAGTTTTAACGTGCATTTAATTTCTTTAAAATAAATAAAACTATGATTCTTTTAGCCTGGTGGGGGGGTCAAGTACTGTGGGAAACCCTGTTTAATATTATTTATACCTAGAAACTCAATAATACTGTCATTTAATACACTTGTCCTCCACCTTTATTTTCTTCCGTCGCCATGTTAGCTTTCCTTGGCCACTGAACAGATATTCCCAGTTGTTGGAAGTGTTTTGTAGTCAACTATCAGAACAAAATGCACCAAAAATAACCAGTGTCAACGTGCTCAAAATGGTAAACGTGGAGGACTGGGTACAACTTCTGACATAATGTGGAATTCCGCCTGCACTCTCTGAGAAACGGTGGTATTTACTGGCGGGAAATATAAAATTGCGATTTTCTTTAAGATTCTGGAATTGGTTAAAGGGTTTCCAATGATAAATTATCTTTATAATTGTATGTACAATCACCCAGTGCTGTTCAGTGTCATTCAGTTCAGTTCAGTTCACCTTTAAGTTGGATGAAGGTACTGATGCATAGTTATAGTGGACACAGAGGTACATTATCTTTGCATGCTTGTCCTTTCAATTATTATTATTTTTTTATATTTCCCATATTTTTATCCACTTTCATTTCAAATGCACCCCATTTCCCTCATTTTTATCTTTAATCAAAGCCTCTGCAACATCTATCACAATACAAACATATACTGTGTTACTTTTTCTTCTGATAAATACTCTCTGTTGTGTTTTATTCAGGGGTTGGTATTTGTAGTGTTGGCCCAGTCAGGGAAAGTTCCCATTTGAAACATGGAAAATCCCCAGGTGTTGATTCCTAAATTAATGGACAAAATCCCGATGATATTCAACATGAACCCAGCTTTCACCTAAAGGAAGAAGGAAAGAGAGTGGCTCAGAAAAACAAAACTAATAAAGGAATACATAACTGTGGATCTTTTCAGCTACAAAAGCCTCATAACATCTATAATAATAATAATAATAATAATAATAATTATTATTATTATTAGTAGTAGTAGTAGTAGTAGTAGTAGTAGTATTAAATATGCCTTTGGTCTGATCCAGGTTAGACATGGATACTATAGTTAGTTAGTTAGTTAGTTTTAGTTGACCATTTATTTAACGACAAAAAAGTACCCATTGAGATTAAGAACTTCTTCTCTATGGGAGTCCTGGCCAAGAGGCAGCATAAAATACAACACACAATTGCAATAAACAGTAAAAACACAATAATTTACAAGACAAGTCGAACTATGAAAAACAAGTGCAAGTCATTCAATTAGTCTCTAGCACTTTGAAAGGAAGGAAAGGAAATGAATCAAATACTGACACATGACTCACTTCAAAAAGCTTATGTAGTTGGCACCAAAGTAAAAAAACAAACAAAAACCAACTGACTGATATGGAACTAAAACAACAAAACCCATGAATATAGAAGAGAACAAGTGTAGAATAACTGTCCACTGTAGTGACAAGTATGTGTCAAAGGGTTAAGGGAAAGTGAATGGATAATTCTCACCATGTCGAGGACTCTGAGATTTCCAAAAGCGAAGGCAATGGCATTGGGTGGTGTCGCCACAGGAAGCATGAAGGCCAGGGAGGCGGCGATGGTGCAGGGCAGCATCACATACAGGGGGTGGATCTTAATTGCTGTTGCCTGAGAAACGCAGTAGCTGTTAATGTCATGTGTTTTTATGCTCAGCGGTATGTTGTGACTCTGAACTTGTGTTTACCATGGAGGCCAGGATGGGCAGGAAAAGTGTGGTGGTGGCAGTGTTACTGGAGCACTCTGTGAATGTTGCCACTAACAGGCTGAGCACCAACGAGATGGCAAACGGGGGGATGTTCTCCAAAGGCGCCAAACTGTCTCCTAACCATTTAGACAAACCTGACACCTGTAATACAGCATTTACACCTTTAGACAATTTGAAAGAGAAGAGTGGAAAAATAAAATGACATTTAAATAGATTATTTATATGTGTATTCTTTATTTATATAGTTACACTGAGATTAGAAATAATAATGAAGAAAAACAAGTGATGCAAGGCACAACAAACTCCGCCCCATGGAAACATTTTACCTCATTTGTCCTACCGGCAAGAACACCTTTGACCTTTGACCTACATTCACCAAACTTTAATGGGATCTATTCTGGACCACCTCAGGGGGTGGGTTAACAATGCCCCCCCCCGTTTTCTTCTTTTTTTTGGGGGGGGGGGGGGGGGTTACAATGCCCTCATCTCCTTTTTGGGGGGTGGAGTAAGAGTAACCTTCTTTCTTCTCTTGGGGGGCGTGATAACAATATCCTCATCTTCTTTTTGGGGGCAGGGTAACAATATAAGTATAAAACACTCAAGTTAAAAAACAATTTAAGAACCAACTAATTTGCTGTGTCTCTTATCATTGCAAAAACACATTTTTGGTGATTGTGGCTTTGACCTTTGACCTACATTCACCAAAAATCAATGGGATCTATTCTGGCCCACCTTACACCTTACGTGAACATTTTATGGAAATTGTTCTAGTAGTTTTTGTGTAAACCGACAGACCCCTCCCCCTTCTGGGGGGTGGGGTAGTAAAAAAAGTCAAATAAAAAAAAAAAGCTTTTAGGGTAAAACTCAATGATACTGTAACAGACAATTTCAAAACAATACACACTTTTTCTGCACACCTTTGAGAACCTCTTTAGCACAGATCAGTTGACAAAACCTTATTCCAGATCTATTAACCAATAAGGGAACAGAGTCTTTCAAGCAGATAATCTGCATGTGCACACAGCTCTGGGATGTTTACCTCACTGCCGGCGGCCAGAGCAAAGCCTCCTCCTAACAGCAGGACGATGTTCCAGGGCATTCGCTCATGAACCACCTCCCAGTTCAACAGAGTAGGAGGAGACTTTACTGTCTTCCCTACGAGACAGAAAGACAATGACAGTCAAATCCACCAGCTCATCATTAAATAACCTTAACCCATAAAGATCCAAACAGACACCGGCAACCAAAAGCATCTACTGATGTAATATGTTTAATAACTGCTAGTCCATTAATCCAATCAATACATATAAATAATTGGTATAAAATGCTGTTTCTTTACAAGTTAAACATTATGTTACTTTATGTTGGACTTCTGGTTAACTAATTTAAATTCAAGTTTGACTCTTGAGAAGCTGACAAATACAGTTAGAAAGAGAGCTTTGGAATTCTATAACATTTGGAAGACATTTCTAGAATTGATTTAGAATATTGAAGGGGTAGTGGATAACTGACTAAATTGGGATAATATTCCATTTACTGTGAAAATGTACATGGAGTTTCAGTTTCATTTCAACTTTATATTTAACTTTTATTTATTATGCAATTTAATTTGCTCCTCTCACCACAATAACTGTGACATCTTTGTCAGGTTTATTTATTTTAATTTAATTAATTTATTTCAACCTTTTTCATATAGAGTTTATTATTATCATCCATTTCTTCTCTGCCATATTCAAGATGTCCTCAGTGTTTGTAGCCTAGCCGCACTAGACAAACCTAGTGACAGAACATCTAATGTGTTACAGTAGTAGTCTAGCTACGCTCAGTGTAACTTTTGGCTAGATTTCCCTAAAACTGGCCTTCGAATTACGGTGAAGTATAGAGTCAGACGGCGGGCGTAACAACGTGATGAAAGAGGTGCAACGACAACCAGAAGCAACCATAGAAGAAGAACAACAATGGGTGGTGATGGCCTTTTATCAAAGATGAGTGAAGAATGTGAGAAAACGTCAGCAATCTTTAAATAATTTTTACAGAAGCGACAACAGTCATTAAGCTCCATAATCCACAATTTTGTGTAGTCATTCATAACTTTCTCTGGACTCCTCTGTGAACTATTCGGCATCAAACTACGTCATCCTAAAGATTATGCTGATTGGTTGTAGTACCGTCCTACTGCATACAGAGGATTTGAAAGACAACCTTTTAGTCCCGCCTCCTCTGACTATGAAGCATTCCTAGAACCATACATGTAATGAATAGGGATAGCGCGGCTAGGCTAGTGTTTGATGAAAAACAATAAATCTATATTGTTGCTTTTTAACATCCTGAGAGCCGGGAAGTAAACATTTTCACCATCTTACATTAAATAATTGCCTTAAATGGAAACAGCATAATGCAATAGTTTTTTTCAAGATGCATTTTTATAATTTTTAAAATATATATATAATGTCTTTTTCAGTGGGCATTTTTAATTATTTTTTTTATTTTTTTTTAAAATAAAGCTGTGAAACACTTGTCTGCTACAGAGGACAAGAATGCATTGCTGGGTCTCAGGAGGTTAATGCAGTTTCTCAGTTTTAAATCATCATCAGATATGACCCATTTCGGAAGCTCTGTCATGAACGTGGAAACAATGTTATCTTCTACAAAATGGATTCACCAGTAAAACCCATGGTTTAATCAATGAAAATCGATGGAGGCACTTGGTTTATGTTCACTTAATTATAGATTTTACTGCAAAACTCTCACTTTTCTTCAGTTTTCCTTGTTTCTGATATATAATCCCTCATTTTAATATAAGCATTTATGAACATCTACATGACCCGTAAAGTAAATACAGGAAAATACCACTTCCACTGAAAAAAAAACATAAAATACAGAGGGGAATGTTTTAATAATGGTGATAATAAAGGTTATATACAGAAAAAATAATAATAAAATAATTTGGGAACTGCCACCAAGGTAGTACTGTTTTTTTTTTCTTTTGTGTAATATAACCAGTGGGATAAGAAATACACACCATTTTCATCAATATAACCTCCACGTCTGGGCAGCTGAGATGGGATGACGAAGAAGAGCATTGACATTAAAATGGCCACAGATCCATCTGACACAAACCTGAAGGACACAATCAGGAGATATATATGAGATTTGTCTTTGCATAGATAGATGGATGGATGGATGGATGGATGGATAGATAGATAGAAGATCATCACATACATACATACAGTAGGACAGTAGTGCATTTATAATAAAACATAGCCACAAGAGAAAAGACATGAAAGACAACAGGTAGCACAATTATAAATAGACAGTGACATAGCCATAATAAAAGACATGATAAATAAAAAAGACACATGAGGTAATCAGATCCTCGGCATCAAGAGTCAAACAGAAAAGCAGATTGAGAGTGGAAAAAGTAGACTCACTCCTTGGGGAACAGCAAAGTAGCCCATCCAGGGATAAACCCAGGTTCTCTGGTGAACCACAGAAGCACCAGCAGAATGAAGATGATGAGCACCGCCACCTCTGCAAACGTCATGCCTCCCAACTTCCTGTACTCTGCCTTCATCACAGCGTATGCCTCTCTGTCTCTGTCATTCTTGTCACCGCAGCCAAACGTCTTCTTCAGACTGAAATCAAGGCAAACATGTTCCATTTTTATTGACAAATCAAGACAAATATGATCAAATGTTATTGTCATTTTGGACTTTAACACAAAAAGACCCAATAGTACTTTCTGACCAGTGAAGTGAGCAGTCACATTTCTTTTTCCTCCTGCCTCCTCTAACTGCTTATCTCTGCTGCAGCCTGTGCTTTGTGTTTGTGCACCAGTCTCATCCAAACTCTCCTTATTTCTGAACCTCATCAACTGCTTTGTTGTCAAATCAAGATGGAATTGGTCAACTGGGCAATCAACATGATTGACGCCATTTATTAAGGATTAGAGGTCCAGGGGAGCCTTGGATGTCCTGATGGTACGTATTTGGTGGGATATACCCGTGACTCCCAGACTTTATCCAAGAAGAATATTTGAAGATATTTTTTTCTCTCCCGAGGGCAACGCAGCCGACTTTGCTTATCTTGTGTTCCTATGTTTATTCTATGTATCCTCCTGCCATATTCCAAAATGCTGAAGGTCGTTGGATTCACACACATCACACATTCATACACTGACTACACCCTCCCAATCCCTCCTCCCATGTTCCAGCTCTCATTCGAGCCTTATCTCTTGTTTACACTGTGTGACCTTTTGTGTAAATGAAAAAATCCCAACTTCAATCAATAATACCGTGGCCCATGTTTATGTGGTTCTTGTACGTGCTTATCATGCTCCGATTTGTTTTCTGTTTCTTATTAATTTGGTAATGCTGTCACAGCTGTACAGCCAGCCTTGGTCATGGAGAGACCAAGCAAACTTAATTTAATTTGATCTGTCCTTGTGATATACCAAATAACAATACATTTTATTCTGATTCTGATTTTGTGGCAGTTCCCAAATTAGTTTCTCTCTCTGCCTCTTTCTCTCCTTTTTTTTTTTTTTTTGCAATTTATCATAATTTATTCTAATATTAGGCTCTATTTTGCATTTTTAAGAGAAAATCATGTATTTTCCTATATTTAACCTTTCATGCATCCTGGTCACTACAGTGGACAGTTATTCTACAGTTGTTCTCTTGTATATTCATGGGTTTTCTTGTTTTAGTTCCATATCAGTATATGACTTGACTTGCCTTTGTTTGATTTGTTGGTTTTATTATTGTAGGTCTGTGTCTATGTGTTTTATGTTGTTTCCTGCATGTTTTATACTTTGTTGTTTCATGCCTTTTTTGCTGTTTTATGTGTTTTTGCCTCTATGCCTTTTGAAAAGGACCTTGTGGCTTTTATGCTTTTGAAACATGCTATATAAATAAAGTTTATTATTGTATTATGTACATGTATACAATGGATTAGTAACTATTCCAGTAGAAATAACCTGTAAATTGAATGGATCCTAATGTGCAGACAGTGTTTTGAAGTAGATCTGGTAGATCTGAGATCAATATTCGCTTGGACTAAAACCTATTCTCTTGTTAATTCTAAGAATTTCACATTTCACAAACTTGAACCAACCAGCATTTAAGACTTGAGTTTTCTTTATCAGTAACACACATGTGGTAACATTTCATTAGCCTTATTCCAGAAGCATTTCATTTGTAGACTAGTGTTATCAGCATGATAAGGTTTATAGTATATGTTGGACAGATTGTTGAGTTCACTGTGGAATATTTGTGATCTGTGATTTGCTTGTCCATCAAATAATTAAATGGTTACATTTGGTTTGTTGAAGTTTGAGGTAAATTGGTACTTTAGCACATTAGTCAACGTGAAAACCAAAGTCCTATAACTTCTGATCATCCAAAAACTTCAGATCAGCAGTCAGTGACATGAGAAGAATTTATTACAAGCCAAGAAAGTTCACGGCAAATATAGTTAAGAAACGTCTAGTATTGTTGTAAACAGTTAAATGTACTGGATTTTTTTATTGGATGCAATATATGTCACCTGCACCAACACTGCGCTGACACATTTTACCTCAATCTTTGAAGGCGAGGTGAAAAAATATTAGGAAGAAATCTGGTCCTGTTGAAGCTGCAGAGACTTCTACAGTGACTCAGATAGTGTTCAGGATCATGGACAGAGGCAGTAGTGGTAATGTTATCCCCCACAAGTTTTGTGTGTGTACTTTTTCCATTTATTTTCTTTCTACTTCAGCAGTTTCACCACAAACTATGACTTTCTTGACTTGGAAAATTGTCTTTAAAAATATACAAGCATCATAAATAATGGAATAATTTTAAGCGATCAAAACATGTTTTCCCACGGAGCACATCTGGAATGGAGTGGGGGTTTTCTTTGTGCATATATTTTATCTGGGGTGAACAGTCTATTTCGATATTTATTACACTATCAAGAAATTATGGAGTTATGTGATCATCAATTTGTTAGCATCATAACTCCAAAAATTATAGACGGATTTGGCTGAAATTTTCAGGAAATGTTGATACTGGCACAAGGAACAAGTGATAAGAGTTTAGTGGTGATCAGTAGGGGGTGGGGGTAGGTACATGTCTTTCAGGAAGGGGGGCTGCTCTGCCTTGGTGGAGTTTGCACTCTCTGTAAAGTTTTATTGTGTTTTCATCTTAGTATGTTTTAACTTTTACTATGTTTATTTTATTGTACAGCACATTGTAACCCTTGTTCTCTATAAATAAAATGGATTTGATTGAATTGGATTGGTCTTTGGTTAATTTACTTATGTATTTGGACCCTAATGGTTTAAAAACTTTCAATTTAGAAAACAGGAACTTTTCTAACCAAAACCCAACATCACGACATAAACATTATTTAGGGGCTAACACTGAGTTGTTCAAATGCAAATATTCTAGGTGTTATACTATTGTCTGTGATAACAGTATCTGAACAGAACAAGATGTCTTAAGGTCTGGTGACAGGAGTATTTTATGATTAGTGAGAAGAAAATTCCTGCACCTTTAAATTTGGAGCATTGAGTATAACAAAATAATAACTGTACAACACTGGAAATGCTTTGTCTGTGACCAGATCTCTGTGAGTCTCAAGGTGAGATGGTCTTACTTGAAGCCCAGGAACAAAAACTGAAGCCAGAACCAGGAGAAAACCAGCATGATCAACATGTTTGGGAAGGCGAAGGCAAACCAGCTGGCAAAGTTGATCACGTCACCATTGTTCGGGTATAACCTTCACAGATAAGAAACAGGACAAAACATGTAAAAACTAATTTCCTGTTGCATGTAATGACAGTAGTCATTGCATGTAAGTTACAATGAAATTGCACTTTGGTGGGACCACACTGCACCATGAAAAGTTAGAGGTGAGAGAAACAACAGTGAAAAAATAAACAACCAATGGCAGTTTAAAAGAATACCATGAGGTTTAAAAGGTTGAAAAATAACATACATTACTGGTCAAAAGTTTTAGAACTGAATTTCATTGAAAATTCCATGAAAATGATGCCGTTCTCTTCAGAGCACCAACTTTTGAGGCTTGATCAACCTCCACTGTTGCAGAACTGCAGAAACTTGTTTTGACCCATTTCAACCCATCCCTTAAGGCCTTTTTGTATATTTGTGGGGGAAAAAAAACTAAAAAAAAAAAAAAAACCTTTCCAAAAAACCCTTAAAAATTTTTAAGTTTGAAAAACCTCTTTTAAAAACCTTTAAAAATTGTTTTAAAAAACATTAAACGCCCTATCAAACCATTTAAAACCCCTTAAAACTCCTTAGAAAAACCCTTTAAATGTCCTTAAAATTCCTCAAAAGCCAGTTAAGAAACCCTCAAAACCCTTAGACAAAACATTTAAATACCCTTAAAAACTGGTTTAATTTTTTTTCTTCTTTTTTTTTTTTTTTACCTCTAGCAGTTCACCATTTACCTTTGTACCATTTAAACCTGTCCATTTGACTTTTAACTACTTGAACTTCCAAACAAAACCGGAAAAATCGAGGTGTTCTAAAACTTTTGACCAGTAGTGTAGGTTTAAAAGGTAAAAATGCCAGTTAAATTAAAAAGTGTGGTGTGCAGGTTGTTATCTTCAGTGAGTGCATATGAGTCCTTGGGTCTTTGTTGTATCTGTCATGGACTTACTTCTCAATTTGGCCCTTGAGGATAAGGTTAGGGGTGGTGCCGGTGAGCGTGGCAGTGCCTCCAATACTGGCTGCATAACACACACTCAGACACATGCCTTTGGTCAGAAGGGTGTATTTGTCCTCTATTGCTTTCCTTCTCGACTCGTCAAGCGACTCCAGAGCCCAGTCAGGGTCACGCTCAGCTTCATCCTCCTGCTCACCCTTGACCTCTGGTTTCTTTTCAGTCACTTCCTGTTTTGTTTGCGTAGGCTCAATTTCAAATGCGTGATTTTCTTGAGCTGCAGATTGTAACTCCTGCGCATCTGCCCGAGCCTCAGTGGCTTTCAGCTGTTGTAGCACAGCTTGGGAAATGGGCAACATCATGGCGGTGGTGGCCGTGTTACTGATCCACATGGACAAGAAGGAAGAGACGATCATGAAGCCCATCATTAACCTGGGAATATGAACAACCAGGAGGGGTAAAATCAATTCAAGTCTACACTGGAAGAAGTGTAGCCTCACTCAGATTGAAAAAAAAACATCAAAAATATCTGAATTCACATAATCTAAATTAAAGGGATTATCTGGACTAAAATGTATTTTAGCTAAATCTTTGGATGATTGGGAGTACATACGTTGAGTTCACATCAAATTCACATCATTCGGATGTACATTGAGAAAGTTAGATTTTGCCGTTTTGAGCCAAACTGTGGCTCATGGAAGTGATTTGGGCATGTATTTTTGCTGACACAAAATGCTATTTTTAGACGTCTTCCAAAGTTCTAAACAACATCACACTTATGTGGTGGTAAATAGAGGGTCCCTAAAGGCAAACCAACGTGTCCTGAGGTCTTCATGTCATTGGATAGTGTGTCTAGAGTTATTTATTTCAAGCCAGTATCTTTCAGGATGCAGAAGCCATCTTTAGGAGGAAGTCGATTAGTTGATTGCAGAGTGCAGAGTTACACGCTCTGGAAATTCACAATTTTATTACATTCTTTTTTAAAAACATAGTCCAGTATTCCATTACAAATTGAAATGAAGCTGTATGCAACAGCAAAGCTTAGCCTACTAACAGGTTGTTGTTTTTAAAAAAGAATGCAGCAAAATCATGAATTATATAAATTTTAGATTTTTTTTGCCATTGACTGATAATGGCCAAAATTTCAGATGTCTGTAGCAGCAGTGACTCAGGACATATCTCATTACATTTTTGGAACCGTAGTTCAAAGTCAAACTTTTTTTGAATTTTTAAAATCTTCCCATTCATTTATAATGGGCAAAAAATGTGGAAGGAGCAGGTTTAATGTGCCCGGCACCACTTGTTATTGTTCTCTTTTTTCCCCCTCTGCCAGTTGTCAGAAAACTATTTTATGACCCATTTTGTACTCATACCTTGAGTTTGGGTTAGTATTACTTTTAACCTATTACTATTGTTTAGGAATGCACAATTGCAAAATTCTTGCCCAATATTAGTCAAAATTATATTTTGATTACATACATTGCTGAAACAGATGTTTCTTCTTTGTTTTGGTTTTATTGCCCCCCCCTTAACAAATAAATATTCATTATAAGTATAATAACATATTAATTACCTTTCAGCCTGTCATCACAATATTTTTAACAAATGCAGATTCAAACAAATTTCCTTCATTTTTTTACATTGAAATGGCCATGATTCCAATGATTCTCAATTTTTAGATAATACACTCAAAATGTCCTCTGAATTGCTGTGGTCTTTATACAGACATGCCAGTGTAGTTTCTGTTTGTTCTAGATTAGGACAGGGTGGTGGTATGGTGATCTGAGAGTTTCTTACAGTGAAGGACGAACACCAACCAACAGCAAAACGCTGAGAGCGATGCGTTTATGAAGCTTCCACCTCTCAACTGCAATGGCCACTAACAGGCCGCCAATGAACAGCATGTTAGAGTCCTTCAGATACTCGATACTAACCTGAAACCAATCACATAGTAGGAAATGTCACCAGACAAACAGAACAAAATTAAATCAAATGTACAGTATGTAGTGTCAAATTGTGATTGCTACCTCGTGATACTTGACATTCCATAAAGTGGAAAACAACCATTGTAAAGCCCACTAATGTAACCTCTAAACTCAGTGACCCATTTAAATGTAATGGTACATCCAGCTTTTTTCACGAGCAATAAATGTGAAATGCTAGAATCAGCATGTGTTACAGCTTCTAAATAACTCCAAAGGGGAAACAGGAAACAGCTTTATTGTTAATTGTAAGTTAGGAAATAAAAGTCTAATCATTACAAGGAGATTGGGTTTTACTGTTCACATCATTAAAGTTTTGGTGTATTTGAGGTCAGATGTGAATGATTAAGTATGAATAAATATACCACTGAAGCCTTCATGATGCCCATCATGGGAAAGAGGACGACAGGCAGCAATGCAGTCACAGCCAGAGGCATACACTCTGTACACCAGTACAGGGCCATGAGGATGATCGCATAACCACATCGTGCCTCCTGTAAACACATACACATAATTAATAAACTCGATAAATATTCAGCATTTTAAGAGACACAGCACTGTATTATGTTTTATATAAGACACATGGAAACATGGAAAGAAACCTGATCTGATTATATACTATGAGTCAAATACAGAAGCACAGAATATAAGTGTGTCTTAAATTGACGTATATAATTCAGCTTTCAAGTTATTTGTCTTATCTCCAGCTTTTCTTTAAAGGCAATAAGACTTTACACCTGCAGATAACGCCAACCCTTGATCATGAAACACATGCTTCGTCGTGCTCTTATCTCTGATGACAAATCTTTATGAGTCTTCAGTAAAAATCCAAAGATCTGTCACTGAACTAATCTCACTCATCTTAGCTGGACTTCACTTTGTCATTAAAGATTAACATAAACTATATTAACATTACATGTTTTCATACAAACATGTTTTCAGACATTGGTGTATTGGAACAAAATAGAAAAAATATATCAGTAATACATCGTCCCAACTCTTAGACTTTTTAATTTAGAGTTGAGAGTTGCTGGGTGGAACAGAAAATAACATTATTTGATTTTATTGATTTTGTTTTATAAAAGACACAAAAATGACCATATGTGCAATATTGGTTTTGCAGGTCATTATCTATGCATGTTGTAAACCAAACACATTTCATGAGGAGATTTAGGAAAGACATAGTACCTGTCTCTATACACACTACTGTATATTTTATTTATTGTATGTGCAGGATTTCTTATGTTTGAGACAAATAACTTTACTTTCACACTTAAGTTACAAGCTGTGTACAATTATGTTTTACATCTTATTGTATAAATAAAACTTTAAATGTATTGTCAGGAAATCTACTACACAAGACACGTGGCCCAGAGTCACTGAGGTCATTAAGTGAATGTGTTTATGCTTATCATACTTAAATTTGCACTTGGAGATACTTTTTTTAATCAATTATTAGGACTCTGAAGTGACCACATGAGATAAACTATCTGTAGACATTGAAATTTCAGGTCTTTCCAATATAACATTACTATGAGTATCAATGTTCAAAAGTAACATCATTCATTTTGTTATTTTAATTCCTTTAATAAACACATACTTTTTGCAGGTACCTGTTTAGGTGTTTTTTTGTGTTTGATCAACCTTGTTTAGTTTTATATTTGTCCTGGCTATAAATATATACCCCTGTCAAAATTCTGGGTGCAACAACGTTTGAGCGTCAATTTATGTGAGTTTCTTAACAGTGAAACTGAAATATTGTCAACACAAACATTGTGTAAATCTATATTTTATGTAAATTAATCATTGGATTGTCATATTTTGATTATTTATTATAACTTCACCCATAAAGACCCAGTGTTACTTTTTTCACAAATAGTTTTTCCTGTATTTTTAACTTTTCTTAAGTGATTCATCGCCATTTATTATACTATTATTATCAGTATTTTTGCATTCTTAAGGGAAAATCAGGTATTCTCCTACATTTAATTACTGATTATGACTGATGTTCATGAAGGACAGACAAACAAACAAACAAACAGACTCGAATTGAATACCTCCTTGGCGGAGGTAATTACCAACTTCTATTTGAAATATAAGTGCCTACTTTTCTGCATGTAATATGTGTTTGTGTCAGGTGTCTATTGTAAACTTTGCACATAGTAATCCATTAATTCATTTCATTTGTCACCTGGTTTTACTATTGGATTTTTGTATGGTTAATAGAAACAACACCTCCCTTGAAAATAGCACCTGTTTAAGAAAGTAGTCTATTGGTCATGCATTAATAGAACTGTTATTTCATGTGATGACAACCATGTGAGATATATTTGAGCTGTCAAACCTTCAACTCCCTCTGCAATTGTGGTTTGATGCTGTTTGAATAAATAAAATGCTCACCGATGTGGGGATGACCAGGGGCAGTGGAAGGAGCAGGATCGGAGTTAGGGTGATGATGAAGAAGTTTCTGTGGTACCAAAGCCAACTCAGCCATCCACCCATGATAATCTGCAAAGAGGGAACAAACTGTCCCAAAAACAAAAACAAAAAAAACAGGTAACTCTAAATAGATGCTGATGGGAAAAAAAATCCCCCCAAAATAAGAGTCAGAGAGCTTGACAGGTAACAATGAAGATCATCAGGTGAAGCAGAAGGAAGGCAGAGATGTGCTCTACAAAGACCCAGTGTGGTAAATGAGCTAATAAACCTGCAAATTAGTGTTTATAGAGGTAGCTAATCAAATATTAACCCAACACCAAAGACATCAGATCACAAAAGGAGCAAAGGAAATGATTGGTAAAGAGAGAAAGGCTGTGGTGGGGGAAGGTACTGTTACATGAGTAGAGTCACAGTGTAAAGAGACTTCAGGCAAAAGTCATACATCCAAAAACCTTAGTATGTACAACAGTATTAGCAACACCTCATAATTAAAATATCAACAACATAATTCAGGCTACAACTAGACTATTAATGCTTTAATGTGTTTAATGTGCATCTTTAGTATCAGGGTGATTCTAATTACTGTATATCTTACTGGGTGGAATCTATAATAACATGATGTTTATGCTTATGTTACAAGACTCAAATGGCAGTTGTTTTGCAACTGGCAGATGAGAGCGTGTGGTCTAAGGCGGACCTCGACCATGATCAAGTGTCCAGCAGCTCACTGCAAGCACTCCAACCCGATCCAGCACATCTCAATAGTCCATGGAGCCACTGGAGAAGGCGAGTGCCCAAATGTGTGGGTCCCAAGATTGCAACCTACTATCCACCATAAACAAATGAACACAAAGGAGTTTTGTGTCAGAAACACACCCTTAACCCTTTCCTCCTAATTCCTATCGTGACGGTACTCATGATGACAGGGACCAAAGTCCTGCACGGTTCTGATTTTGACATACCGTAACCGCCCATACCCGTCATGTTTAAACTCGTATCCGACCCGTTTTCTGACGAGAAAAAAAAAAAATCCGCACTCGAAGCGACCCACTATAAATGAACCTGATATCCGACCCGAACCCGAAAGAAAATGTCAGATAGCCAAACTTAAATACAAACATTTATTGCCACCAATATACTGAACAGTGACATAGCCAAGGCAGAGCCAAATAAAAATGTTGTTAGCCTACGGCTCTTTTTAGCCTATGAACCGCAAATTAGACCCGCGATCACCCACGTTCGACCCGAACCGAACCCGTATCCAACACAGCACAACATTTTTCACCCGTTTCGTGAAAATTTGCGGTTCACCCACGGGTCACCCACGGGTACCCGAACCCGTGCAGGACTCTGACAGGGACACAGGCTTAGTCAGCTGGAAGTCTCTAGTCTGGAGACACACACAGGCATGAAGGTCGATCTGCTATGAAGGTGTGGTGATGTGGCAGTTCAGCAGCTACAGGCATGACTGGGCTGGCCTATTTAGGAGTACCTGTCATGACCTTTCCCCCAATTCCCATCATCTTCACCTGGCCCGCACCGTACAGCTGCAAGTCTTTGCTAATCAGTAAGCTATTTAAGTTGTGAAGCTTGCAGTCACTGGTGGGGGACCATTCAGAACTGTCACCTTCCATAACATGAACATTTTACCCTTCTTGCATTTCTATCACTTGGACATTCATCTATCACCACAGACTCCCGTTAATCTACCCCAGGTTTTGTTCGGTTTTGTTTCTGTATTATTCTCTGACTCTGTCATCATTTTGTTCTGTTTTTTTATTAAATATGTTCTCCCTTCAACACTGTGCATCTGAGTCCTCTCTCCACCTCACCCCTCACAACAGAATGGTCCCGCCAACCATCAGGACTCCACTGGTGTTGAAGGGAACAGTTGGTTTTGTTTTCTCCTGGTTCCCTTTTTTACTCCTTCGGCTCGTTTGTGTTGTTCCTCTGGTCATGTGTTGTTTTTCCCATTGCTCCGTGTTGCCCTGTTGTTCCCCTATGTCCAGTTTTGATTCCTTTGGTCCAGTCTTGTTCCCCTCAGACAGTTCAGTTTTCTCTTTTCTGTCGAGTGTGGGTTTCTGTCCAGTGTATTTGCTCTTTTCTGTCTAGTCTCTTTCCCTTTTGTGTGGCTGTTTCCCCCTTTTTTTTCTAGTCTCTTTTCTTTCTAGTCTATGTTCTTCCTTTTTAGCTGTTTTCCCCTACCCAGTTCCTTTTTTCTTTAGTGTCTTTTTAATTGTTATCAGTCTCTGGTTCCCTCTGGGTCTCATGTTCCCTCCTTCGTCTCATTCCCTGTTCCCTCTTTGGTCTCTTGTTTCCCTACTTTGATCTCAGTTCCTGGTCCCTTTTTGGCCTTGGCCACTTTTACCAGTTAGCCCCTATTGCTAGTTGCCCTAGTTGCCAGTTGCCCAGGGTGGCACTGATCAGATATGGGGGCACTGGTTCTGTGAAGGGTGCTGGTTCCCAATTAGGGGGCACAGATAAATATTTTTGCTTGGCCCAGTTTCGCTCCGGCCCTTTTCACTTGTTTAGGCCAGTTTTCCCCCAGGCCTTTTATCTCATTCGCCCGGTTTCGCCCTAGCCCTCTCCTCTCATTTGGCAAGGTTTTGCCCCGGCCTTCTCGCTCTTTTTGCCTGCAAGTCTTTGCTAATCAATAAGCTCTTTAAGTTGTGAAGCTTGCAGTCACAGGTGTGAGACCATTCAGAACTGTCACCTTCCATAACATGAACATTTTACCCTTCAACACTATGCATCTGCATCCTCTCTCTACCTGACCCCTCATGACAGCACCACAGCCTACTCAAAATGGAGAGACCCCTATAAAAGGTGGGGTAAACATCGGCCACCACAGTCCCCCCTGACTAGCAGACCGTGGCCATTGGGGACCTACTCAAAAGAAATACAAAACAAAACGGAACCCTTTTACGCTGGGTGCGAGGAATGTGAGAATGCTCATAGACCACAATGACAAAGAAAGACAACGCCGACAAACTACTCTTGTGAGTCGGGACCTTGACTACTTTAACATTGATATTGCTGCCCTCTCTCAGACAAGACTTGCTAGAGAGGGAAGTCTGTCTGAATTTGAAGCCAACTGTACTTTATTTTGCAAAGGAAAAGAGGCAGAAGAACAGCGGGTCCCTGGTGTTAGCTTTGTGATGAAGACATCATTGGTGAATCATTATAACCTGTCCCCAATTGCCATAAATTAATGTCTCATGACTACGCGTGCAGCTCCCTGACAACAATCATCTGAAACTGATTTCTGCTTATGCTCCTATCCTTGACTCTGAAGACAATGTCAAGGAGTCCTTTTACGGTACACTGAACAATACTATCCCAGTCTCTCTCTAGCAGACACAAGCTCTTTGTGCTCGGATCGAGACCATAGACTAGAAGGAAATTCTGGGCAAGCAGGATCTTGGATCTTGTTATTCCAATGGGCTCCTACTTCTTGGTCTATGTGCCGAAAATTATTTGGTTCTCTCTAACACCTTCTTCCAGTTACCAAATCATTACAAGACCATCTGGAAACACTGGACCATCCTTGATTACATACTTACCTAATTACGTGACTGGAGCGATATCCTTGTGACTGCTGGATGGACCACTGGCTCCTCATAGCACATCTTGGACTACGACTGCAGAATCTCCTTCACCACAATAGACCAACAAAGAGGACATGTCGCTTTGACGTTGTGAGATTGAATATCCCTGCAGTCCAGGAACAATACTCAGACCATCTCACAGAGCTTCTTAACAAAGCTCCAATACCAGCACCTCAGCACTCTGTAGAAGTGGTTCCATTAACAAGGCTGCAGGGGAGGTAGTTGGATACCCCAGTCATTCCCATCAAGACTCGTTTGATCAAAATGTCCCTCATATCCAACTGCTGATTGACCAGAAGACATCCACTCATCTGGCATGGGAGAACCACTCTACCCACAGTAGCCTACAACACTTTCATGAGGCAAAGCAAGAGTGTCAGCGAGAGGTCCAAGAAATGCAGAATCTCTTGTGGTAAGAAAAAAAAACAAAAGAAATTTAGTCTCACGCTGACAGCAGAAACCCCCGACGCTTCTACACAGCAACTTTGATCCTCGTCATGGAGGTACTAAACACCTTTCAGGCCGCTGATGGGATAACCACCCTTACAGATGTTCAGACCATCCTCACAAGGTGGAAGGAACACTTTGAGTTGTATGTATAATATAATATAATATAATATAATATAATATAATATAATATAATATAATATAATACTGTTCTATCAAGGTCAAAACCAGACGTTTCTGTAGATAATGAAACGTATCCAGGACATCACATGCTAAAAGTTTCAAGAGTTTAAATAGTTTTTTTTCCTATTTACAATTAACAAAGAAAATCCATTTGTTTCTGTCTGTCTGATGCAGCCATGCCTTCTGAAACACAAAAAATTATTATTCAAATATTTCATGCTCATGTTTGGGATTATGTAACATTTTAAAGGTGTTCAAAAAATGTCCACAACTGTATAAGAAAATACTGCAGCTGTTGCACTACAACGAAATTATGTAATGTTAATATGTCACTAAACTGAATCTAAAGCTATAATGAAATAAAACTAAACATGCTTTTTGAAGTTATGTAACAGTCCGTTGTTGTTCATTGGTTAAAACACCATTTCCCATGATCCAGTGCTTCCTCACAGCATCATCACATGAGAGAAAGTTTGTCTTTGGGGATTTCTGGATTTTGTTGTGTTAATGTAAGAGTTCATTTGAACCAAACTAAACCTATTCTTAAACTTAATGACTAAAACCTGAAAATAATAATAGAGATGAAAATAGAAATAAGAAGTATAACAAGTAAGTCTTTTGGGATCTCACACTACACACAGAAATGATCTATTGTACTCTCTGTTATTTTATAAATAACTTATTCCCTCAATTCATTTGTAAGATAACGATAAGAAATGGCTCCAATAAAACCATAAACGTATCTAACCTTATTAAATTCAAACAAGGCCTTTAAAGCATGTGTGACTCCGGGTGTGTTTAATGTGTTAATGGAAAACTCCACCACCCCAAGACCCACAGTGATGTTCTATGAAAAATCTCAAATTCTTGAAGAAAAACATAAAATACAGTGCATTTCAATCTGATTTCCATCAAATTAGAAATACTATTAAATGACATCCCATCATATGTATTTATCAAGGCTCAGATAGTTTATCTTTGAAGCTCCTTATCAACTGTTCAATACTTAAAATTACCTCCAAATTTTCCACAGAGTGCAGTGTTTCTTTTCTCCCCGCACATTGTACACACAGTGATAGAGTAGATTTTATGGCTACATGACAGACTATGTTACATGACCTTGTCTACAATGTAAAGCTCAAAGGTTTGGTCTATGTAGTTTGAAAATAATACTTCCCTTTCGGGGCAGTTTAGTTTAAAACTATTAAACTATTAAACCTCAAATGTCATGAATGAACTTCCTTTTGAAACCAAACAGATGCTTTCATTCATAAATTGTGCAGCATTGTGTTCCATTTTACTCTACTACACGATATATAATACATTTTATATGGTATACATCACATTTTAATATGAATATAACAAATTACTCAATAGAATAACGTTCAAATTTCTTTTAAAAATTTCCTGTGAAGCTGGTTTTCATTCTCAAAATTATGTTGTTATGATTTTAATAACTAAACACTGAAGTTTCATCCACATCAATGGATTTGAAGTTCGCCTGCTGGAGCAGTTTCTCCGCAAATGATCAAAACTATGAAAAAAGTGATTTGTGTGATCACACTGATTATGCAATGTTGAGAAAAAGTGAAAAAGTAAAAAACAAGAAGCACCCAGATCCCCTTTTTTATTGAACTTCTCCATCTCTACTTCATCCTTGACTCATGCCCTTCCAACCAGTTTCATTAAAAGAACTATTGTAGTTTTCCTGCTGACAGACACAAAGACGGTAACAAAATCATAACTTCCTTAACTGAGATCATAAAACACACCTACCCTTTGTTGCTAAAGATAGCACTTGTAATGTAAAAGTCCAATCAGGATTTCTTCAGATTCAAGGTAATTTTCTAAACAACCATGTGACATTGTCATTCTAATAGGAAGGATAGTTACACAGATTTGGCAGCTACTTAATCATGCTATTGATAATTATGATAATGTCAGTCACAATTTTTTCCCAAGTGTTTCTCATTTTTCTTTAGGCATGAAAAGAGCAATGTGATTCAAGTCTTTTTAAATGAACCTATATGTTATGGAGTTACAAAAATGTCTACTCAGCTAGATGACATGTGTTTGAAGCAAAGAAACATGTATTTAAAATGCAATATCAGAACACTATGAAATAAAACATTTTAAGTCAGTTTTTGTTTAAGAACAGACTGTTCATTACAGTCTAATAACAACAAGCAATTGATTTACACATAAACATGTTAGTGCAGATCAGGTATTAAGAACAGACCAGTTACAGTAATGATATGAACTGACTGATATGGAACTAAAACAACAAAACCTATGAATATATAAGAGAACAACTGTAGAATAACTGTCCATTGTAGTGACCAGTATGCATCAAATTGATTTATAGAGAATAAAAGGCAGATTTTTTCCCAGTATTCTTCCTTCGTGTACAAATTTTTCACCTTTAATCACAAAATCCTCCACTGTTCAATACCAATGAAATCTCTGCCTTTTTAACAAAACGGGAATTGTTCTATGTTTGACTGATATCAGGAGGTTGGATATCAGAGCAATAAAGATGTAATAATGTCACTTCAACCTGTCTGTGCAGTTTTATAGACTCAGGTTGTATGCCCAGTGGTGACGGTTTTTACCGTCAGTGACTGTCCGTGGTGCTGAATCTCATCATCAGCCACTTTCAGTCAGTTAAACATAATTTTTAAAAAAAGATGTGAAACTACCATAGATTATAATTAGTGCTGTCAAATTATTCAAAATTTTTATGAGATTAATCACAGCGTTTCTTTGGATTAATTTTGATTAATCATGATCAAAACAATTTATGTCAGTTGACTGTCCTCTCTAGAGTTTTTTTGGTGTTGAAACTTCCCACAAAATACACAAAAATACACTAGGAACTGCAAAAAATGTATACAAAACATGCTAAAACCCCACCAAAATCAAAAATTAAAACAAACATATTGAAAAATCCAAAACAGAAGAATACATAGAAGAAAGACACCAAAGAATGTTGATAACATACCCAAAACATACAGAAAATATAAATATATATGCAATTAACATGTTTATTCAAGGAATTCAATAGTGTCAACAACAAAAAAAACTGTTAACAACTATTCCATTAAACTGCATTAACATTTTAAATCATGTTAAAAATGATGATTAATTAATCTGCATTAATTTTGACAGCCCTAATCATAATATAGTTATAGTTATTCTGTATGGACACTTTTTACACCCCACTGTTTGTCTGTTTTACTTATATATTGAATGTTGTTGTCATCACAAAGAAATTTCCCAATTGTGGGATCAATAAAGTACTTCTATTTTCTATTTTATTCTATTCTATTTTATTCTATTCTACTCTATATTTCATGGGGGTTTTTTTGTTGTTGTTTCTCTTCTCATATGTCACTGAAGCAACCGGATCCAAATTTGGAAGGAGGGTTTTATTTGCCTAAGGGTTATATTTTTACATGAGTGATCAATAGAGAAAAACGACTGTCCTAGTTACAAAATGCTGGGCTTTGATTCCAGCTCTGTCATGCTCACAGTCACTAGAGGTACTATACTGTAGATATCATGTTAAATAAATATATATAATACTGGTGTTTTTACTGTTATATTTCAAGAAGCATTTGGCTTGTTTTTAGGTGACAACTCCAAAAAAAGAGTTTAAACAAAAATTCAAATTTACTTTTAAGTTGTTATTTTTTTTTGGGGGGGGGGTTACATTGAGGATGTAAAAACTTGAAATAAAATGTTGCATGTTGTTATGTCTCTGCATATAAGTACATAGATCACAGTGAGATTTAAGTATTGTGGAGTTTTTGAGAAGAGTCAGGACAGAGATCAGTTTAATGATTATCGCAGTGGATCATTATCCAATCAGAGGAGCAGATGCCTCAGGGTCAGTGGCTTTAGAAAAATATCCATTGATATTCTGCACACACAGCTGAACCCCAAAGTGGGACACTCAACTCAGAATTCAACTGGCTGAAGTTTAGTGCTGCGAACAGGCAGAGCAGCGTACACTTTCGACAACATTTTAGGCCTGTGACGGCTTGAAAGTGGAATATTTTTCTGTGGTGACAAAATGAAGCCCGCAGTCATCCTGCTGGGTGTCATCCTGCTGGTTAACAAGACTTTTGGTGCTGAAGGTAATTTCTTTTTTTAATCTTCCAAAATCCAATGCTTTGATGAAAGTCGATCAAATAATACAGGCAAGGAAAATCTAAAAAGTAAATGACTCAAACTTAAAGACAGAACCATTAGCACTTTATTGACATTGTTATGTCACTATTAATATATAGATGCTTTAACTATTATGGAATAAATATGCTGTGTTAATTTTATACAGATGATAATAATACTCTATTGTGTTTAAAATTAAAATAGAATATTTTTTACCTATTCTCATGAAATAATTGTGACAAGGTGATTTATTCTTGATAAAGTGTAACTGAGACTCATTATGTAATCATTGTACCTAGTCAATGTGATTTCTGATGCATAGAAATAGGAATAAAAAGAAGAATGTGTCTGAAAACAATATTATTCCACCAGTGCATTTAAAGATTTTTCACAAAAACATTCAAGACAACAACATAAACAATGCTTTTGGTGATTGGTTAAGCATATTGATAATTCAGTATGTGTTTTATAATGTGCCTTATGGGTTTTTTTTTTATGTCTACTGTATATTCTAATGCATCTTATTCATCAAAAATGCATTTATACACTACACTCAGTCACAATACTCTGCACTTAGATGGTTAACATGTGTGCATATGAATGGTTGTTCTGAATAAGTCAAACTGTCTGACGGTGTTTGTATAACAGACAGTAAACTACTCCAGGGCATCTCTTCTCATCATAATAAACAAACTGCATTTCTACAGAGTCCTGTGTGGGTCGCTGTGGGTCCTTCGAACCCCAGAGGAAATGTCAGTGTGACTCCATGTGCGTTTACTATGGGAGCTGCTGTGGTGACTATGACACTATCTGCCCCAAAAAAGGTCTGTATGAAAGTACCATTGTTTATTCATGTCATCTACAGTTTGGCTTTTCATTTTCTGATATCATATGAGAAAACTATCCTCGGTTCTGTCTCTCAGCTGCTCGTGGTGACACCTTTGAAGATGCAGAGGATGTGACTGAGATCGTTGCCACCGCCACTGAGGCTACTACAACTGCCCCTCCAAGGTTCATCATCATGGAAGCCATCACTGCAGCTTCTCCTGTGGTCAACACCACCTCACCAGGCCCTGTGCCGTCTGAAGAGCCTGATGCAGCTGTCTGCAGCGGGCATCCTTTTGATGCCTTCCTGCAGCTGAAGAACGGGTCCATCTATGCATTCAGAGGTAAATCCATGAATAACCATGAATTATTACTGTATTATTTTAACCCTTTCTTCCATAGTGGTCACTACAGTGGACAGCTGTTCTCTTGTATATACATGGATTTTATAGATTTAGTTTCATATCAGCTAATCTAGTAATATAGTAAACACTTATGCATCATCCTGTCCACTCCAATTTATACTGTTAGTGTTATGTTTGAAGGTTTAACCTGATCTGCAGTAACCTGTTTCAGGTTACTGCTATATTAGATTATTCAAAATGGCCGCCTGCAAAAAGTTACTTCTTTTTAAAGAGCTGATGAAAAGCGATACAAACACAAAAGACAACCCATTTTTGTGGGTTTCCAGTATCAGATATTTAAAATCTGTAATTTATACAACAGAGTTGTACAAATTATTAAGATCTAAAGTATGTGGAAGATGCAAATAATTGAGAACTCTGCTTGCTGAACCACTGAGCAGGACTCAGGCAGCTGAGGTACAGAAGTATCTGTGGGTCCAACTTGATACTGGGATGTTTGATGGCCAAGTCATTCCAAGACAAGTGGTTTGTGACACTGACAGCCGTTCCATGAAATTCATCCTGGGAGAAGTCTCCCTGACTGTAACTATCTAAAATTTAGGTAGTCACAGTAGGCAACTTAGATTCTAAATCGTCTACATGGAGGAATGTCACAAAGACCTTACTTCTCATGTTTGTTGGCAGCACAACTCCATCAGTGGAGAATGGTTTGATCACTGCTCGTGCCAAAGAATGTTTCATGTCCATGGATTAAGAATTCAGAGGCCTTTGGGCCAGACTCTTAGAGGCCCTAACACACACTCACACAAATGCTGCTAATCACCCACGGAGACATATGTACGTCCACAGGATTCATACTGACTGGCATTTACCACCACTTTACTCTTTTTAGTACATGTCAAACCAGTCTATCTTCAAATGCAGAAACAATTAAAAAAATAGCAAACAAACTCTTTTTAGAATCTTCCTCTTTTTTAACCACATGACAAAGCAGAAGAACAGCAAAAAGAAGAAGATAGAATGGACAAGAAGAGTGTCCATGTCTAGTCTTGTTGTGGTTTCCTTCTCTGCTGCTGCTTTGTTTTGACCATAGCAATAACACATTTAACCAAACTTGCATTGGGCTAATTGTGTTATTGCTATGGTTGCCAACTTAGGCTTGGAGCTGTCAAACTGCAGGGGACAGTCATACAATGCAAGTAACATGTCTGGGAAGTACAATAGACTCCAAACCCATCTGGAGAACAGAAATCCTTTTATACATTTGGTTCCATGTGCTGCTCACTCCCTAAATTTAGTTGGAGTCAATACCATTGAGGCCAGCAGGCCTGAGGCTGGACACTACTATAGGCGTGTTTCCACTATCGGAACATCCAGGACTTTTTTGGGGAACGTACTTTGACCAGGCCATGAGTTAGCCTGCTCCTGTCAGGCGTTGTCTCCATACAGAATGGCCCTGTAAGGACCTTGTGAAGACATCATCATATCATGGCAGTTGCTATGGTAACACCACTAATAAAAATCACCAAAACAAAGCAGCAGCAGAGGTGGAAATCACAACAAGACTAGACATGGACTCTCTTCTTGTCCATTCTATCTTCTTCTTTTCGCTGTTCATCTGCTTTCTCGTGTGGTAATCTTCCTTCAGCAACTACTCTTGAGTTGTTTGTCGTGATCTGATGATGACATTTGCAACAACCAATCTGCGCATTTCTGCTCAGCGACTCTACCGGGCCACTCTCAAGTACCTACCCTTGGGCAGGAACTGTACTGTTGTTTCCTGTAAAAGTTCCAGAAGGTGGCCCTATCAGAAAGCCCCAGTCACTGGAAACATGCACATACCGTAACGTTCTTGTAAAATAGCCTGGAAGTTCAGATAGTAGAAACACGCTTTTTTACACTTTGCAGTCTTTGTATAACTTTTGTTCTTCCTCTACAAGTAGATAGGGGAAATTTAAAAAACCCCAGAAGATTCTAAAAAGAGTTTGTTTGCTATTCTTTTAATTGTTTCTGCATTTGAAGGTGGACTGGTTTGACATGTAATAAAAAGAGTAAAGTGGTGGTAAAATATAATGGATTAGATTTATATAGCGCTTTTCAAGGCACCCAAAGCGCTTCACATTAGTGTTCCATTATTCATTCACTCTCACATGCTCCCTCTGGTGGTGGTAAACTACATATGTAGTCACAGTTGCCCTGGGGCAGACTGACAGAAGCGTGGCTGCCATTTCGCGCCTACGGCCCCTCTGACCACCACCCAACACACCAGTGTGAGTGACACTGGAGGCAAGGAGGGTAAAGTGTCTTGCCCAAGGACACAACGGACTGACTAGGACAGAGCGGGAATCGAACCGCCAACCCTTCGGTCAATGGACGACCCGCTCTCCCAACTGAGCCATGGCCGTCCCAAAATAAGCTGCCAGTTGCCAGTCAGTATGAATCCTGTGCACATACAGAAGTTTCCAAGAACTTAAAAGGCCACACTTGTGCACTATAAGCCATCTGATGTGTTGGTGCATGTACAAATGTGTGTGTAGTGGTTCCCTGGGTGATCAGCTGCATTTGTGTGAGTGTGCACGTGTGTATTAGGGCCTCTGAAATCTTAATCTAGCCCTGTGTATATCCCTGTTAAAGTGACCACTGAAGTGATATAGAACAATGAATTTATGTTGCCAAATGCATTTAAAAATAAAGTAAAGATATTGAACTCTCCATCACTTTTCCTGACAACTCCTATAATTACCAACATTTGTTGTTATCAGTAGTGGCCATCTTAAATCAATCTAAATCTCTGGTTTTGTCACTACTCCTGTCACATACAATACAGATTTAGTATATTTGAGACTTAAAATTAATTATATGTCCTTTGGTCTGGTCTATGTTATATTAGTCATTCTTGTCTATGTTGTACTGGTCATTCTGGTCTATGTCTAGAGTGAAGCTATATTTTAATTTAGTTCAAATTCTCAGTACCAGTACCTATCAGTTGTAATAGTAGTGGATTGGTGTTTGTATCAGTTGTACTTGTAACTACAGGTATCACCTTATATCATTGTGTTTTCTTTAGATTAGATTATGTGATATCAAGGGGAATGGTTTACTTTATACTTTATACTATATAGAAATCCTGGGTGTTGTGACCCCGTTCTTGCTTTTAGATCAACAAATAATAACCCAAAATGATTGACTTTAAACTGTCATGCATACAACTTTTTTTTCTGTCCTGGACTTGGTCTTAAATCGGACTCCAGTGTTTTGGACTCAGTCTTGTCTTGGACTTGAACCTCTTTGGACTCGGTCTTGACTTCGTCTGGACCGGTACTGGTGTTGAACTTGTCTTGGACTCGACAAAGGTGGTCTTGACTACATCCCTGGCTAGTATTAGAGTGTGTTAATGTGTGAGAAAACATCAATTTAATAGCACAAAAAAAAATCACAGTTTTCATACAGTTTTTGGGTAAATACATATTTCTTTGCTTCCAAAATTAAACATATGATGTCCAGCTGAATAAACATTTTTGAAACTCTAAGAAAAATCTAGGTTCTCAAATTTTTTTTTATCACATTGCTATTTTTTTTTCCATACCTAAAGAGGAATAAAACACTTCATGCATGAAAGGGTTAATTACACTGGGGAACCCAATTTTGTTCAGGTAGATCTGATAGTTGATTTGAACTCATTTGTTACCGATCTCAGTTTTTTTCTATCATGTCAAGTTTTTTTTAACTATAGCATAACTACTTCCTACTATGCTAGCTTTCTGTTTGCAGATATTGATGGTACTGACCTATTGAAAGCCGCACACACCTCTCACCACACTGTTTCCATGGTAACTGCACAAACAAGTTTCCACATAGTTATACTGTAGATGAGTCCAATCGTAATTCCTGTGAAAGTCTTACTACAGCTAATCAGTGGAATTTTGCTTATCTGGAGGGTAAGCTGTGGAGAAAAAAACTTGACATTCGACAAAAAAAAATTACCACAATTTTACAATCAGCATGATAAATTTGAGTTTTAATCAGCATGAAAATCTAACTCCAAAAAAATAATAATAATAAATTACTCCCCAGTGTTATCTGTCTTTCTTTATTAGTGTTTTTTCACTGCCTGCTTTTTCTTCAGGTGAATATTTTTTTGAGCTGGATGAAAAATCTGTCCTTCCTGGATACCCCAAATTAATTCAGGATGTGTGGGGGATACCTGGTCCAATTGATGCAGCATTTACACGTATTAACTGCCAAGGAAAATCCTACATCTTCAAGGTATCTACACTATCAAATTCAGCAGCTTGAGGACAGATTTTTTTTTACTAGTACTGCACATATATAATAAACATGTACCTGAGCCTCACAGTGAAACCTCAAACCTATGACTCTTTTGTTTGTTCTCTTACAGGGAAACCAGTACTGGAGGTTTGAGGGTGACGTTTTGGATGAAGACTATCCGCGAGACATTTCAGTTGGTTTCGATGGCATACCAGATGGTGTTAATGCAGCACTTGCCATACCTGCTCCAAATCACCGTGGCAAAGAGAAAGCCTACTTTTTCAAAGGTTTTATTTTTATTTATCCAATGTATACATTTTTATAGCACTTTCTACCAAGTGTACACTGCAGTGAGTCACATAAATCTGGAGAAAAGCAAATGTAAAAAGAAAAAAACTGAATCATACATAAATGTAAATGTCCTAAGGAAAAAAGGGGGTGGGGATTTGTTTGATTGTTCCTCTCCTTCCTTTATGTTGATGATCTTTTTGTGATTGAATGTCAAACACAGGGATATTAATCAAATTAACGTGGAATTATAAGTTCTAAATATTGCTAAGTAGAATAAAAATAATGTCAGCTTTAAAGAAAATGAAAGCAAAATAAAAATTCAACTGAAAAACACAAACTTAAATAAAATATAATCACAGAGGATGGGTTTAATTTTCCTATAATTTTGATGGTTCATAGTAAACACAAACATTTCTTTGCACATTATTGGATCTTACATTCTGCAATTTCATGTCTCATCTTTTTTAAGTATCTATAAGCTAAAACTTAAAACTGAAACTGAATTAAACCTAAAATGAATGACTTCCTAAGAATAAAACTAAAATAATTTACGGAAATGGTATGAACAAATTACATTTTGTCTCCTTTTTAAGCAGTGACTCACCAATTGAAATCTCATTTTGTATGTGCATGAGAGATCAGGTGTTATTCATGTGTGTGTGTGTGTGTGTGTGTGTGTGTGTGTGTGTGTGTGTGTGTGTGTGTGTGTGTGTGTGTGTGTGTGTGTGTGTGTGTGTGTGTGTGTGTGTGTGTGTGTGTGTGTGTGTGTGTGAGTGTGTGTGTATGTGTATATGTGCTCAATTCTTCAGTGAAAAAAGGTTGCTCTGTTTTACTTCATATCTTTAGATGACAAGTATTACCAGTATGAATTCAAGCACCAGCCTTCACATGAGGAGTGTGTTGAAATGACCAGGTCGTCTCCGTCTGTACTATTCACACGATATACTGACCTCTACTGTGACCAGACAAGTGAGGATCTTTTCATAGAGCTGTTTGGAGGCTCTGGTAAGACTTAGTGACTCCTACGTGCCTCAACTTATTTCTTATTTTCTGCACCATCACTGATTGGTTCTCCTTTTCTTCTTTCCTCATCCTCACTCAGTCAGCTTCCAGCAGAGGGGCCCCCGTCTCATCAGTAGGGACTGGATGGGAATCCGGCCCCCAATAGATGCTACCATGGTTGGACGTGTCCACCTAACTCCTAAGCCATCACCCTCTCCTCCTCCAGTAATGAAGAGAAGCAGTAAGAGGAGGAAGGCCAGCAAGAAACGGGGAAAGCACAGTTCCTTCTTTGTGTTTGATGATTTGTGGAGTATGGATGATTTGTTTGACTTCAGCGACTATAGTGACTATATGCCACGCCTGAGCACCCAGCATCAGCACCAGCCCACCCCTGTCCAAAATGTGTACTTTTTCAAAGAAGGTAAGTTTTCACCATTTACAGGAGGAAAACAAAGTATTTCAACAATTAAATGAGCTGATGGTGTTTCTTTTTTTTTTAATTAATCAATAATCCCAACGATTTAGTAAAAACTAAAAAAAACACCAAGTGATGAAACAGTTAGGCAAACTTAAATAAAAATGTTAATGTTTTCGAGTTAACAAAAATGAAAAAGAACATAAATGGATTAATTTGCCTATAGGGTTAATGCATCCTCTTTTTGCATATATATATATATATATATATATATATATATATTTATTTATTTATTGTCTTTGCAGATAAATACTACAGGGTCAACCTACAGACGAAACGCGTGGACCTGACAATCCCTCCTTACCCACGATCTATTGCAAAATATTGGCTTGGCTGTGAGAATGAAGATAAACCAGATACATCACGTGCAGAGAAGAGATAGACAGGACGACCAAGTCTGTAACTCAGGAAATCTACATTGTCCTGTAATCAGCATACAGCCTTAGAGTTCACTTCTGTTCATTTCCTTATGTCAAACCATTCAGTATATTAGAAGTATCGTACCATGTGTTTGAATGACAGGCTGAAATTGTGCATAATTGAAGCAACTAAAGTGAAATAAATATATAATAAAATCTAAAAAATATATTAAAATATTAAAATAATTTAAGCAAATAAAGATACTTTGACTTTGAACTCTGAGTATCAGTTTTATACCTGCCTTGCTTTGTAATTGCACATGCCCAAAGTGCTGGCTAAATATACAACACGTCCTTCCTTATGCACCCAAAATAATTAACAGGCGAAAGAATGACAACTAATACTAAAAAGATTAAAACAAATCATGCAAATGTGTGGTTGTGGATATACACACTAACGAGGCAATCAAAAAGGTAGGGCCTTTTCTGAAGACTTAAGCTGATGTTTAGAAATCCATCAAACCAAACATATATTCAAGTGTACAGGTGATCCAACAAATATAATCTACTAAGAGAAGAGTGCCACCTGCTGGACGAAATCTTTACATACAATCAGGTCAAAACGCCTGTTCTGATTATTGAGTGAATATGATGAAAATAAATGTAAAGTAAATGTAAGGATGCCACAAAACAGTAAGTAAATGCACTTAGACATAACTTACATGCAAATAGCTTCATCTGATTTGCTGCCGAGTAAAATTACTGTTCATTCATTCATCTTCTGAAGCGCTTTATCCTTGCAAGATCACAGAGTTGCTGGAGCCCACCGTACCTGGACGTGTCTAAAGTTCATTGCAGAAACTTACAGTCGTTTTTCTATTTAAAAAATAACATTATATTTCTATTTAACGAATAGCATTTCAATTATGATTAACCTATTTGTTAATTTATCTTAACCATATTTGTTGAAGTGTGGAATACCTAATAGACTATTTAAACTATTTCATTTTTATTGCCATTTTTGTTCTGTTATGTAAAAAAAATGTTGTATGGTCCCGGTTGTCGAAAGTGAGCTGTGATTGGCTGAGGAGTGTATGACTACGCGTAATGCGGAAGTGTTTTGTGTTACATGCAGTTCAAGTTAATAGACCCTTAGTTAACCAGCCCTAAACTATTACAAGCTCATATACACCCACATACTATTTCTATTTTGGGTCGAATGTCCTGCTTTCCTACTTTAGGCTGTACGACTGAAGACATTCAGAAAAGCAAAAAAAGGCACCGCTGGGATTCGAACCCAGGATCTCCTGTTTACTAGACAGGCGCTTTAACCAACTAAGCCACGGCGCCACGTGACAACATGGGGCAAATTATTTTCATTAACCAATAGAGACAAAATTAATTTGCTTTATGAATGATAGTTTATTAATACGTCTATACATTTAATACAACAGCTTGCAGTATTAACTAAATCATATGCACAATATGTGGTGAGCCTGACTCGCACTATTCAACCATAACCCTAAACCGCCATCACCAGTGAGCCCGGGGCGAAAGGCAACCATTAACCTGAGGATGGTGGGAGGAGTACCGAGTGAAAACCCACGCAGTCCCCTTAGAAAACATGCAAATGGAGTACTAACCACTGCACAACTGTGCCGCCAACATGACCACCTTAGATTTTTTTCTGGCTATGCCCCTGGTTACAGTGTTATTCTTTTGCATACTTTGTTGTCATGCTTACTTGTTAATGTATTGAGACAAAACAGGATTTTTTAAATTTATGACATGTAATATCTATAATTTGCATGAATTACAGAATTTTGTTTATCCCATCCAAATGTGCAATGCAATAACACAGAGGCATGGGGTAATTGTGAATTATCAGTGGTCAACAGATAATACTTATCCCATGTGAATAGGTCTACAACTGAAACAGCAGTTACTAGGTCCTGGGACAAGCATAAAGACCAATTAAAACTGCAAGCAGTCTCTAAGGCCTTTGCCATCCCTCGCACCCGCCTCCCCATGCGACGTCCGAGTCAAATTTAAGCGAAATCGGTGTTTGTATGTCCGAGCTGAAGCAGTTTATGTAGCGCTAATTTTTCCCAAAATCCTCACAAAATTTCCGACAGCGTAGCACAAAAACGATGAAACTTTTCCAAATAAATTGGATAACTTTTGATGTCCCCCTTGTCTGTATTGCGTTCACCAATGTTGAGCTCATTTGGCCCAATGGCCAAGGAGGAGATAGTTACATTTCCATGACAGTGAAAATCCATGACTCCAAATTGTTTAAAATTCAATCCCCCCCTAGTTCACGGGTCCCTTCTCTGAGAAAGACCATTATCATGCGCCTTGGGCGGGTACACATGAGGCCACACGGCCATCGGCCTCTCTCACAATGAGAACCCCCTGGCTCACGGGTCCCTCATAGCAAAAAGGTGTATTCATTAACTTAAATGTTTCAAATTACTATCATGTAAAATTTCAGTGGGTTCTCATTTTCAGAGGGGCAGACTGCCATCTGCTCCAACCCCTTCACAGGGAACCTATTTCACTTCAGAACCTCGCAGAACTTGAACCCACATTCTTCTGTTTCCTACCAAGCACTCTACCAGCCTTCGCCACCGAAGCACTTAAACACTACTCTTTGGGTTGTGCCCTTCAAAAAACAGCAGCTTAGACAGGTTTTGAACCCACATTATTCTCTTTTCTATCAAGCATTATATCAGCCTGTGCCACCAAGACTGAGGTATTTATTTTAAAGACTTTAAATCTACTGTTTGGGTTTTGGCCTTCAAAGAAGTGTGACACAAAGGAGACTTGAACCCAGATTCTTAAGTTACATAGCATCATAGCATCCTACCAGCCTGAGCCACAGAGGTTGGTGAAAAGGAGAGAAGGGTGAAGAAATTGTGGGAAGTCATGGGTTCGATTCAAGACCAGGACAAAAACAAAGGCATAGTTATCTTTTTATGCCAGTCAGCTCAACTGAAGAAATATCGTAATAACAGAATTCTAAAAAGGTTTTTTTTTAAAAGTAAGAACTGTGTTCTTTGAAAAGAACATGTAAATATAAAACAAAGTGCATGTAATTTGCTGATAGTCACAAATGACTACAGCAGTAACTCTGAAATTAACAATTAAAATACTTGACACAAAATTAATAATGTTTTTCTCAAGCCAACCACCATATACCAATATACACACAGCATTGACCTGAATATAAGGTACCAGCAGAACCAAGTCTATGTCTGACCAGGGTACCAGAAAAACCTGGTCACGGTCTGACCAAGGTACCAGCAGAACCTGGTCTAGGTCTGAATAGGGTACCAGTAAAAAACAGGTCTTCCAATGGCTTAAGAGGCTTTACCTATATGTAGGTGAGCTCTACATATAGGCCACACAGGCGGGGACCTAGAGAGAGGCTAAAAAAGCTTCTAAAGGCTTCCGAAGACTTCTGAAGGCTTCCGGGTTACCTAGGTGGGCTCTACATATTGGCCACACTGTTGTTTTTATTATTATTATTATTATTATTATTATTATTATTATTATTATTATTATTATTATTATTATTATTATTATTATTATTATTATTATTATTATTATTATTATTGTTGTTGTTGTTGTTGTTATCATCGTCATCATCATCATCATCATCATCATCATCATCATCATCATCATCATCATCAGGGTGCGGTTTGTCAAAAAAAAAAAAAACTGGAGGGGGGGTGTTCTTTTCTCCCCATAGAAAAAAAACTGGTATTGGGTGTTATGGGTCCGTGTATGAAGTGGGCATTCGATTTCTTTTTTCAAATTAGGAAGTGGAAATAATGGGAAACAAGGTATGAACCCATTTCCCATTTCAAAACGGGTCATTTTTTGCAGTTCGGTTGCTCATGAATGGGAATTAAGGAAAATAAAGACATGGGCAGTTTTTCATCACCACCGCTTCCAGTCCCCGTCCCTCCACGGCCCCTGCTGTGACGAGGCGGACTGTCCTCAGTCCTCAGCATTGTATTGTGCACATGCGCAGTGAAGCGCGGTAGGATAGACGTACAGATAGGAAGGATTTCCAGAACACCGGCCATGCATGCGGGCGGAAAAATCAGTGTTTAAAAACGCCCTTGTTTTTATTTTCCCCAATTCCCCCTCATGAGCAAATGAGCTGCAGAATAGGATCCGTTTTTAAATTGGAAATGAGTTTGTTTCTTGTTTTTCATTCTCCAACTTTGAGATGGAACACGGCCCGTTATCCATTTTCCACTTCCTGATTTGAAAGGAGAAATCGAATGTCATTGTAAATAAGAATGTGTTTTTAATGACTTGTGTGGATAAATAAAGGTAAAAAAACAGTTCATCTTATTCATGAAAAAGAATCAATCAATTAGAAGTGTGCTCCGATGAAAACCAGACATAATCCTTCTTAATTGTGGTCATAAAAATTTGCATATTCAAATGTGGGGGTGTTTATTTACTATGGTCAAGCCAACCGCCATTCCCAGCCGTCGTTCAGTTTAACAACCACTGAAAGCAGAAAAAACCGTAAATTACGGAATATGCGCGCACGTAAAATTTAAGTGTCGGCTGGTTTAACAGCGGATGAGCGAGTAACGGCTCACTTGATCGTAGTATCCAGATCGGACAGGCCATTCATCATAGCTTCTTCTGCGTCCTCTTTCGGTCCTTGGTCAACCTGCTTTCCTTTAGGAGGTCTGACCACATCACAGCATGTCCTCACAGGCTGATGGGATGTTTCCGAGGAAATCCTCCAAGTCTTCCGACAGTTACCACCCACTCAGTGAACTGTGCAGAAAAGAAAGGCTCACTATAAAAAGTCTGGGCATCGGAAGGAGTTGTCATGGTGGGGTCCATATGGTGAGAGGGCAGGATGAGGCCATATACAGGGTGTGTGGGTGCAGGTAGAGACAGGCTCGGGTGTCCAGGATGTCTGAGAGCCTGGTGGACTGAGGCAGACTTGGAGTATAGGGTAACCGGGTGGACACGGGAAGCGAGGACCTCCTTTTGAAAAAGCGCGCACGTCTATTTTGGAACTACACCTGGACAGAGATTATTGTGGTTATATTGGTTTTACGAAACAATTAAACTCGTGCGCGTGCCCCCCCCCCCCCCCCCCCCCCCCCCCAAAAAAAAAAAAAACACACACTCTTTTTTTTGGGGGGGGGGTGTTAGGTCACTTTGCTGATATTATGAAAACATAATAATGAAAAAACAACAATAGAGTACAAGTCAACTGCCATTTTCACTGTAGGAACATTTTAATGTTGCTATTTCAGAACCTCTACACAGTAAATTTTGCAGTGTTGAATCAACACTTAGAGAGTTTATTTAACTTCTTCTAGAGTGTATTTGGTCCCATTGTCTCCAAATTAACTCTCTAAGTGTTGATTTAACACTGCAAAATTTACTGTGTATTTTGGACCATCCCATTTTGTTATCAGATTTTTGTAGACCACTGCTCTGTTCTTCTGTAGTGGTATGTTTTTTTCATAGTATGCTCCTTAATCACATCAAAATAATTAATCAGGTTTCACAAATCTCTGAGTAATTGTGTTGATTTACTGACATTAACTACCATAGACTTTAATAGAAAATGTGTTTGTGTTTATTATGGATAGAGAGTTCTATGTTACCACCAGGTCTAATGATATCTAAAAATTAACCAACTCAATATTTCATGAATTAAATAAGCAGTAGACTTCTTGTAAATGTATGACTTAGTATTTCAGTAACTTATATCTTTTGGAAGTTGATCAAACAGACCTCTTTTGGATGTATAATAGCAATAATAAGATAGTGATTATCAAATTGTGACATGCTTCGACCTTGTATGTGTTTTTTGCGATCATGGTGGACATTGATACAATAGTGGACCATGATGGTCATAGAAGAAGTGAAGGAGCAGTACTCTCCAAATATGGTGGGGTAATTCATACACTAGTGTGTGTGAGAGAGAGAGAAAGCACCTACACACTTTCTGACACTTTTCCAGGTTTGTGGCTTCAGTCTGTGGCACATCCTCTCTGTCGCAGGCTGAGGTGGGCATTAATAAGCTTTGCTTCTGCCTGAGCCTTTTTCAGTCAAATTCTGTATTGTTCTCTTTTTTATGCTTCTTTGAAGTGAATATATGACTGAAATGAACTAAACTAAACTAAAGTGAAGTAAATATCTGACATATATTAGTCAAATATTTTAGATTATATTATACAATTCTTATTTTTATTGATTTATTTATTACTTTTTATCTTTTACTGTCAGAAACCATGTTTTTCAGGACACTTTTGACTCTTCATTTTCTTGAAGACATTCCTATTTCATACCAAAAATCTGGCGTCAGCCACAGTGCAAACTGTACTCCTGACCTCTACAATACACAGACTGTCCTTTCTTTCAGAGTTTATACCCACCAAGCTCAGGTGTGCACACAGAAAATCTGGATCCACACTCCTCTAAGAACTCAGGCCTGACACTCAGGTGTGAATGACGCTCTGCCCTCCACTCCCTCACCTACATCCTCACTGCTTCCTTCACAATACACAAATACCATTCCTCATCCTGCTGTTTGATGTGGAAACTGCATCCACATTTCCTGTGAGCCTGACAGATTTTTGGGCCCTATCCACTGAACAGCATGTCTCAGGCCAGAGGCTTACTCCTCACCTGTGTCTCATGCTATAAAAGCCTTTCTGCATCTGAGAAATGGAAGCTGAGTGTGAGTCCAGCTTGGCAGTGGATTAAAGAATGGTCAACTTTGGGGCAACAGGACATGTGATTTACTGCTGCTACTATTGCAAAATGAATAGATATTACAGCTCAGGGGGAATGTAGAGGAAAATAAATTGAAACATTCTTGTCTGTGCTGTTTAGAGCACTGAGATCTAGCAGAGCAATGTGACTTTACTTTGGATCAAAGTTTAGTGAGCAAAGGATGAAAAGGCCTCAATACATTTATAGAAGTTAATAAGGACCTGGAGCAAAATGTATAGAATTTGTCAGTATCTCTTTTTGGTAATGCAATTAATGCATTCCTAATTCACCCAAAAGTATTAGAAGGCTTTGCTTCTATATACTTACTTTAGAAGGTGATAAAAATGCAGAGGTGCTCATATTTCTCAGAATTATCTGGGAAGAAGAAATATTATCAGCATTGTCTATATTAAGCTTTAAAGAATTCACATTCAAAGTTGTGGAAACTTAAGGCATTACCTTGACAGATAATATGGATGGCATTGATGTGTTACTGAATTTTTTTTTTTTCATCATATGCAAAATTATTTGAACAATACTTTATCCACAAGATAAACTCAATTTGTGTCCTTTTTACAAATACTTTCTTTCCATATATGTGAGATGAACTGGTGACTCATACAGGGTGTACCTCGCCTTCATCCATTGTAGCTGGATTAGGCCCCCAGTGACCTCATGACCCTCGTGAGTATAAAGTGGGTTCAGACGACGGGACGAGACTTTTTTGATCCCCAAGTAAATTGAAATATACAGCTGCATTGAAAGAATTTTTCCACCTAATTTCAAAAGTACAGCCTATAAAACCATCTTGTCCCTATGAAGCATCCAGACACTTCAGGTCATCTGAGACATGACCAGAACCAAACAAAGTAAAGCAGCATTTACTATGACCCCCACCTATGGATCAGACTCCTTGAATAAATGGTCTGGTCAAACTGTGAACTGATTTAAAGAAAGGCCTGAAGAACACTTTTGTTTACTACAACTTTCTTATACATTAGCCTATTTGTTTATTTGTTTATCCTATTATCCTTGTTTATATGCACCATTATCCTTGTTTATGCATCATTAATCCTTTTATTCATCTATTTTAATGATTTTAATGACATTTTATTAGTCTGAACTATACAAAGCCTGAACCAGTAAATCATTGACAAAAAATGTTAGTTCTTTGAACCTTTATTGGTCCTTCTGAACACCCCCCCCCCAAAAAAAAAAATGTAAAAGTAGTAGTAGTAGTAGTCGCAGTAGTAGTAGTAGTAGTAGTAGTAGTAGTAGTAGTAGTAGTAGTAGTAGTAGTAGTAGTAGCAGTAGTATTAGTAGTAGTAGCAGTAGTATTAGTAGTAGTATAAGTAGTAGTAGTAGTAGTAGTAGTATTAGTAGTAGTAGTATAAGTAGTAGTAGTAGTAGTAGTAGTAGTAGTAGTAGTAGTAGTAGTAGTAGTAGTAGAAATAGTAGTAGTAGTAGTACTATAAGTAGTAGTAGTAGTAGTAGTAGTAGTAGCGGTAGTAGTAGTAGAAATAGTAGTAGTAGTAGTAGTAGTACACCCCGGTCATTTTGGTGTAAAGTGAATTGGGGGTAGATTGAAGTCTTTACACCAGCCCCGTGGGCATCCTGGCCCGGCCTCCCTCCTCTCTCCGTGGGGGTGTGACCTAACGGGGAAGGACGGCCTGGGTAGGATCAGAGTCAGACCGCTGCTCCGCTTCCAACACTGAACACCGTATCTGTGAGAATAAACCCGGACGAAAACAAACACACAGGTAGGAACTGAGCAGAACACAGAGCTGATGGAGCCTCTGGTCTGGAGGGTTTTGTTTCACTGTTACACAATAAAAAGATTTAGCTCGAGGAGCGGAAATGTGACTGCGGGACAAAACTCCATAGAAATAATAGAAATAAAACAGTAAATACTCTTCCATTAGCATTAGCATATCTTGCGGGATGGTTATGATGATATATCTGTTTTATGTTTTCAAAAATAATACTTAAAATGGCATAAACGTGTGGAGTTAGAATAGTGGGCGGTGCTTAACAGTCCTAGAGTAAACGCTGTTCCTGTTTAAGTGTCATATTTATTAGACCAGTGACCGACAGGCCTTCTACACCCTCCACCCCATTTGTTTGAGTTATCATGTTTGTGGAGTTAGCATCAGTTATCTCATTTTGTGGATTCTGTTATTGACATTTATTTATATATTTATTCTTAAAGGCGAATAAAGTGTATTTCAGAGTGTGCATTTTTGCTAGCAGTTGGTATAAGTATTGTTAGTAGCTAAATGTTCTGCAATAACACATAATGTATAGAATGTCATATTTATTGTGAAATTATTTATTTATTTTACAAAAAACATGGTGGGTCAGCGATGGGCTTCACTAGCAGCCCTACCACCAGGTTTAGCCAGGTTTACACTGATGCACTGGTCCTGTACCTTTAATTCTGGCCCAGTATCTAGAACTGAAGTTTCCTGTTACATTCAACCACTGTCCAGAGTTTTCTATAAACAAAGAGCAGCACAGTTTGACTGGAGCCACATACAGTCTGCATTACTATAGACCATCTGGGTGTGTGTTGAAGGGGTTCATGTAACAAAGCCTCCCCTGCTTTCATTACACTGCAACACACCTTTGCAGAAATGAAAGAGGTGTTTAGATCTTTTATACCAGTGGAAGTTAAAGTATAAGGTAAAACATATATGTACCAAGAATGGAACTGCTGTGTTATAACATTATAATATGCAAGTCGAATCACCTGTGGGTATTTTATTTATTATTTATTATTTTAACCCATCAAGACCCAAACAGCCAATGGCCACCATTTTCATCTAGTGATGTAAAATGTTTAATAACTTCTGAACCATTAAACTTGTCATCATGTTGAAATAGTTGGTGTAAAATACAGTTTGAAATCCTTTCATGGTCATCAGATATGGCCCAATTAGACGTTCAGAGACTCCATAATGAACATGGAAACTACAAATATCTTCTACATCATTGATTCACCAGTAAAACCCATAAAGTTGGATCAATGGCAGTGAATGGAGACACTTGGTTTATGTTAAATTAATTATATTTTTGCTGAAACAAAAGCTTTTTCTTTCTTTTCTTTTCTTTATATAGCCACCAACTTTTCATCTGAGTTTTTATGAACATGTACATGATCAATGAATCAAGTATGGGAAATACCTGAAACTGAAAAGTGCAAAGTTCTGACAAATATATTGAAATAGATGTTAACAAATCACTTAAGAAATGTTAAATATACAGAAAAATATATTTGGGGATAGCCACAAAAGTAGCACTGTGTCTTTATGGGTTTATAGTTATTTTCTATTGTCAACTGCTTTGTGACTTAACTGCCTTAACACGGTTTACTGTCAAACTGTCAGATTTCCTATTGTTTGAGTTGAAATGAGCATTTATTGATAACACAGTTCTGTCCAAGAACATGGTGATGCTGCAACTGTAGACCTTCAGACACAAACTGTCAAATATTTTGTCATTTTATTTACATATAGCAATCTGTAAAATAATGACATGGATGTATTCCATAATAATAATAAAAAAGTACCAGAGTACCACCAAAAAAGATATTTAAGTATAAGTGCTCAACTCTTACCCAAAGTTGTGCTCTGAAAATATTCCCATCCTTTCAACATTAATGACTAAACTTGCATTTCATAGCAGCAGTAGCATTACTTCAGTATTTTTGCCAGAAAAAAATTGTATGGTAGAGTGATAGAGAAAACCACTCTGGTACTCCATGGTGTGTGACACACAAAGTTAATGGGGAAAAAAGAAAATAAATTATTGCATGTCTTTGCGATATGAATATTGCTCACTGTGTTATCGTGCTAATGACATTTTTTCGATACATTGTGCAGCCCTAATTACTACTACTACTCTGCTCCTCAAACATGGAATATGTTCCTAAAAGACTGGATGTTGACTGAACTGATTTCCTTGAATGCTTTTAAATCCAAACTCAAAGTGCTAGAATTTAACTCAGTAAGTTGCACTTGTTTTTAATAGTTTGACTTGTAAATTATTGTATGTTTTAACTGTGTGTTGTAACTCTGTGGTTTATTTTATGCCAGGCCAGGACTCCCTTGGAAAATACTTTTTTAATCTCAATGGGATATTTTCTTCTGGTTAAATAAATTAAAAAAAATTAAAATAATAATAATTAAATTGTCTGTTACTATGATGTTTTTCTCTGCAGGATGTCTCGGGAACAGGAGGCAGTGGCTTGTGCCAGGAAAGCCTTTCAGACAGGCAGATCCAAACCTGTTGAGTATCGTATCCAACAGCTGAAGAACCTGCAGAGAATGTTCACAGAGAGACAAAAGGTCATCTCAGACGCCATGAAGAAAGACCTCAACAAGGTGAGGCGGACATATGTATGAAAGTTTAGTTTTTACTTCATTTCTTCAAACCTTTAGACTTAGTTTCTCACATTACAAAGAAACAACTGAAGTGTAACTGGGTCACCATTCTTCTAAAGGTCTGAGCCTGTTTGGTCAACAGGCTTAGAAAAGGAAATACAGTCACAAAAAAGTAAATGACATAATGATAACCCATAAAGTCCAAATATCCTTTTACTCATCTGAAATATTTAAAAACTATTGATTCATTATTCCTATTAATACATGCACATAATAGCTGTAAAATCTAGGTTGCCGTCATCAGTTGTATTCTCAGTGGCTCCATAGTTACCATGGAAACACTGTCATCTTCTACAACATTGATTCACCAGTAAAAACCATGGAGCTGAATCAATGACAGTGGATGGAAACAATTGGTTTTACAGTCAGTTAGTCAGTCAGTTTTGATATAATTACCTTTGAATTCACTTTGACTTTTTATGATGATCTAAATTAAATATTAGGGCTGTCAAATTATAAAAAAATTTAATCAGACTAATCACAGAGTTTCTGTAGATTAATTTTGATTAATCATGATTAAAAAACTTTACGTAGGTTACGTGTTTTGTCTCATGGTTTGTTTGTTTTTTTGTACTCAAATTTCCAACAAAATACACAAAAATACACATAGAAACCATGTAATTGTCTTCTGTGTACTGCTTTTATGATTTCTTTTTGTACTATTTTAAAGTGTCTTTGAATGTACTGTTTTTCTGCACTAATGTAAAGCGCTTTTGAGTGTCCAGAAAAGTGCTATACAAAGAAAATGTATTATTATTATTATTATTATTAGATACAATTAAATACACATAAATACATGATTTACAGTCAAAATGCAAACCACAGTATAATAAATTATTATAAGTCATTTGTGAAAACTTAAATAGTAAGAGAAAATAATTTGGGAGCTGCCACAAAAGTAAAAATAAAACACATCAGTAAATAACAGATACATCTGTGAACTCATCCCCAGAGTGATGTGGGTACTCAGCTGTATGAGACCATGGGTCTGGAGGGGGAAATCAACCTGGCTCTCAAGAAAGTGAAGGAGTGGGCGGCTCCTCGGCCCGTGGAGAAGAACCTGCTAACCCTCTCTGACACCGTCTACATCCACCCAGAACCACTGGGGGTGGTGCTGATCATCGGGGCATGGAACTACCCCTGGGCCGTCACCATCCAGCCGCTCATTGGAGCCATCGCTGCTGGTAACGTATGAGGATGCGGAATGAACAGATACAAGAGTGGACGTGTGTATGGGTGTGTGTTGTGGAGTCAGGGACAGTCCAGCACAAATGGATGAATGATGCAACAGGGGCAACAGTCACATTTTATCTGATTTCAGCTTCATTTTACCCTACGATGAACCCAACCCTGAAACACTGATTTCTAAACCACTACTCAGATTTACAACGTATTTTAAAGAGTTCTATTTTGATTTTCAATCTTTTTTTAACCCTGTAATGCAATTCTAACAAAAGATATCCCCTCCTTTAATATCTTACACTTTACTAAAGCATATATGTACTTTTTCCACTCCTACAAACTAGAGAGTTTCTTTACTTATTAGTCGGGGTGTGACGAGACACTCAGCTCACGAGATGAGACACGAGATTGGGTTAATGAGATCGAGACGAGGTTTTAAGAAAATGGAATTATAAATGATATGAATGGACAACAGACTTTTATTTAACTGAGTTGCACATGGATTTTCTAACTTTGTAAGCGTTAACTTTTAATGAACTTCTTAGTGAACTTATTTCTCTACAAACTGAAACTAAAATAAAATGTTACAAAAGTTAAAATAAAATCCTCCTTTTTTCAAGTGCAGACAATATGTGTAGAAGAACAAGTTCTTCTCTGTCAATACAGACTGAAAATAGTGCAAACAGAGCCTGATCAAGTGTGTCACTTCTTCCTCTACAAATTTAAAGTAAAATAAAATAAATATTATATAGCCTATTTCTCCTTTTTTTCAAAATTCAAATGTGGCGCTTGACTGTGGAAGTTGAGGTCTGAATGTATTTGTCAGTGTTGTGTGGTTTGTTGGTGTTTTCTTGGCAGGTGCAGTTGTTGATTTGAGTACTGAGCTGTGGTGGTACTGGAAATGTCTCTGTGTTGTGCTCGTATCAGTCACGATGTACGGCATTGTTTGCGACTGGGGGTACACATCCGGCGCCGACAACACAGGGAAACGACTGGGTATTGAGGTCCAAATAATGTCCAGTTTAAACAGTGCGTTACGGGAGAGCCACAATTTATGCACTCCTGACGTTTAGAGAGAGAGAGAGAGAGAGAGGGAGAGAGTATGCTGGGGCAGGAGATGATGGAGCCCTTAATATCGCACCGTCACAGTCTGCATATTGTCTGTGTCTTATCACTCACTCTCTTGCCATTTATCATTTCTGCCAGGAACCCAAAATGCCGCCAAACAAACAATTTGAAAGTGGTGGGGGCTACTTGCTGGATAACAAATCTCGCGAGACAGAAAAAATTACATCTTGCGAGATCTCGTCACACCTCTACCTATTAGCCTTTGGGGAAACTACACAAGCTCTGTCCAGTTAACACTAACACTAACCCTAACACTTAATTTAGCTGCTAGTAAGAGTATTAATAATATTCAATTCCAGCTGGTGTTGATCACAGGTTGATAAGATGAAAACTGTCAGAAATCAGAAGAGGTTATTGATATTGCATGGCGTGACAAAGCTTAGATAAATAATGAAGTTTTTAACAAATATACAGTTTAATGCTCTTTCATTGTTCACATAAGCAAATCTTTCTCATTTGATAAGGACTGAGTTTTGTTGGTTTTACTTCTGTTATGTCTCTCAGTCTCATAATCATAATCACTCCAGTTCCTTTTTATCCCTTTATTACTCAACATACCCTGTCAGCTGTTTGTTACTGGGTTAAAGGTAAATGGTCAGTCGACAACCAAGAGTAGAAGTCACAGAATCAGCAGCAAACTTTATGCCTCAAACCTCTGCTTATTTCATATCAGTTTTAGCTCAAAGGACAAGGTTAGGCTCCGCGTGAATCACTCATATTTGAGATAAAGAGTGAATTCATGCATAATTCAACTGTGTTTCAATTTGTTCCCCTTCACAGAATCTATTCAGGGTTTTTTGGCTCAGCTCTGATCACGTTGTGTTGTAAATCTCCATCGGTGGCTTAACTTCCAGAGACCCAGATTTAAAAAAAAAAAAAAAAAATGTAGCTGTTTTGATTTCCCCAAAAAATATAAGTACAGTATATTAGTTGAAAGAATCATATTGCAGCATTTATTTTTTCAAACATATTTATTTATTTATTTGTTTGTTTTAATAGAATGTCCCTTTTAGTGGAGCATTAGGACTTGTCTACTACTGAATTCATTTTCAAATGGATTTAAAAAATACACACACACAAACACACATATATATATATATATATATATATATATATATATATATATATATATATATATATATAGAGAGAGAGAGAGAGAGAGAGAGAGAGAGAGAGAATTTTATTTTCTTGGTATACAGGGAAGTATACATTTGAACTTTTTTATGTTAAATAATTAAATTTTTTGGACACACCACAATACAACAGTATTGTAAATTTTTATGGAATATCTTTTGCAGTGGAAAGCTTTTTTTTCTTCAATAAAGCTGTGGAAGTGAGTTCCTGAAAAAAGACTCAGGGTCCCAGGAGGCTCACACTGCAGTACTTTAACAACACACAATAAACACTTGTTCAGTGGAATGGATGTGTAATTATAGTTTTACATATGAGTAGTTCTACAGCCTCTAGATGTAGTTATTTTCATGTGGATAAAACATGTTTGGACTCATACAAGGACTGCAGCAACTACATTGAATCAAACCCTGTTTGGCTAAAGTACATATGCAGGTGTTTGCACTGGGTGGACTTCATCCTTTGCTCCTACATTATCAGATCTTACATGCACTTAGATCTGCCTTAGTATATCACAAGTCCTGATTGAAGAGTAAAAAAAAAGGGAGGGGGGGGGGGCAAAAGGCAGATGTAAGTTTAAGATCTACAAATATAAATGTTCAATATCAATATCTAAGAAGCTCTGTTGGTATCTGACAATATACACAAACACAAGACTGAGAAGACAATTATATGGTCCAGGATTAGACTGTTGATTGTCCTTACAACCTTACATTTAAACTAGAATACACTTTATGGCTTTCACACAATATTATCAGTAAATGCATATTTTTTGGTTCAAAAATTAAACACATTGGTATCCATCTCAGTAGGTATTTTTGCAAGTCAACGTAATAAATTTGTTTTTAATTCTATCACATTTCTTTTTCATGCCTAAAGAGGAATAAAACATTTTTTTTTTTTTAATCTTGATTAAGGTTCTCATAATTCATGCAAGAAAGGGTTCAAGCTATTTTCACAAATTTTCCATGAATCAAAGCTAATAATTTTGTGTTTTGTAATATATGTTATTTTTGTCATTTTCTTTTCCAGGAAATGCAGCTGTGGTGAAACCGTCTGAGGTCTGTGTTCACACTGCAAAGGTTATGGAGACTCTGCTGCCTTTGTATATCGACAAAGTAAGGATGGTTTTTGATTCAAGATTATTTTAGGACCCTTGGAAATTAAAGATGACTCAGACATGTTTGGCTTAAATTGCAGACAGTGAGTAGTTAAATGCACATGGAAGAATTTCTAAGGGTTTCTATGCAGGTAAAATTAACCCAGTAAGCATTAAGTGATGTTGAAATTTTCAGTTTTTTAATTATTTCTAAAAATACAAAGACAACAAAATAAAGAAGAAAAGTTGATTTTGTTGTGTCCAGGAGCATGTCACACACAAAGGAGTTACTTGTTCTTTGCAAATGTGAAAATGTGTAAGTACACACATGGAAAAAATCTACATTTTACCAATTGTATTTTTTTCCTCATTTCTAGTCAAAATAGGTCATTACACTTAAAATAAGACATGGTCACCTACAGAGGAATGTTTCAGTGAGATATAGAACTGATTTATAAACAACAGATCTTGGAAAATGTTATTTCAAGGAATCTCTGCAAGATCATTTTTACTTGTTCCACTAGCAGATTTTTTTTTTTGCTTAATTCAAGATTTTATTTATTTATTGATTCTTGCTTAATTCAAGCCCAAAAGTCTGCCAATAGAACAGGTGACAATTATCTAGGTGAGATTCATCGAAATAAGATTTTAATGATGTATTGTTTAAAAATAAGTCATTTTATCTCATGGAAAAGTTCCTCATTAGGTGAATATGTCTTATTTTAAGTGTGATGAGATATTTTGACTAGAAATTAGGAAAAAATACTCTTGGCAAGATTTTTTAAAAAATTATTATTATTTTCCAGTGCACCTACCCTTTTTTGACTTGAAAACTGAGTTATCTGACTGACTTATGTTGAAACACATAAAATGCTGGTGTTTGTATTTCTTTAAAAAAAAAAAAAAAGTCAAATGTATAGGAATAGGCATTTTATTGGTAAAAAAAATTGCTGAAAATGTCACTTCCTGTTCCAAATCATGCGCAGCACTGTACTAAACTGTTGTTGCTGATGTACAAGCAACTTCTGATGGGAAGTAAAAGTTGACGCATGTGTCTGAAGGCCAGTCTCATGGTGAATGACGACAGTGACTGTTTCATCAGGAGCTTTACCCAGTGGTGACTGGAGGTGTTCCAGAGACCCAGGAGCTTCTGCGGCAGCGTTTCGATCATATCTTTTACACTGGAAACAGTGTGGTGGGCAAGTTGATCATGGAGGCCGCTGCCAAACACCTGACCCCTGTCACCCTGGAGCTGGGGGGCAAAAGTCCCTGCTACATCGACAAGAACTGTGACATAAGTATCGCCTGCAGGTAAAAATAACATGCTTGGATTAGCTTCTGCTTTTATTTGGATTTCTTGTTACCCCCCCCCCCCAATAAAGGACAACACTTTACTGGTGATTTTCAGATGTAATGGCATTAAATCCTTAAATAGACTGTAATCGCTAGGAAACACACAGGAAAAATATGTGTAATTACAAAACATATTAGCAAACAACTATAAGAATAAACTCAAACCTAATGATAAATGTTAGCTTAGCTCGTAAGGTTCAATGACAATTTAAGAAACCAGTGAGACAAAGGGTTCCTTTACATTTTAACTTCAACACAAATGTACCATGTGCCTCTTCAGAGGGGAAGATAATACAAAACAATAAATAAATTATGAGCTGAACTATCTTTTAACTATTTTCCCTCTGTGATATGAGGACAGGAAGTTACACTTTAAAATAAAAGTCTGCTATGTCAACAAACGGAAGTTATCTTTTATATACTCAAATAAACCAAAAATAAAAATTACAGAAGTGAATTTAATAATTATACTCAATTCCCACACCAGACCTTTCTGTGTGGAGTTTGCATGTTTTGTCCAGGTACTCCAGTTTCCTCCCCCCATCCAAACACATGCATTGATAGGTTAATTGGTTAATCTAAATTGCCAATAGGTGTGTTTGTGAGAGTGATTGTTTGCGTATGTTCAGCCCTGAGATGAACTGGAGACTCATACAGGATGTACCACACCTTTGCCCATTGCAGTTGGATTAGGCCCCCACAGACCCTAGTGAGGAAAAAACGGGTTCAGATGAGACAACATATCAATAAGTTCCCATTGTCATGTTTTCCTGATGTTTTCCTCTAATCATTTTAATTATGTTGTAGGCGTGTGGCCTGGGGAAAGTATACAAACTGTGGTCAGACCTGCATTGCTCCTGACTACATCCTGTGTGATCCCAGCATCCAGGACCGGGTCATTGCAGAGGTCAAGAAGTCCATTAAGGTGTGTAGGACGAACATCAAAGTCTTGTTCCAAATATTCTTAAAGTCTATACTGGTTTTTTACAGACTATTCAATATTTTACAATGTGAGTACAGTGCAAAAAAGAAGAACTGGGTCAACTCAAAATTTCAACGATATAGAAAGTAATTTTTATTTATAGAGCACCTTTCACAGACAAGGGGTCACAAAGTGCTTTACAGCACATATTCACCCATTCACATTCACACACACACACACTCATACACCAGTAGACAGGTGCTGCCTGACTGTAGTGGGAACAACGTAGGGTTCAGTGTCTTGCCCAAGGACATGTGAACAGCCAGAGCACGAACCACCAACCCTGCTATCACCCACTCTACCAACTGAGACACAGTCACCCTGTGGAGATATATATATATATATATATATATATATATATATATATATATAGAGAGAGAGAGAGAGAGAGAGAGATGCCTCTTCTCATCTGCTTATTGTGACTCATTTATGTTCATGTTCATTCTTTCCACTATGAAGGTATTGTTTGCTCATTGGGTTGTTTTATGTCATTTTTTTTATATTTGTCAGGACTTCTACACAGACAACCCTAAGACCTGTCCCGACTATGGACGCATCATCAACCAGCGACACTTTAAGAGGATAATGGCTCTGATGGAAGACAGCACCATAGCTGCAGGTGGAGACAATGATGAGTCCGACTGCTACATAGGTAATAATGTATCTATAAACTGTTGCAACTCAAAACCCTTTAGGATAAATGGCATCAGATTTTGACCTGGTAACTGAGAGAAACACACTGTAAAATAACCACATCTTTTTCTGTCTTGCTCAGCTCCCACAGTATTACGAGATGTGAAGCCAGATGCGAAGGTGATGCAGGAAGAGATATTCGGACCCGTGCTTCCCATCATATCTATCAGCAGCCTGGATGAAGCCATCAAGTTTATCAACAAAGGAGAAAAACCTCTGGCTCTTTATGTCTTCACATCAGATGACAAGGTTCTAACAGGAGACACACAAAACCACATAATCATTGGTTTTTAGAAATACAACATACACTCACAGAAACAATTATTAAACCATCTAAAGTCATCAAAAACCTTTGTTATGCAATCAAGTACTAACTCCTGCATGTATCATGTGACTAAACAGATAGAATGCCTAAAAGGACTATTTTTGTCAGTACAGAGCTATAAATATTAATGTAAGAACTGAAGTGATTTTGGTTGTTATACAGAAAACATGGAAAATGGATAGATATCAGCTCTGAAATGAAATTAGTATGAGCTGTTTTCATTGTTGTCATTATATTTGTCCAAACAAATGCACATTTAGTTGTACCAGACGTTAAAATCAACAAAACGCTGTTGAAAACAAGGGTAGTCTAATATGTATTTCCATGACTATAGATTATACTCCACACTATGGACATGTGTAGACATGATGATGTAAATATGTAAATAATATTAAAAAAAAATTATTTATTTACATATTTATATAAATATCAAATTCCTTATTTTCTTTCTTCATATTTCACTCTTTAGTGATTTTTTTTTTACTTTTTCTCTGCACTTGCTTGTGCATTTTTTCTGATGCTAAGTGTGAAATTAACCCACAGTGAAATAATAATGTTATATTATGTTACGTTATATTATGTTACATTATCTTATCTCATCTCATCTTACTGAAGTGCAAACCAAGAACAGATCTTTATTCTCCTTTTCTTTAAAGATAATAAACAGAATGAAAGATGAGACATCCAGTGGAGGACTTCTCGCCAATGACTGTCTGGTCCACTACTCTGTCAGTTCCCTGCCTTTTGGAGGAGTGGGTGGGTGAACACAATGTGAAATTAAACACTTGCAGGTAGAAGTGAAGCATTTTACTGATGTATCTAGGTCATGTATTCAGATCACTCACCTGTGCAGTCTGCTGACTATGACTGAACAGTTCACACTATGTTGGCTCCTCTACACAGTAAATTTTGCAGTGTTAAATCAACACTTAGAGAGTTAATTTGGAGACAATGGGACCAAATACACTCTAGAAGGAGTTAAATAAACTCTCTAAGTGTTGATTTAACACTGCAAAATTTACTGTGTACTTTTAACAATAGCAATAAACCACTAACAACAATAATAGAAGAACAATCATTTATTAATGGTCCATTCTTTTGTCTCTGTGTGTGTTTTGTTGCCCAGGTAACAGTGGTATGGGTTGTTACCATGGCAAGTTTAGCTTCGACCAGCTCAGCCACCTCCGTAGTTGCCTCATCAAACAATTGAAGATGGAGGGGGTGAACAACATGCGCTACCCACCTCACACACCTAAGAAACTGGGCTGGGCGCGGTTCTTCATCCTGAACAGCATGGACCTGGGCTGGTTGGGCCGCATGGCGCTGTTAGCTGTCCTGGCTGTGGTGGCTGCTGTTGTCATTCAGGTGAGTTATGGCGGGAGAAGGTGAAGCGATTTTGAGATACATATCATTGCAATTAACATTTGTTTCAGTTTCAACTTACTTTCATTGTCGTTTAAAATAATTCCATCTGTTTCAGACTTGTTTATTATAATAATAATAATAATAATAATAATAATAATAATAATAATAATAATAATAATAATAATAATAATAATAATAATAATAATAATAATAATAATAATAATAATAATAATAATAATAATAATAATAGCAAGTGTTTCCCGGCAAAATAAACCCCGCCCTTCACACATATTGTAGTTTATTTTAGTATTGATCCAGCTGATGTCATCATGTGTATACATGTGCTGATGTCAGCATAGCAATTGCTTTTATATATTTGGCAAGTTTGAAGTGAATTGAGACAAAATAGATGTTTTAGGCATTTAAAATTTTGCCCTCTATAAGTAAATGAGAGAAGAAAATAAAAGATTTTAAAAATGCTTAAAAGTTTGGAACTTTGACCTACTTTTCCCAAAATGTACTAATATCTATTCTGGGTCACAGGTAATTTATAAACCCAATTTAGTATGAATACAACCAATAGTGTTAACAAACAAAGAAACCAATGGAACTAAAAAACAATACTCCTTGTCTTAATAATGGATTCGATTTTTCTGGCATTTTTCAAGGCTTCCAGTGCACTTTACATTAATTATCTATTATTCATGAAAACTTTTTATCGATATCTGAATTTTTTTTAATTATTATTCAGGTGTTTCGATTACCAGTTTTTTTATAGCAATATTCACATTTTGCGAATTTCCAAGGGTAATGGAAACGCAGCTAATGTCTTGCTTGTGAACACAGGAGAGAAGAGACTGAAGTGTAACCACCTCTAACCGAATGATGTCTACTTTCTGTTTCCAGAAGTATCTTCTGTGAAGATGACAAGAGAAAATTCAGACTGAAACTTAGATTATCACATCAGTGAAGTTTTGTATAGATCTATTTTGCTCCAATAAGGCAGCAATACACTCGGTAACTCTTCTGGCCTTAATCATTTACACATTATTAACAGTGTCAGACATTTCAGTTATGATTATTCATTTTTAATGAAGGTAATTATTTATTCCCTTGTATGACTCTTATATGTTATATGTGTGTTACCCAAGTTCCATTTTTACAATTTAGGTTCATATCTTAGGCACAGGAAACTTTAAGCTCTGACTTGTGATGTTTGAGTGATTTTAATACAGTAACTACTAACTATTATATAGGAGCTATATGAAATAATTCTCCTACAAAATTTGAACACTCAATGAAGGACTTGAAGAGACTATTTTGCATTAAGTTATGATGATAGTACAGTTTTTATTATGAGTCCATTGTATTACAACATTGAAGGAGATTTTAATGTCATATAAATGTTTGTTATCATTGTGTCAAGGTACGTATCCCTACTGAGAAGCATCCCCCCCCCCCCTCGTGGGAGCATAACTTTGACTTTTTATCTCATAATTATGATTTACCATGGGGAATTTTCCTGTGGCTTCCATATTTAGGATGCAGGAAACACATTTTTGCCACTTAAATGAAATGTATCTCCATAATAAATCATAATTATGACCAAAAAAAGTCATAATTATGAGATTTTTTTTAAAGAAGTCACAAATGTGGGATAAGACAGTCATAATTACAGGATAAAAAGTCAGAAGGAAATGATAAGATAAAAAGTCATAATTATGCTCCCATGGACCTGGGAAACAATTCTGAGTGAGGATACAGACCTTAACACAACAGTTATTATTTTTAGTGTCATGTCAGATGGGATTATGTGAAGGATGTTTTCATTATACCTCTCACCAAAATGGATGGAACAACAGAAGCTAATGTCATGAGCTGTTGAAAAATGTCTGATCATTTTAGCTGCTTGTTATCAAACTATTACATGTCATGGAATTTGTAATTATTAGTTAAATACATACATACATACATACATACATACATACATACATACATACATATATATATATATATATATATATATATATATATATATATATATGGATATATATATATATATATATATATATATATATATATAATGGATATATATACACATATATATATATATATATATATATATATATATATATATATATATATATATATATATATATATATATATATATATATATATATATATATATATATATATATATTTGATTTGTATAAAATAAATAAATATATTTCTACATGTATCAGTTTGTGGTTTGACTAATTTCATGTGCCCTTATTATTATTATTATTATTATTATTATTATTATTATTATTATTATTATTATTATTATTATTATTATTATTATTATTATTATTATTATTATTATTAAATATATAATATTATTGCCTATTTATTCTTGCGAAAGGGGTGAAACTGGCATCATTATTTATTTGGTTGTGTGTTTGTTTAAATCAGTGACTGCTTTATTTTCTACTGATAGCTCCTTGATACCTGCTCCAGAAATAACCAACTGCAAAAAAAATTAAAAATGGAGTAGTAATGGTTAATGAACTTATTTGGTACATTAATTAACCTTTATATATATATATATATATATATATATATATATATATATATATATATATATATATATATATATATATATTCTATATTCTATATTCTATATTCTAACTCAGTTAAATGGAACAGTTGTTTATGGTTGTTTTGCTTCAACTTGTTTTGTTGAAACTGTTGAATGTGATAAATAGACATGTTAGTTGCAGATATAGATATATACTTATACTTAGATCTATACTTTTTTGGTGTTTTTTCTGTATTTTAGAAGCGTTTTTCATGACTTTTTAGGGTTGGTTTACTTTTTCTGAATTTTAGAATTTTGTGTAAATTTTTTTCTCTTGTTTTCTTAATGTATTTTTGTGTTGTTTTGTGGGAAATTTGACTCCAAAAAATCCCGAGTCAGAACACTTGACCGATATGAAGTGTTTTGATCGTGATTAATCAAAATTAATTCAAAGCAAACCTGTGATTAATCTGATTAAAAATTTTAATAATTTTACAGCCCTATTTAAAATGCAATAAAAGAAAGTGACAATACGGTGTGAAAACCATGTTTTGTTTCAGTAAAAACAAAACAAAACATTTAATGTTCTCAACTTTTTGTACTCAAATTTCCCATTAGATACAAAAAGTACACTAAGAAACACAAAAACATGCAGAGGAAAAAAAAACTAAAACATGCTTAAATCCACAAAAAGTCTCTCTCTCACACACACACACACACACACACACACACACACACAATAATCAACAGGAAAAAAGCAATTAAAAAAATCCAGGACACATTCTAAAAGTCTTCTAAAATACAGAAAAAAACACAAAAAAATATGATAAAATATCTACAAAAATATGAATATTTGTGCAGTTAACATACTTACTTAAGACCTTCAACAATTTCAGCAAAACAACTCTTTAATTTAATCACATTAAAATTTTTATCAGATTAATCAGGAAGATGGATTCATCTGGATTAATGCATTAATTTTGACAGTCCTACTAAAAATATTAAAAGATTTTAAGATACATGTACTTATAAACTTAATTAATCATTACTTAATTTTTTAAAAAGTCTCACAGTGTAAGTTATCAGACAGCAGGACTCCATGTATGAATTAAATGGAACTGTGTAAACTCAGTATCTGATTCGTCCAGAAGGTGTCTATCTTTTGTCCTGAAGAAACCTGACAAGTTCAGGTGATTGGTCAGCGTACACACACACACACACACACACACACACACACACAACTTTTGTCACAGTCTTATGACCATCTCCGTCCTTCAAACTCTGCTCAGTCAGTATGTGAAGGCAGCTTGTACGGTGTCAGGATCAGGTCTGGTGCTTCTGTTGGTCCTGATAATGAATTTTTCTCTCTACCTCCTGACTCTGCTCTCTCTCCTCTCTTCGTGTTCAGGTAAGATACAAACTGCACGTACAACAATGTGCATCACACTTTGGCTTAACTTTTCTGGGCCTACACTGTAGATTTTGCAGTGTTAATTTGGAGACAATGGGACCAAATACACTCTAGAAGAAGTTAAATAAACTCTAAGTGTTGATTTAACACTGCAAAATTTACTGTGTAGTATTAACACCAGGACTGCGGTATCCTTGTTATATTATTAATGTGTGTGTTAAATGTTAGTTTAATTTAACATTAGTATTAAATTCCTGGGATTGATTATTAAAGTTGCAGAATTGTTGCATTGTTATTCCTATTATGGAATACATTACTGGCAAGACTATATAAAAAAGAAGAAATATATCAGTATCACATTAAAACATGAAAAGTTTATTTGGTACAACATTTTACACGTTATAAAAACCTTTTTTTTTAAATGTTCTGACAAGATATTAACATAAAATGATAGATTTTTCATATTAGAACAACCTGTAAGTATAACAACAATTCTGAAATATAAAGTTATAGTATATAGAGTTGTGGAAAAAAATATTAGACCGCCCTTAGTTTTTTACATTTCTTGTTCATTTTAACTAAGGAAACATTTATTTGGACAAATATAATGATAACAACAAAATGCCACACTTTTATAATATACATAGCAGAGTTTGTGTAGGCATTATAAAGTGATACCCAACAAAAATAGCTCATAGTAGTTTAGTAGAACCTGATATCTAGCCATTTTTCATATTTTTTAATAATAACCCAAATCATTTCATTTTTTACATCCATAAATATATCATTGTACTGACAAAAACAGTGCTTTTATTCATTCCATGTTTTCTTTTCTGTGTGTTTTAGTCACATGATACACACAGGAGTTCGTACTTGATTACATAACAAGTGTTTTTAATGACTTCTGATGGTCTCATATTTTTTTCCACAACTGCAGATATAACAATGAATATAGTGCATGTTATTATAGCATGAAAATGTCCTTTCAAAATATTAAACATCAACCATCATGCTGGTCTATTTTTTTGTTTTGTTTTCTGATGTAATAGCCATTCACTGCCATAGCTCAGCAATATTTTATACTTTGACCATTTTACAGCGGATTGAATTATTTGTTTTTTTGTATTTTGTAACACCTTGTATGTGTTCCTACAGTTTTTATTGTAAAGTTCTATAATCCTACATGTTAGGACTGACCAGACCAATGTGGGTTTGATCATGACTGGGATAAAAACAGTGAGTGTTTGTTTAACCTCTTGAGACCCAGGAAAGTGACTTTTTTATATTAAATAATAATTGCTTTTTAAAAAAAAAAAAAATCTGTACAATGCAACTGTTTTTTCAGGTGTAAGCCAGTAATTAAACATTTTACATTAAATAATTGCTTTAATCTTTTTTTTTTCAGATAACTTTTAAATATATTTTTTAATACAATGTAATTTTCAGTTGAGATTTTTATTAATTTTTAAAATAAAGTTGTGAAAGTGGAGTACCTTAATCCAAATATTTGGAAGAATTGTTACAGAAATAATTAAAGTACCAAAATTGGTATAGATGAACTTCAGGACATCATTTCAGAAGGGGTACCAAAAAATCTGCTCATGTGGTTTTATCTCAACATATGCTTTTTTGGGTAAAATCAAATTTTTTTAAATTTTATTTTTAGAAAATATATCGTCACTGGAGAAAAATGTTTACACTTGGAAATGATGCCTATGGATACTATGAACTTTTTTAGGTATATTAATTAAGCTAACTTTAACAAATTACCATGATAAAAGCCATTTTGGTGTGAAAAATGCCTTTTTTGTTGTTAGTAAAACTTAGAAAAAAAACATATCTCACAAACCAATACAGATATTTTAAAAATATTTGCATCATCAATAGCTTTTAATTAAGAAAAACATTCATTTCAGTGCAAGAATGGTCCTTTTACCCCAAAATGTCCATATTATGCAACTATCTCTGCCACTTCATAATGATAAAAAAAACTTAATGATGCTTTTAGGACAAGAATGATGCAAAAAATTGTTTAAATATCTCTATTGGTTTGCAAGATTTTTTTTTACTTTTACTAACAAAAAAAGGCATTTTCACACCAAAATGGCTGTTACCATGGTAATTTGTTAAACTTAGCTCCATTAACATACCTAAAAAAGTTCATAAGATCCATAGGTATCATTTCCAAATGTTAAAATTTTTCTCCAGTGGCCGATATCATTTCTAAAAATGAAATTCTAAAAAACAAGATTTTACCCAAAAAAAGCATATTTTGAGATATGACCAGACTGTCAAATTTTTTGACACCCCTTCTGAAACGATGCGGTATGTCCTAAAGTTCATCTCTACTATTTTTGGTGCTTTAATTATTCCTGTCAAAAGAATAACCTCCCCAGCTATAAGGGTCTCAGGGGGCTAAAGAGGCCTTAAGACAAAAAAAAAAAAAAACAGTGATTTGAGGGAGTCTCCATTGTGAAGACTGCCTTTAATTTGACTTGTGAGCGTTCAGTCGTTCCACAGGTGTATGAGCCAGGTGGAGAGACGCCAACTCCACCTGTGCATTGTTCTCAGTCGGTGAGAACCGTTGTCTCCTTTCAAAGAACAGCATTGTGGGAGGCAGCTGGGTTAATCTGTGTTCCTATATTAGTTAAATGCTTCTCTATAGTGCCTTTCATTCCCATCGTGGAGTCACATACTGGAGTTTCATTCACATGAGCAATACAATAGACGACTGCAGCACAGAGTTAAATGACTTCATCAGCACCTGTGACATGGGCAGGTTAATGCAGCGCTGCAGTCACTTTCTCAACCACTCACTACAATCAGTGTAATCACACTCCACTTCTGCTCTATACACACATTACACAGCAGTCTGTCATTATCACATCTAATATGATAATGGATTTACTTTATAAACACTAACTGCAATTATCATACAATAAATGAGTGGTGGAGAACTGGGTATACGCTCCATATTTTTGCCTTTTTTTTTACTAGTCCAGAAGAAAACCATTTTAGAAACACTGACATATAGAAGTGTTTGAAATAACTTGAATAAAATATTAAAATTAGGTCCATCCATTCCTATTTTCAAAAGTCATATAAAATATTTTATAAATAACCTCACATTTCTTAATTTTTTTTTGTTAAAGTTTCTTTGTGTGGGATGGTGATCCTCCTTTAAATGCACCAAACCCAGTTGTGCCCCCTGTCTTTATTGTAATTGTATTTATTTTAAACATATTTTTAAAACATTTTAAAGATCTGTATCTTCATTTCTACAGTAGTTTAAGTATATACTGTTAAACACATTTTAACATGTTAGTGTGTTTTGACCATCTTTTTTATTTTAAACAAATGTTAACATCTGTGTGATTTTTTTTTAACATCTATTTTAACGTATCTTAACATTTTTGTCTGTGTTTAACATCTTTTTAAATACATTTTCACATCTGTGTATGTGATTGTGTGAGCCTCCCATGAAATCAATTCAGTGGGAGTCCCAAAGTGGATGCTCAGTTCACAGTGTATTTGTTATCTTTTTAAAGAAAGAAAGAAAGAAAGAAAGAAAGAAAGAAAGAAAGAAAGAAAGAAAGAAAGAAAGAAAGAAAGAAAGAAAGAAAGAAAGAAAGAAAAAAAGAAAGATTACTCTCGTTTACCCAAAAATCCATCAGTAACATTTTCTCATTATTCTAAAATGTCAGATGAGAATAAAATAAATTAGAAAATGTAAATAGGAAACAACACAGAAATAAATACAGGGATAAGAATTAAAGAAGCAAAAATATAAGTGAAGACTAAATAAATGTTCTGGAAAAATGGATTTATTTTCCCCCCAAAATTAGATTTTTTTCAACAAAAAAAAAAAACATAACTGAAATCAGGGTTCTAGGGGCCTTAAAAGGGACAACAAAATCTAACTATGTCAAAGATAATATTGACTGAAATAAACAGGGACTCAATTAACAAACCTGTTGAAAGGACACATTGAGGAAACATATATACTAACAGATCAAACCATAATTAAGACACCACAGGGGTAAACTCAGCATGTCTTTGGTTCAGTCCATGGGAGGATCTATCTATCTATCTATCTATCTATCTATCTATCTATCTATCTATCTATCTATCTATCTATCTATCTATCTATCTATCTATCTATCTATCTATCTATCTATCTATCTATCTATCTATCTATCTATCTATCTATCTATCTATCTATCTATCTATCTATATCTATATCTATATCTATCTATATATATATATATATATATATATATATATATATATATATATATATATATATATATATATATATATATATATATATATATATATGTATGTATTTTTCTTGTATTATTTATATTAACTCCTTAGATTTTTTTGTTTTTTTTTTTTTGGGGGGGGGGGGGGGGGGGGGGGGGGGTGCACTTATGAGGAACCAAATATGGTAACTTCACTGACATTGATTTTGTACATAAAAGTAAAACATTTTGAAAAAATGTACAAGTGTTGTCAGGTCCTCCAATAACAGACTTAAAGTTGAACATATTTCTATTAGTACCTAATGAAGGGTTAATCATGAAAGTATTTAATCTACATTACAGTAACAACAATGTAGAATTCATTCACGTTAATATCTTTAATTTCCCGATTTTGTTCTTGAAACAATTATTCATGTGCTTTTCAGTATCTTTATTGTTCTTAATCTAATAGATTTTAGAAATAGTGGATCTTTATACTTTGGTTAAAAAAAGTTGTATTTTTCCACATCTACAAAGTTAAATTAGACAAAAAAAAAAGCATGAATTCTACACCCCTAATAAATAAATATTTGCACATATCTGTAGTGGGTTTCACTTCAGCTGGACATATTACTAATTGATACTGAAACAATGCGTAGTTGAAGGTCAAAAAGAAAGAATAGAAAGACCAGCTGCACTTGTAACCGACACTATAAGGACTTCATTGACCTGCCATGTTGCAGATGGTGAAACTGAATAAACACTGACAGCCAGAAACCTTTAACTGGACAAAATTTATCTTCATTTTTTTTTTTCTTCGTGGCCCAGTCTTCCAAGTCACGAGTTTATTCCATCTACATATACAGGATATGCACATTACTGCTGCATCTGATCAATAATTTATGACTATTAACCGCTTTATCTCATTACTCAGCTGCAGTAGGTCCTTTACATTTTACTGCTCAACCAAAAAAAAACAACAACAAATGGACAGAATTATTAATGAAACTTCAGAATTAATTATTATCTTGATGTGTATGTGTGAGAGCGGTGAACTATGTTGTCCCTTTGACTGACTTATTAGAGGTCAGCAGATAAGACTGCTGACAGATGAAAAACACTACAGTTAATATAGTGTGAATGAGTATTTATTAACTGCTCAGCCTATATACACTGCCCTGTGAGCATATGTGTGTGTTTTGTGGAGCTGAACCGTGTGCTGCTGTCTCTCTGCAGCTCAGTGGTGTTACCAGAACGAGTACTCCTGCGATGACACGTGCAGAGGTGAGTTTAGACCTGAACCCCCATAAGACCTGAATCTCCATGGAAACCTCTAGAATGGGATTGTAATCTATCAAACAAAACCGAACATGTTTTAACTTTAAAAGTGACATGAGGCACTGATGCAGAATCCTGAGGATCATGACAGATTTCTGAAGTCCACTTCAATTCTATTTCAAAATCAATACAAACTTTTACTTTCACATTATCCATGGTCTGAAAGTATTGTGGTGTTTTAGGAAAATAAATGCTTTTTGTTTTTTACATTTGGAATGTCAGTAGTATCTAAATTACGAACACACTTTTTCATTTCACTCAAATACATATCAATAAAGGGTAAAAATCAAATGTTTCAAGCCATAAATCTATGCTTGATTTATTTTAGTTATATTAACCCTTAAAAATCCACCAATGGTTGTGGTCTAGTAAAATTATTCTTAAAAAATAGTTACTTAATTATATCTACTTACTTTAATAATAATTACTATACTATACTTCACCATGCCATGCCATATTATACTCAACTACTTACAATTCAATTACTATACTATACTATACTATACTATACTATACTATACTATACTATACTATACTATACTATACTATACTATACTATACTATACTGACTGTACTGTATGGTACATTCCATACCACATTACACTACACTGTACTATATTAATAATTATTAGAATGCTAATTCAATATGATGTTTTGACATATTGTTGTAGGAATATTATTTGGTTCTTGATTATTTTTCCAACATAATTTGTACATAATTAATGATAAAAGTAGGATCTTGTTGTCATTCACATAAATACGGATGACTTCTTTCATCATTTTTTAAAAGAAAATAGTTGATGTTTCTTTCTCCAGATTTTTGCCTCTAATTCCCAGACCATAAACCCTGATGGCTTTACCAGTCACACAAATGTCATTATTTTGTCTCTATGTCTTAATTAATTAATTAAGTGCTGTATACCAACCAATATCAACTGATTATGTGTTACTAAAAACTAAGGTTGTGATCTCTCTGCATATGTTGTGAGAAATAGATGCTGAATGTAAGACTTTGACATTCATAGGTATGACTTTTGACATTGTTGTTGCTTCTTGTTTTTGTTTCTTTAGAGCCAGGCCACTGGGCAGCTCAGTTTCCGAGCTGTGGAGGATTACGCCAGTCACCCATCAACATTGTCACCAGCAAAGTACACATCAACAGTGCTCTGCCACCTTTTGATTTCATTGGCCACACCAACAAAATGAACATTACAGTGGAAAACAAAGGACATTCAGGTAACAAGAAATGCATAGGACTGCATTTCCCTGATTCTAAGTACTTTGCATATGGATTTCATATAGAGATGGCTCAAGACATCAATCAGATATAATGGAGTAAAAGATACAAGATGAGATGTAGTGGAGTAGAAGTATAAAAGCTGCAGAAAATGCCAACAATTGCTTTTATGTTTTCATAGTTTTGTCTCTAAATGTACCTGTATGTTTTTATCTGTGTGGTCTGTTGCCTATTTATTTTACTTCTGGGTTTATTGTGAAACACTTTCTTGAAAAAGTTCCATATAAATAAACATTATTATTATTATTATTATTATTACTACTACTAAGCTACATTTCAAGTGGTAAAAACAGCCTCTCTCTTTTCATCCAGCTCACTTTACTCTGCCACAGTCGGTCCGTCTGGCAGGAGGAGCTCTGCCTGGTCACTACAGAGCTGCCCAGTTCCACTTCCACTGGGGCGGGAATGGGAGACCTGGGTCTGAGCACACCATCGATGGGGAGAGGTTCCCAATGGAGGTAAATACCATTACAGACATTGAAGAACGAATTACGCTGACTTAAGAACATTTTCAGTCGACACCAGTTTCATGTAAATACAAAACGATTTCCTCCAAAAACTGGGATTTTTCAAAATAATTAAGTAATATGTTAAATATTTCAGTGCAAAAATATCAAAACCTACATCAACTTTAAAAGTGGAAGTCATGTCATGGAAAAAATTATTAAACCACCCTTGCCTTCATTTTCTTGTTCATTTTAATGTGTGGTACAACTAAAGGTACATTTGTTTTGAAAAATATAATGATAACAATAAAAAATAGCTCATAATAGTTGCATTTCAGAGCTGCTATCTATTTTTCATGGGTTTCTTGATAACCAAAATCACTTCAGTTTTTAAATCAATATAATTTGTTTTATTAATTACACTTTAGGAAATCATTAAATTTGCCTTACTGACAAAAATACATCATAAAATAAAATAAACAAAATATATATAAAATGTGGTAGGAAGCTTTTCATTTGTTTTTGTTTTTTTTCTCTTTATTATAAAGTGTATCTGTATTCTTTGTTCATGAGGGGGAAAAAAACTAAATTGATAGCTTCAACATGTTATGTCCTGGATATTTTTCTGCTGAAACATCCAGTTTTTACCGAGACAGAACAGAGCATATGCAGAAAGGGAACAATAGTGACTTAAGAATACATGGGGTGTCCAAAAACATTTTTCCAACACTGTATCTCAGAACCATAACAAACATGTAACAGAAAGAAAGAAATGCACTCAATATAACTTATGTTGTGGGTTTTCTCTATCTTTCAGCTGCATATAGTTCATATCAAGGAGCCATATGGTTCTCTGACTGAGGCTGAACATGACATGGCTGGTATCGCTCTGCTCGCCTTTCTGTTTGAGGTACAGCAGGTTCACATTTAAACACACACTTTTATTTCCTGTCATCTGTTACATCTTACTTTGTCTTTATCCAAACATACTTTGAGTGTTATGCATAATGATAACAATGCTGTTTTGTCATCTTTTATACCCTTTGTGTAATGTGTGTTTAACTCTATAAATACAAAAATAAATAAATAAAATAAAGTATGGATCAGTGAGAACAAAAAAAAGTTAATTAATGAAACCCATAAAAGAAACACCTCATCTATTGACGTAATTTGCCAACTTCAGTCCACGCCTCGGTTACCTCGGAGATGTGATCAATAACCTCTTTCAGTGTGTTTATGTCTGTTGATCAAGACATACAGCTATACAGCTTTTTCTCATGCCTTACTAAAAACGTCATCTTCAACAAGCCAAGACAACCTTGGTCTTATCACTACTGGCCTTCTGAGCTACATAGCCTACATGAACAGAACAATAGTACAGAACTAATAATTTCAATGAATGATCTTGTTATTAAAATTATTATAGAAAATACAATAACATATAATATAATAATATAATGTAGAAAATATATAATCTAACAGACTACACTCTGGTTCAGGATTATACATGGCTTTTAAAACTTTGATTTTATCGAAGTAATTAGTAACTTCCTAAATAAGTTATATATATATATGTGTGTGTGTGTGTGTGTGTGTGTGTGTGTGTGTGTGTGTGTATTGTATGTTTGTCAGTACATTATTAAAATATTTTTGTTTGTTTCAATTAAATAATCAAAATTTTAATAGACAAGGACAATACATTTAACTATTGATACATTTTAAAAGATATAACCACTGAAATGTAAAGAGGAGATGCAGCCATTTTTCTAGACTATGACCCTTGTTAGGCTTTTAATAAGCAATGCTATAACTAACAAACAAGAAACAGTATGACAAAGACAACATTAAAATCACCAAACACTAAACCTTTGACAAGATAAATACTGTTGTTTCCACATACAACAGAACTGCAAGCTAAGAAAACAGAATTCAGTAAAATAAACAATTCATGGAAAATGTTTTGTAAATAGATGTTATCATTGATTTTGAATGTCTTCTTCACAGGAAACAGCCGATGATAATCCTAATTTGGACACAGTAATAGCTGCCCTGGGACGTGTTAAAAATAATGGTATGATCTGAAGTAACATAAAACAGAAATACCTGTGATGACGTCCATCTACACATAGCATTTTACCTCTTCTCTCCATCCTCAGGTAGCACAACAGAGCTCTCAAACTTTAGACTAAGTGATGTTATCCCATCTGCAAAAGAACTCCATAGTTACTACCGCTATGTGGGCTCCATGACAACCCCAGGATGTGAACAGGCTGTGGCTTGGACTCTGTTCCACAGGACTCTGCCCATCAGCAGTCGACAGGTGTGTGAGATGGATGGATGGATGGATGGATGGATGGATGGATGGATGGATGGATGGATGGATGGATGGATGGATGGATGGATGGATGGATGGATGGATGGATGGATGGATGGATGGATGGATGGATGGATGGATGGATGGATGGATGGATGGATGGATGGATGGATACTTTATTAAACCCCATGGGGAAATAAAAAAAAATAGCCACTGTTCCACAAAAAGTCATACTATATTACCAATAAATAAATATATGTATATATACCAGACTAAGTTGCAATTAAATAAATCATGTTTGTATGTTTTCACAGAAACATTGAGACCATGTAAAATTTTCTAGATGATGCATTTGTGGATAAAATTATGTTTAGTGACCAAGGGATATATGGATCCATCTGTAGTAATGATGGAAACATCAGAAACTGTGGCTCAAAGATGATCTGAAGTTACTTTGTGATGACTGCTCATGTTTGGATATAAAAAAATATTGAGTTTCTACAGTGATTAAGTAACTTTTTTTAATTAAAGTAGATACTTCAAAAGGATCTATCTATCTATCTGGGCTCTCTTTAACATATCCTCCTTATTTTCCTCCACTTCCAGCTGGATGCGATCACTCAGCAGTGTCGTTTTTGGACAGGACAACCCATGAAAGACATCTTCAGACCCACACAGCCTCTAGATGGCAGAGTTGTCTACCGCTCAGATACGGTTGTAATTCTTCCCAGTCTGATTCTCCTGTGCATGTCTGGAGTTTCATCTATTATGATTGCGTTATCAGTCACAATGCACTAAAAAAAAAAAAAAAAAAAAAAAAAAAAAAATATTGAAACAATGTATGTTTAAAGATAATTTTTACTTGTGTTATAGTAAATAAACTCTTAGTAATGGTAAATCTTTCAAACTGTAATTTATAGCCTGTGAATATGAAGAGATGAACATTTTTATCAGCACGCATGCCACAAGTTACTTTTAAGAATGTAATAAGTAATAACTGATATGTGATGTAACTATTTTATTGTTTCATCAGACTAATGTAATCCATTGAAGTTGTATAGCAATTCATGTACTGTATCTTATATTTGAATTCAAATGGGCAAATAAAGTGCAGCAAATCAAATTAGACAACCAATCAAAAATAATACTCCAAATGTTTGACTCCAAATTAATTCCTAACTGCAGAATACATACACCGCAACAGAACTGGTGATATAAGCAAGTACACAAAGATGATTATGAAGATTTTGTCTGCATTAATACATACAGAAAATATGCAGTTGGTATTTTACCAGTCTGTAAGTTTAAGACATCTGGTGCCTTAGAACTCCTTAAAAATTCATGCATCATGAATAGTTCATAAATAATAACTTATTAAACTTAGTTTTTTTCAACAAAATAAGTGTCACACTCCATTTCAAAGCCCAAAACATCTCTGAAATCAATATAGATATAAAAGAGATCTGCAGTGGTTTCAAATGTAATAACATGTTTATTAACAAATGCAATTTTATTACATTGTCTTAATGGCATAAAATTGCATTTATTAACGTAAGACCAATATACAGTAACTTTCCAACACTGCATATGGTGAGACCTATTACTTACCACTGCTCTGTACAACATTTAATGATATGTTTTCCTGCTAAAAGAAAGATGGGCAAGTCAAATTGATCTTCTTGAAACATTGCTTTTATTTCCCCATTTCAACTGGCAGTAACACTGAAGTCACACTGGAGGGCATCAGTGCTTTTACTTTTTCCTGCAGGTGTACCGTGCTTGAGCTGATCTGTGATCTGCTTGATGAAAATGTCTTTCCTACTTTCAAGTATTAAAGCAAAAACAACCGTCAAATCTACTTTATATCCGGTATACATCACATGGTTCAGAGAGAAACCTTTGCTTTTTCTTTGAAGTCGTGAAGTAACAAAATTGTTGAAATGTTTTAAATCTATTCATATAATCAGCCATGTAACAACTGTAAATTCCTTTAAATTTGTAACATCATCCACATATGTAGGTTTTACACAGCTCAGACAAGTTATATGCAAGACAAGAGAGAAGTGGTAACGTTATTCTGAAGATATACTGTAAGTCACTTTGACCCGTGTGGTAAGTGGTACATTTTTCTGTGAAACTGATTCAATTAAAGAGGACCAACGCTGAGTCAGCATGAGTCACTGTTGTTGGCTTCTCATCCAGGTCCTCAGGTGTGTCACCTGGGCCGTAACACTGCTCTTTGCCGTTCCACCGGGGGCACTGTACTGCTCTACACTGCTGCTGTAGTCCCACACTGAGGACACATCACTTCCAAACAGAGGGCTGATGGACACAAAAAGGAAAGGAAAAGAAAAGAGAACATTTAATATAGGCAAGAGTCATTGTCATGGTTTGGAACTTAGGTGAGGAGTATGAATCACCTAACAGTGCTCAAATCTTCCATAGTCAGCTGGTTTAGGGCAATATTCTTGGATTCTGCTGCAAACACAACTTTACCAGAGATACCATGGGCCTCTCTGAACGGTACCTGTAATATAGAAAACAAGTATCACAATATTAGGCAAACATGAAAATCCATAAACTGACTTACACTTATTGTGATGAAACTGTTGCTAGAGTGGCATGAAAAAAGTGAGACAAAAAGTTAATGATAATAGCCGCTGAAAAAATCTCTCTCCTTTAATAATTAGTCTATTGACATAGCATTGTAGTAGTGATTCATAGTTTTAGTCATAAAAACTAAAAACCCAAGTCTGATGTAATATTTTCTAATGATAATTTTCTACTAATTTTCATTGAGCACTGTTAAATCAGGAAATATACAACTGAGCCACAGCCGCCCCTATAAAACTGAAAGTTAATGAAAAAAAAGGTTGTACATCTTTGCAATATGAATATTACACACACCATTATCGTGATAACAATATTTTTTTATATATTGTGCAGAGCTAATTTACATGTTTAGGAAAACTAATTTAATTCAAATATGAATATAGCAATACAGAGAAAAGTTTTTCTTTCTCCACAAAGATACCAATAAATGAAGGTAAAATCAAGTGTCTCCATCCACTGTCATTTACGACATCTACGTGTTTTATTGGTGAAGTAGAGTTGTAGATGTTGATGGTGTTTATACGTTCACTATGGAACCTCTGCATGTCCAAATGGGTCATATCCGATGACCATGAAAAGATGACAAACTGCATTGTATGACATGTATTGATATGAATAGTGGATTAACAGATAAAGCTTTTATTTCAGCAGACACTTTTAGTCACTGATGGAGGTTTGGGTCTTTATGGGTTAATGTCCAACGTGATTAAAACATGCAGTGAAATCAGATGGCAATGAATAAACAGTTTTCACAACTCACCCCCTTCTTTACAAGGTAATATGCAAGATCAGTAGCCAACATGTCAGGACTGAGAGCAGCTTCCATCACAGCTGGGTTGATCTGAAATACGGGAAACATTAAGATCAACAGTATTCAGAGAACGCCTAAACTTGCCCTTATTTTGTCCCAATCTAAGGTTTCTATGACAACCCGGTCATGAATTAGAGCAAATAATGTGATTTTGACATTTCTGCTAAATCTGACCTTTGACCTTTTGCAATGTTGATAATTTCGTTATATGTATATATGCTTCAGTGCGTGTAATATTATGATAATATATCCAGTATTGATTAAGTTATAGCATGATATGCATATGCTCAACATACACAAACAGTATTATAGTAGTTAATTTTGTGACATGTCACCATTGACCCCCAGAGATCTCAAAAACTATTGGTCATAGGTTATAACACCAATGATAAGAATTCTAGAAATCTTCATTCCACATTGTTTGGTACCAATCCAGAAATTCTGTGACCCTCTGTTCTTGAGTTATAACCAATAATGTGATTTTGACCTTTTAATTAATGGTGGCCTCGATATTTGACCTTTACTCAAATGATCCATTTGAGTAAAGGTTAAATATCGCACCTGATGGGCATTAACTATATGTATATGCCCATTTAATTTCATGGTGATATCTCAAGTATTCATTGACTTATAGCATGATATGTCTCTGCGGACACACACACACAGATTCACACACATAGACAGACACACAGGGTTATTACAATAATTTCTCCCAATAAATGTTGGGCGAGATTAAAAAGTAATGTTATTATTATAGCACACTCCCCTCCAACAATGAAATGAACTGTGGTCTAAATAATGGCTTCTTTCACTATTCAAGCTACAAAGCTGTAAGTGATGTTCAGAACTGGCTGGTGATAAATAAAGATGGTATGGCATGGTATGGCATGATATGGCATGGTATGGTATGGTATGGTGTTTTTAAGATTCCTTACCTTAAGTGTTGACATGACACCGGTCGTCACCTGAAGCACAGCATGAACAGTATCATAGCAGTCGAACATGGCCTCCTTATCCTCCTGTAGGTGAACAGGAAGGGAAAAATGAGAATGAATAAACAGAGAAAATAAATCCTTTAGATGTAAATGAAAACACGGAAGCAGAATTCCGCACCTGCAGGTCTTTGTTGTAGCAGCTAGGTAAGCCCTTCAGAGTCATCAGGAAGCCTGCACACTGAAATACACACACTAATTATCACAATTAATCTGTTGGTTGTTTTTGAATTTTTTCTCTAAAGCTCACACTGGACAAATATAGTAATGGCAGGTAAGCTTTCTACATTGACAGTCATATTGGAATGGTACTCAGTAATAAGTAGCTGTATAAGTTTGTAATGAAAAATTCTGCACATATTTGAAAATCGTATCTGACAGTAGCAAAGTGGACCCTGAAGAGGTAATCAAGGGTGAGTTTGCATGTGGTCTTACTCTGCCAAAGACACGACCTGCTTTACTCCTGATTAGCTCCAGACTATCAGCATTCTTCTTCTGGGGCATCAGACTGCTGCCTGTGCTATTTATAAAAATGTACAAAAGGCATCACTTCAGAAAACAGACATTCACCACTTGGTCCAATGAATATGATGAACAATAATACTGTTTAAAATTCAGCCATAAAATTATAACTACTAATAAACAAAGTAGTATTAATTCATTCATTCCAGTGGGACCTGTCAGTGTGTGGGAAGTATGAATTAACATTTATACCTCACAGCTGATTTGTTGATATGAGCAACTTTAAATTGATGGGATGTTATAATCAGAGCACCTCCAGATATTGATTATCCCCAGTATAAAGTAGTTTGTACCTACCCAAAGCACCTGAATAATCTGACAACTCCAGAAATTGGATAATGATCACAGTATTGGTGTGATGTAAACTGGCTCAACGTAATGAAATGATCAATACTATTACCACTTCTCCTAACAATGTTCATAATGTTAAAGCTGATGGGTGTATTGTGTACATCAAGATCACAATAACACACACACTGACCTGTAGGCATCAGAAAGTGTGATAAAGGAGTACTCTTTCGTGCTGTACAGCAGCAGGTCCTCGGCCATTTTACTGAGGTGGGTCAAACACATTGAACCCCAGAAAAGGAACTCCACTGTAAAAAATACAGACAGATTCAAAAGTGAGAGAATAGAAATAGAAAATGTAATCCATTGATTATACGATTTTAATTATTTGTATTCTTTTAAGATGACATGTATGGATTGGTTTGCATACCAACAAAGTCCCTCTGACTTGTAGCGTCCATGCTGTTGACACTGATGCTGTCAAACTGCAACTCTTGAGATTAATGAGACAAAACAAGTTGTTACATTGCAATAGGTAAAATAAACAAGAAGTTTGTAATTACTGGAGTGTCCTGACCTTGACGGAGCAGCTCTCGGTCAATATCAAATGGTGTTCCAGCGATGGCGCCACTGACAAAGACAGAAATTCTGTTTAATGACTACCTGTGTTAGTGAGTGGGAAACAGTGTGTTTTATTTGTACCTTCCAAGTGGCAAAACATTGACTCTTTTCTTGATCTCTTGAAGACGTTCCACATCTCTGCTTAGGGCTGTTGCATGACTGAGAACCGGTTCATCCAGTACATGGGAGACGTTAAGAAGACAACACATTATGTAATTAGGCTTCATATTACTTGTAATACTGCATGTTACTTAAGAATACTTGGTAGTGCAGTGGAAGTGTCTGAACATTGTTTTCATGCTGCTGTCAAATCCTACTTTCAGTATGGTGTGATACCAGTCACCTCTGAAAAAATAAACGCTACTCCTTCACCATATTTAGACGTTTCTTCACAAAGATTCATTAATGGTTTCTTATTTGTGATATAAGGTATGAACAGAACAAATGATCATTTCCAGTGTAGTTATACAGATCATAACAAAATATTTGTGTCATGCATATGTACTCATTTATTAACTGAATCCACTTTATCCCCATGAAAGTCATTGGTGGCACTGGAGCCTATCCTAGCTCCTTATGGGTGAAGGTGGAGTACACACTAGACATACACCCACACACACACACACACACATATAGACAACCAATCACTCTCACATTCAAACCTATGGGCAATGTAGATTAACCAATTAATCAATCAGTGTGTGTCCTTGGATGGTGGGAGGAAGCTGGAGTACCTGGAGAACCAACTCAGACATGGGGAGAACATGTAAACTCCACATAGAAAGTTCCCAAACCGATCCACTACTGTTGGAATCAGACCTAGATCTTTCTTGCTGTGAGGTATGAGTGTTATCGACTGCACCACCATCGTGCCCTCTGTGATATTTAATTAACTTGAAAAAAAACTAGATTTAACATTTTACAAAACATAATATTAACACTATACTACATTTGCAAAAAGAAAAAAAAATATCATAAAGCCTATGAACAGTCTCAGCCAATCCTGTTATACTTTTTGCATTTAACAATGTTTGATTATCTTTTTACCTTTTTTCACATTTAATTTTGTTGGCCTTAATCACATATAGTACCTATTGAAAGCGGATGTTACTAAATGCAATAGATATTCACTTCCTGCAGAATTACCTGCATTTTATAACTACTTTACCTTTGATTTTCATTGTTTTCCGGTACTCTTTACTAAAATGGATCATTGCATCTGGTGTGCATTAGCTAAATGTATATATCTCAAGTATTCATTGAGTTAAAGCATGATATGTCTCTGCGGATGGACAGACAGACACATGCACGCACACACACACACTGATTACAATAATTTCACCCAACCAATGTTTGGCGAGATTAATAAGTGATGTTTTTTTCTTTAGATGTATGTAGTGTATTTTATTTTATTTGAATTGTATTTTTTTTGGTTCCAATACCCCCCCACTCCAAAAAAAAAAGGGGGAAAAACAGTATTAAATACAGCGTACACACTCCCAATCCTCACTCAATATTTTATATTGATCACAAAGTCCCATGTCAGTTCTTACACATCTTACAGGTTTCACCATAAATTCTAAACACTTCTACAGAAAATACAAAAAATATTATACATGTCAAAATAAACTGCCCATTTTATAGTCATATTACACATACAGATAGAATTCATTTCAAACATAAGTAAGTGTTGTATATTTTTCTAATGCACTGTCTCAGACAGTTAAAGTAGACCTGAACTGATAAAAGTGAACAGTTAGGAGTGGTCACCTGAGAATCCAGTGGCTCCATCTGATTGGCTGAGCTCTCTGCATGTGGGTGTAACCAGGAAACAGGACATCAATTTCTCTAAGGTTCATAAAGAGGAGATGTCAGAAAGTCAACTACGATTAAATCAAACTTGGGTTTTTGTCATGGTAATGAGTATCTTACGCAGCTGCCCTCTCCACCATAGTCGACATCAGTTGTAAGGCACTGTCTTTAAGAGCTGAGATAGCGTCACGCAGCCACAGCCTCATGTCAGTGACCACCTGAACAACATACACAACACGGTTTTATCAACTAGTTTTTCCAGTGGAGAATCGCACAGCCTGAAGCTGCTTAAGGAAATTAATTCAGAATTCTAATATTCTGACCACAGACCTGGTCATTCCTGCTTCTGCCTGTGTGGAGCTTCCCTGCAGGTGCTCCGATCAGCTCCTAAATCAGCAGCCACAGAGATGAAGTTTGTCACAAAAATCTGAAAAAGTCATCACTTATGGAACAAGGATGATGTACTTTTTTAATGTTAAATTCAAGCACTTTTAAGGGTAATTTTTAAAATGTGCCAGCACAACACCTTATCTGTGGGTATTGTAATGTGTCTCTGTACATTGTCATGTATGTCCTTGCATTATCTGTGAACTTACTTGTAACGCCTGAATTCTAAAGCAGTGGCAGTGTCTTCAAGCTCCTGCTTGAAGACACTGCCTTCAAGTTTTGGAAGGACTGTATAATATTAATGTACAATATAATTTTTATTGATATGTTTTTGTGACATGCCAAGTACTGTAGTCAGGGTTATTTTTGTCACTTTTTATCATGATAAAATCATCGCACATTATATTGTGCGAAAAACATATAAAAAATATTTTTCATAATAACAAAAAGTTTAGAAATTAAAGTAAAATGCAATGACATATCCAAATAAAAGGGAAGCCACTTCAGGCACACTTGCATTGAACCAAAGATTAAGATAAAAATGTACCTGGAGTTGACCTGAGAACACCTGGGAGTGTTCTTTTTTCATGATTTTTTATCTCTCTGTAAGTACATTTGGCTTGAGTTAGTATTAAAAATAAATAAATAAATAAATCACATCATAGAGTTAGAATTAAAAACTGTTTCAAACACTTAAAAGTAAAACTCAAGCTCTTTTCAGAACTGGAAATTCAAGCATTTTCAAGGATTTCAAGCACCTGTGCAAACCCTGTATGAAAATATGTGAGAAACCCCTTAGTTCAACTGCACCTTTAGCCTTCGTTCATTGGCAGTGTGAATGTCTTCATCCTCAGGTTTGATCATGAACACACCTCTTGACCACTCATCAGATATCTAGAAGCAAAACAAAGATGTCACAAATTGTACTTAAGACACAACATGATACATTTCTATGAAGCTTTTAAATCAAACTGCAGTTTTTGTTCCAAATCTATCAACGCCATCATATTATCAATATAATTTTTTTTCTATACAAGTTACATAATGTGATCTGTATTGACAACAAAACAACATGGTACACAGATCACCATTGAATTGGATCTAAACATGAGTGAGAGAACTACTGCAGCTTTTTGTCAGCTGACGTATAGCACGGGATGATGCTTTTGTTCCTCTCACTCAGCAGAATCACGAGAACATTCCTACTCTGTAGAACAATTTCAGCTCACATGTATTACCATGCAGCTTCAACTGAAGCCTCAAAATAAACAACAGCATGGAAATACAACCAACTGAGATGAGAAAGTAACATCCTGGATCAAAGGCCTTTTGCTTTTGTTCATAATCATTCGTATGTTCTAATTATTGTTATGTAATCCAGGGGTAAAACTTCATTACTAACACTTGACAGTTTAAATTGCATGTGTACGTTTAAAAATATGTTTAAATCCATACATAGATTAGTGGGGTGGAGGTTTTAATGGTCAATTCTGACATACATGCTGTTGCTTTGCATCTTTTGTCCTGTTTTGACAACGAGTAAAGTCACTGGATTTTGAGTCCAAAACTGGAATAGCCTCCACATTTACACATACTCTTTACTTTGTTGTTGTACATCCTAAAATTACAATAAAATATAAATATATACTGGTGTCAGCCCTGTGATGAACTGACAAAATGTTCAAAGTGTACCCCACTTTCACCCAGAAGTAGACAGTGAGCCCTGCAAGCCTCATGAGGATAAAGCAGTTTCAGATTCTGGATGAATAAATATATGCTGGTGTTCACTGATTCTATTGGACTTTAATCCATTATGTGGAACCCAGATCATTGTGTATACCTCTATGAAATCAGGTTCTGTCTTATGTGGCTGCAAAAAAAAAAAAGTTAGAAAACCTAGCAATTGTAGCAAAACCTACAATTATAAAAAGGTGTATTAGTGGGATGAAGCACTTTAAATAGTTATTTAAAGTTTTAACAGATTTAGTGTCATCTTTATTAATACCACAGTGGTGATTATTAATGCAAAATAGTGGAGGAAATTATCAGGTTTTAGGTAAAAAAAAAAATATATCAATAGCATAGTGAAATGTGTTCAATTTATTGTTGTACTTAATAGTCAGTTTTTTTAATCACTGTATATTTAGTAGTACCTTATTAATAATACAGGTTTTCTTTAGTTTTTATAATAACTGTGTACTTACTTTACTGTTAAAAAGTATAGCAGATTGCACTGCAATATTGTGCACTTAGACATACACCAATAGCACTTTGATAATAATACAAAATAAAATTATGCTGGGAGGATTTTTTGTGGTGTTTTCTTTCCATATTATATGCAAGATTGTTGAGTTTATGTATTCACTGTTACGTCACAGTTATTAAGAAAGTGAACGTATTAAAGGATTAAAAACATTAATAAACATGGGATTATTGTTAAAAATGGTCAAAATTCTAAAGAGGGGTTTGAATTGTCACCACTTCCCTTTGTAGATAAATGCATCTGAGTGTGTGTGTGTGTGTGTGTGTGTGAAACTTGACCTGATCCATCCCAGTTATAATCTGGTCCTTCTCATCTGAGGTGACCAGCCTGGCCTTTTCCAGAGCTTTGGCATAAGCTTTGCTGCCTCTTATATCTGCATCCCACATCCTCTGGTCAAAGCTGATGGAGGCATTGAACCTCTCCATAATGGGGTCAGTGTCTCCCACAAACCGACCTCCCCAAAGTTTATTTCCCTGGCGAGAGAGGAACAGAGAAAAAGACAGAGACATGGACGAAGGCCCATAGGTGTGTACAATCACAGGTTAAATCAGTGCTTTTTAACATCTTACCCCATTTTAAGGTGACAATTTGCTGGCAACCCCAGACGCAACATTTAGGCTACAATGTATATTATTATAGGTGGAGGTGAAAATCCAGGTTGAGAATACGGCACAATGAGAAAAATTATTTCCCTTGGTCATACGTATAGTCAGTCTTGGTTATATTTAAAAGGCTGCAAGTTAATACTTAACACACATTAAGACAAACCATGAATTATTAAAGGTCTGCAGTATTTTTGGGCAAACACAAGGAACATTTAACAGAACAGAAGTACTTTATTGATAAACAGTACCATAGTGCTTCAGTTTCAGCTTCGCAGTTTGCCATGTCTATTGTGTATTGGGATTGTCTCTCTCAATTCACCATATCCCTTTCATGCATACTGGTCACAACAGTGGACAACTATTCCACAGCTGTTCTCTTGTCTATTCATGGGTTTTGTGGGTTATGCATCATCTAGTACACTGCAATTAATAGCATTACTGTAACTTTGCTGTTCTTGATGAACAAAATAATCAAAAAGTGTTTTTTCCCATATTATCGCCATTAAGTAATAACTGAAGTAATAACTAGTATGGTAAAATATGAGAAACCGTCAGATTAGGTGAGTGACTTTTTAAATAAAATTTCTTACGATGGGTTTTAAATACATGTCTCTCTTCCTAAAAAAAGTTTTTTGTATAATTCCAGGACATTCAATCACATTATGTTTTTCAGGCTTGAAGAAGAATACACTCACAGTAAAGAGGTCTCAACTAAGGTTCTGTTAATTCATCCATAGAAGGGTTAAATACTATACATTTTTATGTTCGTTTTGTTGTTGGTTTTGTTTGTTTGTTTTTGTTATAACTTTTATCGACTACGAGAAATTACAGGCGACTCCATTTGAGTAACAGACGACCCCAAGGTTGAAAAACAGTTAAATAAAACGGTTCCGTTAACCTTAGCAGGGCTAAGGGCTGCACGTGCGGCCGCAGAAGGGGATGTGTCCGGTTTGACAGTTTGTTTTGTCAGTTCACGTCCAGCTGGGTGTTAAAACAACACCCCAATACCAACACACACCCACGTGGATGTGATAACAAACACAACATTTAGCCGTTCGGTGGTTTTAAAAGACACTCTCAGCCTTACCTCCGCTGCGGCCATGCTAACACAGTCCTTGTAGCTCCAGGTTCTTGTAGTTCTGCCTCTAAACTATCACATTAGTCTAATGTTGTCTGATGAAATATTTGCAACATTTGACGAGCTGGAACCATGAATGTCTATGGGTGGAAGACTGGGGGTACAATTAGCTGTCATTTCTTCTTCGTTTAGCTTTTTGCAGTAGCTTTCAGTTTTGTTGGTACTTTACCGCCACCCTCTGGATAGGAAGAATATGCTTAATGTATAATAAAAAATCATGGTAATTCACATCCAATAGGTGGAGGTAATGTACGAAATAATTAAACACGCAAAAGAAGAAGAATAGCGAAAGGGCGCGAATTAATAAAAAAAGTAGGCGGTCAAAATTGACATTCATTTGCTGTATGTTGTTTCAGAGTAATAACAGCAGGCAGTAACCTCCTTTTAACACTAGAATTCCTGAAATTGCCCCGAAATCCTGTAACTGTCAACGTCACTGGATTTTTGGTAAGTCTGCTTATTTTTATAAACCTTCATTTCCACACTCATAGAGGTAGTAGGGAGGGGATTTTGAGTCATTCGCGATACTTTCGTATTGGTTACAATCAGAATTCTTAGTAGTAATCAATTTTTGTCTATTGTGATGCTAATAAGTCGGAATCTATATAGATACACTGTCTTTTACTCCAAAAGTAGTTAAAATCTCGAAGGTGGTGGAAGCGTTAGTGTTGCGCTTTCTTAAGGGTTCTAGAATGTTCTAGACAGTTCCAGTCCAGTCCTGCAGAGAGCAGAGGTGGTAAAAGTATTCACATTCTGCACTTAAGCAGAAGTACAGCTACTTGTGTTAAAAATAATTCCAACTTCGTATAAAAGTGCAACTTGTCATTTGTAATTAAGTAAGTAAAAGTGCATATTTTTTGGCATAGATGAAACTTCCTATTTTTTGATCAAGCCATCCTATTTTTGCAGATTTCTAAATGTATTCATTTATTTATGGATATGAGGAAAGACGATATTGTAGCTTTTCTATTTCAACTGTAAATTTGGCACATTACCATGGTGCACAAACCTAGCTGTGTGCGTGGGTTGTACTAGCATTCGTTTTGTCATAGGAAACAATCATGTTTCTGTGTATTTGTTGGCTAGATGGATATACGAAGATTCTTTCAGAGAGGGGGTCAGCATGAGGAGAAAGGCACAGGAGCAGCTGATGCTGAGGTGGTCTCGATTGAGGTAAAGGTCGAACAACACAAACAACGTGCAACGCATTCCTCAAGTTTGCAAATGTCGAATTATATTGGGAAAGTTTCAGAACGTTGTGGCCTCCGAACAGGCATCTGAGTTTATTTAATTTTGTTTGGCATCTCAATGTCTGATGTTCATGCTCATCAGCAGGACGTGCCTGATTAGAACGTGTCCAACATTATTTCCCTGTTAAATGTCAAGTTTGAAAATCAAGTAATCCCTATGCATTTGCAACCTGTGAAAACACAACACAAATGGCAAGTGAGGGTGATGACCCATGTGGAATGCATCCCACACTACAGTATTTTCCCTCTTAGTGTCTTTCACTTATTCTGAACAACTCAACCTGAGCATACTCTGATGTAGAAATTGGCCTATGCTACATACAGTGCACAACAAAATATGAACTTCATTTGTTAAAACATAATTTGATTTAACAGTCATATAATTACTTTCCTTTATGCTGTAATACTAATAGTACTTTTGGGGAAATATGGCACACAGTATATTGATATGATCTGATGTCAAATTAACTTCAGGGTTTAACCATCTTTTTGTTTTTGAACTCCATGTAGGGTGAGGCAGAAAGACAGGCTGTGGACGAGAGTGAAGAAGGAAGTCCAGATTCACAGGAGGTCGAGCAAATAGATCTGCAGAGAGAGGTAAAAGAATCTGAGTCTTATTTGTATTTTGCCACAATTTAGCTGGTGTGGTTTAGCTGGTAACACAGCTGAAGGTGTGTGAAGGTGTTATGGTCTTAAAATAATGAATTGATTGACAAAGCGTTAGTTGGTGCTTTGAAAAAAATAATTGGCGCGCAATACCTTTTGTCCTCGGGGAGCGGGTAAACCACTCCTGTTTCTCAAACCCAATGACGTCCCTGTTTCCCACATTAACAACTGTTCCGGTTTTGGTAGAGAATTAAAAAAAGACACTGGTTATAGTTTAGATGTTCCTTTACTCTGGCAAAAAACCTTTCAATCCAACAGGCAAATGCGTTTTCCATTTAAGCAACACTGTAAAATGCAATAAGCATAATAAAAACTGTTACAGTTTTTGTCCTTTGCACAGAATTAACTTATGTCTGTCACATTAACACATTTTTTATTGAGTTTCAGCAAGCTGGTTCTCAAAGTTTTTTGAATCAAGCTGTGCCCTTTTGTGTGTGAAAATAAGTCTTACTGTGCTGAAAAGCCTCTCACAGACAGCTGAGGCAGGTAAGGGTGTGTTGTTGGAAAAGATTCAAGATAAGAGATAGATGAGAGAGGCCTTTATTCATCTCTCAGTGGAGAAATGTATACAGTTAACAGCAGCAAGAGACCGAATAAAAAATAAAATTAAGAAAACGGTACAAGATAATATACATCCCTACATACATCTATCAGTATTCATACGCCTACCATTTTTTGTGACTTTTTGTTTTTGTGATAAAGAGAATGAGTTTCATCAAGTTTCTTTTTGACCTGTATGTGATACACAAGTGAAGGAACAACAACAAATGATATTTGGACAAAAACTTTATTTCAGGACTATTTTATTAGTGGATTTCCAACAAAAGGCAGCAGCCGTCTACTGGTGTATGAGTGTGTGTGAGAATGGGTAAATCTGCGGAATTGTAAAGTGCTTTGGGCATCAAGTGGTGTATAAAATGTGCTATATACGTAAGTACAGTCCATTTACCTTGGTGGTATACTTGGGATTAGTGTTCTTCTGGGACATCCAATCTGGAGTTTCTCTATAGATGCTTTCATGTTGATATAATTCTCTTTTTTCTTGATGCTCAGGAAAGCTGGCTCTGTTATGTCAGTCTGAGGCTCGACAATTTTCAGTCCGTGGTGGATATATATATATATATATATATATATGACATTTTATTTTTGTGATAAAGAGAATGATAGTGATAAAGAGAATAGTATCCTGAGCATCAGGATGCTAAAGACAATCACAGACAGTATCAAGCACCCTCTCTACCACACATTGGACAGGCAGCAGAGCACTTTCTCCAGCAGACTGTTACAGCTCTGCTGTCAAACGGACAGATTCAGGAAATCCTTCCTTCCACAAGCCATCACACTGTTTAATAGATCAGAATCACATTTCTGTTTTTACTATGCACTTTCTGTAAATAAGGACTAATACCGTAACTACATTTTTACTACTTTACTTGTCCTACTCAGTTATTCTGTATTAACACTTTAATATGACATTGCACCTTACCTTTTTTGCACCTCACTGTTTGTCTGTTTTGCTTATATGTTTGCTGTTGTCACAAAACAATTTCCCAATTGTGGGATCAATAAAGCAATTCTATTCTATAGGAAAAGAATAGAATTGGAGATGACGTCATCATGAGTGGAAGTCAAAACTTGGAAAACTAGAAATATCAAAAACATTTGTGTTTCATCCAAATATTAACATCAATCAGGACAGTCATCACTTCCACACCCTTTTGAATGTGTTATAGAACTGTATGACAAGTCTGACTGCTACATCATTCATTTATTTGTTTATTATTTTATTTATTTATTTTCACTAGTCTTCTTCCTTTTTTTGTTCTTTCTTTCATTTCTCTGCGTCAATATAACTGGCCTTCAGATAGAAACCTCTAAAACGGTGATGGAACCAAAGGCAGAAACCGCTGAAACAGTGATGGAACCAAAGGCAGATGAATCAAAGCCAGATGTGAAGGTAACAATTTGTCCATTTTCATTCTTTTCAAGTATACAATAACTTTGTGTGCTTTTGTATTTGTATTACTTTGGTTTTGGATTATTTTTATGACATTTTACAACTGTTGCATGACTTCAACAAATATAGGCCCATTTATGCTTGAAGCCGAGTCATCTGCGAAGTGTCGCAGAGACTTTGCACGCACCTCAGCTGGTGCATGTATTGCTTCTTCTCTGCAAGTGTCATTGAGTTTACATTAACCTGTCTTAAAGGAGAACTTTGGCAGATTTCAACATTTAGCTGTATTGCTTAATCTACTCTTTCCTTGTTAGTAGTGAAGACCTGTCAATTTTTGATCTGACAGAAAAGTAAGGAGGGCAACACACAAGTCGATCTGTTGAGCTTGCATTAGGGACGCAAGCTCGAATGCTCGACTTCCAGAAGACAGGACCGTAAACAAACCAATATGTAGTTTCTTATACAAACACAGATTTAACCTTTTTTAATCCTTTTGAGTCATACACACTACAGTGCCATGTTGCTAGGTGTCTGCTAATGTTGCATATCTTTTGGGGTGTTATTTGGTGTATGTTAAGGCATTTAAAAACAATGGCAAATCATCCTCGCTGTGTTTGTTGCCCTGCTTACTTCTCCACTCAAGAACTCTGTCAGGGTTGGATCAAAAATGTACACATCTTCACTACTAACCAGCCAAGATTGAGCAATACAGCTGAATTTTGAAATCCACCGAAATTCTCCTATAAGAGATTGACAAAACAAGGAGATCACAGCCTTCCACTTTTGCAACAGGCTGCAAATGGGAATTAGCAGACACCCCCAAATTTAACTCTTAGGTCCTCTGGCATTTTCTTTTTCCATTTGTTGATCATATTGTCTGTGTTACAGCTTGTCACATGAAACATGGCAGAAAAGCTTCTTTTTCGTTGTATTTAGGACACTTCAGGAATTCCTCATTTTAGGAATGTTATTTTTAACTTAAAAGCTACCTGTTACTATGATCAAGAGGATAGTATAGATGTGTAGGAAGGAGCCGCTTCTTCAGACAGATTTTACAGGTAATTTACCAAATGGTGCCAGGGTAGTGGAGTTCAGACCACTGTTGGTGACTCCACTGAGACTACAGGAGTTCTATTATATTTCTTTTGTTGTAGCTTTCAAAGATTTTACCATTTGCTTAATAAATCTTCACACTAATGAATCAGATATTGATTTAAACATGGTTCTGCACACAACCAAATCACATTTAGCCCCCCTCTCAGGGATCACATAGCATCAGCCAACAATGAGAAAATGGTTCAAACTGTTGAAATATCCTAGTATTTCATACATCTACTACTGAAAGAAAATATTATGATTTTTGTGGGGGTTTTGTAATAAATCACTTAAAGTGTTAAAATCTGGAAAACTGTTGACTGGTAGTGGGATGTTTAAGAGGGAAAGAAAGCAAATATATAGCAAATATATATATATATATATATATATATATATATATATATATATATATATATATATATATATATATATATATATATATATATATATATATATATATATATATATATATATATATATTGGTGTAACTGTATGATGATTTTATATTTGTTTTTGTATGCATGTCCATTTTTGTCCACAAAGGTAACTAGAGTATAGTAAATTTTGGGAGAGCATAAGGGTTAAGTTTGAGCTTTTATTCCAGTACACTGATTTTATTTTTAACAAATTACATTTCATCTTAGTAATTAGTATATATTGTTTAGAGACCTTGTATTATCAGTCATTTTTCTTTTAGATGTATTGTTAAAAAAAATTAAAATAAAATAAAATCTTGCCTTGTTTTTTTTTTCTAGAAGACATGCCATACTCCCCATTCCTTTGAATGGATCACCAGTGACAAGAAACATTTCAACATCACCTGCACTGTAGCTGGAACTGTTGAAGACTCTTTGAGAAAGAGCTTTCAATTTAAAAAACTTGAGGGAAAGATGAAGGGAAATAAAGAGCTTGTTATATTGCGAGGTGGGAAAGTAATTAGTTCACATTTTCCTTGTTGCTTAATCCAAGAAGGAGAACGCCTGACTGTAAAGTATGTGGAAGCTCGACAAAAGCTAAACGGGCCTTCTGATAGGTCAAGATATGCTAGAAGATCACCTGACCAGTATGTGGTGTTTAATTTACAGCCTAAGGGAAAAAAGAAGGTAGTGAAAATCCTGAGGAATGTGTCAATAGAATCACTTGGTCAGGAATTAGCAATTTATGCACTCAAAGGAGAAAAAGTGAAGCATGCCTTGAAAAGAGACGGTCGCTTTCAGAAGACTATATTTGAAAAAACCTGTGGACTTGATGACATCAGCACCAATGCAGTCACAGAAATGTCAACTCTTGTTGATAATCTTGATGGTAAAACTTTCCAGATCATACTGCTTGATAAATCATCCCCACCAGACAGTCAGCCAGGCAGTCTTGATGACGCGTACATAGTTCAAAGTGATTTGAAAGAGAACTGTCCTTCTCTGTCCTCTGCCCCAGCTAAGACGGACAATAATCCAAAAAAGAAAGACCGTATGGTATATGAAATCCCTGATACTGAGAAAATGCGTGAAATCTTATGTTCACAATTTAAAAAGTGGGCGACAACAGAGATGAAGGGAAAAGCAAAACAAAGTGTGCCTAGGTTTCTTAGAACAGAGTTTGGTAAAAACTCTGAGGCTTCTCTTGATGTTAAAACAGGAAAAATACTGATGGGTCTGAGTGACTCTGTGTGCCAGGTCAGAATAAATGAAAAACCAAAAGGAAGTGGTTTTCTCCTGTTTGACACTTTCGTCCTCACTAATGGCCATGTAGTAAAAGATGTTTTATCCGAATGGCAGCTTTACGGTAAAGTAACTGTCACTTTTTCTTTCGAAAGTCTGGAACAGTCTGGGGTAGAACATGAAGTGCAAGAGGTTGTTGGCTTTGAATATGAACGTGATGAGTCAGGATACATGCATGACTGGGCGCTGTTGAGTCTCTGTGCAGGTCAGAAGTTACCTGATGGCCTGATGAGACACTTTGGAGGTTGTCCTCCAGGGGGTAATATGTATATCATAGGACACCCAGATGGTGGTGTGAAAAAGACTGATTCCTGCTGGATCATTCCATTGAACAAGCGCACAGAGGCCATAGACCAGTATGAAAGTACAAATCCACTTGCCCTGTTTCAAAATGGACCAGTAGTTCAGTTCCTGACACATACTTTCTGTCAAGGTGTAGAGAGGAACGTTAAAGATGACAACCAAATCTTAACTTATAACACCTGTTTCTATTTTGGTTCATCTGGCTCTCCTGTCTTTGACAATCGATGCAAGGTTGTTGCAATGCATTCTGCTGGATATTCCTACATAACCCCTAATGGCAGAGATGAGAGTGTCATTGAGATTGGATATCCTTTGTCATTCATCATCAAACACATAATGCTCCAGTTAGAACAAAGACAAAGACTGGATGTGTTGAAGAATTTGAAGTTCTTTACACCTGAACCAGAGCCAATGGATTGTGATTAAATGTCCTAAGACAAGAGGCAGTATGACTGGAAAGTTCACATTTACTGTCAAAATCATGATGATTATGTGTTGCTGATGATGATGTCAGACATGCCTTGACTCTGATATTTAAATCCAAGCTGAAAACGACTCTGTTCAACCATGCTGAAAAGATTCTATCTGCACTCTTTGACTTTTTTTCTTTGATTGATATTAATGTTTTTTTTATTGTGTCTTGATTGATTTAGATGTTTTTATTCAAACATTAAAAAAGGGAGAAAGAAAATGTACACTAAAAAAAAAAACAGTACAAGCATGTTCAAAAGGAGTGTGGAGAAGTTAACACATAACCCCTTCTTACTGTATCAAATGTTCTAACAAAAAATCCCCTTCCTCCAAAACAAAAAGAACAATACATTTATTGAGTAGATCTGATACATAGATGCATACATATATATGAAATGAAAGCCAAAAGCAGAATATATAATAACAATAATATGTATTTGTGGAAAAAGAAATAAATAATGAAAAGGATCTGACCCTATTAAATGTAATATGGAGCCAAAATTACCTAACATGACTGTCGCCACATGGTATTTCACAATAGCATAACACTAATGACCCACTGTAAACAAAATAAATACAGATTTATTAATCACAGAAGCAAAGAAAACTTCACACCTGCATCTCATCCTCATACTGTATAAAGATATATAGTTTATATTTAGTTTTAAACTGATGTAAACTATGACACTTCTTGAGCTCCTCCCCCAAACTTCCACAGTTTCACCCACAAAACAAAATGCAAAATGTTTTCCTATGTGTACATATTCGGTTTATCTTAAAATTGTGTTTACCTCTCAATTAATACTCCCCATCACTATCCCTATATCATATTTGTATGTTTTGTAGTACATTATTGTTTCTAGCTTTGTGGTGTCTAGTGGTGCATTTGAGTAGTTGTGACTGTAATTGTATGTTTTTAACCTGTGCCTTTTTCTATTTTTGTAAAGCACTGTGAATTGCCATGTGTTATCAATTGTGCTATACAAATAAACCTTGCTTGCAATTGTATGAAGTTTAAGTTGTGTATTTGGAATTGTTTGAGAAAGTTAAATGTAAAAAGCCAAACTTGTTTTGGATGCCTCATGGGGTTATGTTAATTTGATTATATGAAAAGGAAGTAGTAAATAATTTGACAAGATTTTTGGGGAAGGCATGGAAACACCTCAGGATTTTCTAAATCATAAGCAATTTTCAGACAGTAACAGATGTGTGTGTGTGTATATATATATATATATATATATATATATATATATATATATATATATATATATATATATATATATATATATATATATATGCCACTGTACAGTTTATGGTTAACAACAAACAAAACATGCACCTGTCCATAAAAACACATTTTTGTAAGACCATTGTTATTTAATGTGAACATCAATTAGTATAATATGTATTTTGTGGTGTACATTTGTAAATAAGTTAACATTTAGCAAATTTAGTTTCAATAGCCTCAATCTGTGTTTCTTGACGTTTCTTGGTTTGGTTTCATTTTACCTTTGGATGGTGGAGAAATATATTGTACATTTTAACACAAATATCTTGATACCCCCTTATCTTCTGCAAAAAAAATACAAAAAATAGATAGATAGATAGATAGATAGATAGATAGATAGATAGATAGATAGATAGATAGATAGATAGATATTACAATGGTTTACATTGGAGCTGTTAAAAGAAAACAAAATACAGACATGTTTTTTACCAGTCACAAACATAGATGATCCAGTTAGTGATCATATATGGGCCTGTAACAATAGAGGGCAGCAGTTAGCATAATCCAAACGTTAGTTCCACTAAACATGGTTGACTTTACAAACAATGCAAAAAGTCTTATAATACTGTCAATAAAAATAGTGGAAGACAAGTAATACCCACTGAACAACTCCATATGAACAATACAAATATGATTCCAACAGTGGAACAAGAATAATATTGGCGGAACATTTGTGTTTGTCTACATTTCTACACGGACGCTTTTTTTGAACGGACGAAGCGCCCAATCCCTGGTGAAATGGAAGTGTAAGTATTGAAAAATGTGATTTCTAATGAACAATTTTGTATGAGTCTGTCAGATGGTACGTGGTTAATTCTATATTCCACGTGACAGATTTAGCAGCTGCGTCTTCTGCAGTTTAATGTATTTAAGAAACTGTTTGTTGGATCTTAGTTTAAAGACATTTAAAGTCGTATGTTTAACTAGAAAGCCACTCTAGAGCAGTGTGTCATGGCCGTGAGAAATAATCAGGTGTGCCGTGAAAATGACATAATTTCACTTTATTGGTATTGTAAGTGAGCAGCGTGATTATAGGTCCATAGAACAGCACATAACACTGATCCACTCAGAGCTGTTGAGCTGTGGTTGTGTTTCTTAAATTCCTGAAAGAGTGTCAGCTTTGTGTTTAACTAAACAGGCTCAGGTTTTGCACTGAATAAGTAAATCAAGACTAGATTTGTATTAGGTTTCAGTTTTTGTTAGGTTTTTCTTTGGTAGTGTTCCATGTGATGTTTGTCATGTTAAATGTGTGTCGTGGCTCAAAAAGGTTGAGAAACTCTGCTCCACCCACGCAGACCAGCCTCCTGTGCCATGTTTTATTTACTCCTAAAATTAATTCGTTGGACGTTCAGGACCTGTATTTAGTATTGGATTCGTGTTAGTATTATCTATATAAGGGGTGTCAAACATGCGGCCCGGGGGCCAAATGCGGCTTGCTGACAGTTCCAATGTGGCCCGAGGGATGGGGAGCATAATAACCTATTAAATGACTCCATGTTTTCTTCTCCGTTTTTATTTCCCTATAAATGTTGACAACTTCCAATTTGTCTCATTGTTTTACTGCAAAAAATATTAAATTACAAAAATATTTACATTTACAAAGTATCCCGTAACAATAAAATGTGAGTAACCGGAAATATCTAAAGAAAAGTAGACACATTTTGAAACATTTTTTGCTTCTGTTACTAAAAGTTTAGTGTTTTTGTAGAACTGATCCATAATAAAACACATGAACTTATGATAAGTTGAGGAAAAATATTTATTTTCCTTATGAAATCTAACTTTTTAAAAAAATATTTGGATAATTTATAAAAGTATATTCTTAAGTTAGAGGGTGTTTTTTGCACTAAAACAATGACAAAAATGTGGAGTTGTCAATATTTATAGGTTATTATCTTTTCTTTTTCCCGGTCCGGCCCATTGAAGATCAAATCAGGCTGAATGTGGCCCCTAAAGAAAATGAGTTTGAGACCCCTGATATATATAGAGGAGTTATATATGCGCCATTGAAACCGGCCCTATCTCATGATGATAGGGAATCTTTTAAGAAATTCCTGGATCCAGATTCCAAATGTAATCATTTGTTCCTTGTGACAGTATCAACATTTAAAATGTCATCAAAATCCTTCTACAACTTGTTGAGCTTTCATGCAAACAGACAAACCACGATGAAAACAAATAATATATTTATATATATATATATATATATATATATATATATATATATATATATATATATATATATATATATATCACGTCTTTGCACAGATATGACTTTTGTCTGGTCGAAGAACAATCAGTCAATAATACATTCATCTAATTCACATAAAAAATACCCATTTAAATTATCTAAATGTGTTTTCATCAGGTATTTTCTAATGGCAGTCTAGAGAATGGCTAATTTTCTATAAATATAGTAAACATGATTTTTATTTTGCGTGATAGTTGAACCAAGTCTGGACAGATCAGTGATATCAGTCTGGACTGATATCACAGACAGTAGTAACACAGCTGGAATATTCACATTTGAAAAGCTCAGTATTGGCCCCTTAATAATGTTCATGTTGTCCTTTTGTGGTTTGTTTGATCCATCCTCACCAATCAAAGAGTCACTGCAAAAGAAATAAAGTATTAAATCAGTCAACCCACTATTTTTTTTAGATAATTTGTAACATTATAGGTACAGATGTATCTACAGATGCCCATTAAACTAACTGTAAAATAATATAACATTTGTTTGATCATGAATTCACAATGATCATCTGAGTCATTCAGTGTTTGATGTCCTGGGTACTGTTTTACAAAGCATGTTTAATGAAAACCCTGAGTCTTAACTTCTGAAATGAAGGCTTTTCGGGGTCTTGTGGGGTTAACAGACTCCGAGTTGTCATTCAACCTACTTTGTGAAATGGACCCCTGGTGTTCAGACATTGACTCAGATACACTGCCCGTCCCCAAAAAAGTTGCACATGCAATATTTCACTGCACCACCTTCAGTTTTGATTACAAGAGACTGACACTTAATTTAACTAAGCTAATAGTTCAGATCCTTCCATGGGTAAATACTTTAGTGGTTACTAATGTTTCAGCTGGAACAAGTTATTTAATCTAACTGATGCAGTAAGTGTCCTCTCATGTCTGTAATGTTTAACAGATTAGACACCACCAGGATTAATCAGGGTCATCAGGCTTGTGAGAGAAAACTTCAGGAACCATGAGACATGATTTTCACACAAAAATTAGCCTTCAAAAAGTCTAGACTCTAATTCGGGATGATGAAGAATTGATGCAGCGGTCTGATCATGATCATCAAATCAAAAATCAATGCAACTACTGTATGGATGGAAAAAAATGTTTTATTATGACACTACATAAGCATTATGTGTCAAAAAAGTCAAAGTAAATGTCTCTTGTAATTGAAACCAAAGATGGTACAGTGAAATATTGCATGTGCAACTTTTTTTTTGCACGGCCAGGGTATTATGGCTGTGTTCACAAGAGTGGAGAGATGACTGCAATAAACTCTGATAAGTTTTTCTTTTGCTTTTCACATTAATTTCCTCCACCAAGGAATGGCAACAGTTATGTTTTCACCAGGGTTTGTTGGTCTGTTTGTTTGTTTTTCTGTAAGCAAGATAACTCAAAAAGTTATAGAGAGATTTGGATGAAATTTCTGCGCTCTGCAAATGCTATTCTATTTTTTAGATTCCAAATCTTCACTCACAAAATAACAATATCTAGTACACAAGGATTAGGTAAATATTTTTGTGTTGATATACAAGTAAAGTTAACAAATTGATGAGTAGATGATGTTTATGATAAAATCGAGAATAAGTTACTGTCACCTGAATGATATTTTTGAGAGATGTAAATGTAACAGGAACTCAGATTGAGATAGCATTGTAAAATATCTGCATTTAAGGCCCACACATGGAAATGATCCAAATATTGATTGAAAACATCAAAATCTATGTGATTTGGCCCCTAGACACTTTTAGTTAGAGGGGTTTCATCACCATTAGCTTTGATATTTTTTTTGTCTGCGTATGTAACTGTGGGGGATTTTTTTATACCAGTGTATGTAACTGTTTTTGCTGCCTATGTATTTTATTTATGATTTAATCGTAAAGTACTTTGTGAAATCTTTCTGCAAAAAGTGCCATATAAATAAACTTCATTATGCTGCCCCTTGAAGGGGAGGCAAGGAGTATTGTTTTTGGTTTGGTTTGATTCTTTGTTTGATTGTTAACACTCTAGCAGCAAAAATCTTTTGGTTGAATTTGGCTTTTATATTGCCAGTCATCCAGAATAGATAATATTAATTTTTGGGAAAAATAGGTTGAAATTTAAAAACATGTTAATTTAAAAAAAATAAAGAAAAATCTTCCATTCACTTATAATGGGTGAAATTTCATGTCTGTAAAAACATTAATTTTGTTTCAATTTACTTCAAAATTGTCACAGATATAGAGGTAATTTATATACTGACATATTGTGTACTGTCAGCACATGCATAGACATGATGACATTAGCTGGATTGATGCCGAAATAAGCTACAATATGTGTGAGGGATTTGTAATAGTAATAGTAGTAGTAGTAGTAATATATGTGATATTCGCTCAGTTGAGGAAAATAAAATTAGTTGTGTGCTCTTCTTCCCTGCAATGTGCAGCCAATTTAACCATAGTAATGTCTAAAGCACCAACTTTTGCTTTGTAAAGTCTGTGACACTCTGAGGCATTTTCTTTGTGTTTATTCCTCAGGAAAAATGCTAATGCTGCTATGCTCAGTAACTATGAGGTAAGGCAATGTCTTCTACCTTTGACATGTATTTTTGAGCAGTTAAATTCAAAACATTTTTAGAGCTTTACCTCTTTACCTACTTGGGTGTCTCATAGATATTTAAGCTACTGACAGATCTGAAGGAGCAGAGGAAAGACAGCGGGAAGAACAAACATAGTGCCGGGCAACAGAATCTGAACACCATCATGTATGAGGTCGGGACACATGCTCTTTCTCAACTCACTGACAAGAACAGGGGTCAGCAACATTGGTCCTCAAGAGTCACTGTCCTGCATGTTTTAGATGTATTCCTCTTCCAAAACATCTGATTCAAATGATAAGAAAAGGTATCCCTTTATTAGTACCACTAGGGGAAATTCCAGAAATAAACCTATCATCCATCTCTACAGAAGCCTGATAATGAGTGTCAGGTGTGCTGGAAGAAGGAAACATCTAAAACATGCAAGATAGTGGCTCTTGAGGACCAAGGTTGCTGACCCCTGGACTATAAATTGATGTTGTAGCCTTCTGTGTTTCATTTACATCATGGCTAAAGGTCTTTGTGTCTGCATTTCCACATAGACGCTGAAGTACCTGTCGAAAACACCCTGTAGCAGACAAAGCCCAGAGATCGTTAAAGAGTTTCTCACCACCATGATCCCTCATAAACTCACAAAGTCAGTGACGTCTAACAAATGCACAGATATTGTCCTTGCACTTTATTATTTTATACTTATAGACTAGTGCAGACTCCTATTATTTTTGTGGAACAACAGGTGTATTGTCTGAACTTTTGTTTTTGTTTGTGTTTATATTATTGTCCCATCAGAGCAGAAAAACTGCAACTGTTGAACCATCGGCCCCAGACAGCTGTGGAAATTCAGTTGGTAAGTGTCATTTCCATTTACTGCATATTACACTACCGGTCTACACTAAATGTCCTTTCTGAAGTTTGTACAGTCTGACCAGAAAAAAATCTCCTCTTGAATTTAACTAAACAAATAGATCCTACCATTGGATAATTACTGCAGTGAATAGTCTGTCAACAGCAACAGTTTCTGTAATTCTAAGTGATGCAGTGAATGGCTGCTTCTCATTTCTTTAACAACTGTCAGTTTGATAGAGAGCTTAAAGCTTGGACTAAGTTTAATGGAAAGAGGTCAATGTGGTCTGAGTCCACATTGACTCTGTTCTACAATGATGGACACATCAGGGTAAGAAGAAAGAAGGATAAAATGGATTACCCAGCATGCCTAATGCCTGTAGTACAAGCCTGTGGGGGCAGTGTTATGATCTGCAGTTGCTTCAGTCAATCAGATCTAGGTTCAGCAACGTTATGTGTCCAAAAGAATAAGGTCAGTTGAATGACCAGATATGAGCATCAATGGATTTGTTTCTTGGCTGATGACACAAGACACATTCAAAGATGACAATGATGGGATTGATCAGCCTCAAACTGTGGGGGGAAAAAGTGCTTCATGGAGCACGAGAGATAGTTTTTACGCATGGATTGTCCTCAAAGTTGATGGTGTAAGAAGAGTATACGCTGTGACAGTGCATAAACTCATTGAAACAGTGCACCAGTGAATTGAAGCTAAAGGCTAAATTTTAAAGCTGGGGACATTTTTGTCTTACTGTGTCTCTCTGATCTCTATATATATTTTTTTCTATCAGTTGTAAGACTCAGTTTGATTATACCGCTGTAAATAAAGACCATGAATACTGGTGTATAGTACTAGGTTTATGTACTAGATTAATTTAGTACAACTAGGAATCTAAAATGTGAATACATGTTAATGTGCACACAGTGTTTTGTAGTGGAACTGTAGCTCAGAGATGAACATTCCTTGAGTAAAAAACTGAGTTTCTAAATAATTCATAGAATGTCAACACTGTATATTGACTGTTTTAGTTGTGACCCTAATTTGTAACACTAATAGTGACCCAAGTTTGACTAGTTTTGGAGGCATTTTGTTTTTAGACAAGTGTAGTTGAACAAGTGTAGTTGAACAAGTGTAGTTGAACAAGTGTAGTTGAACGTGCCAGACCCATCTTTAGTCCGAACAACATGATGGGTGTGGCTAAGACTACAGCTGAGGTAATAAACATACAATCTATAAATGTACTTTGTTTTATTTGCTGGTGTTATGTTACATGAATGGTGTTTGTTTAGTAATAGTTGTTGTCATCTGAATCCTCCTGCATCTACACAGGAGCTGCTTTGAAACTGCACGGTTGCTTTTAATGTGAAAATTTATACCAAACTATATTGCTATACAAATATAATTTCTCTGTATTGATTCCATAGTAAAATGTGTATGTTACACACAAATACTTTCATTTAGCATATTTTATTAGAAAAAAAGGGAAGGAAGAAAGTAAACAGGAAACATATCTCAAAGAAAATATTAGTTTTAATGGCACGTTTCTAAATTATTCTTGGATTCAGAGCATTTTAGTTCCTTTTTTTTTTTTTTTACCTAAAATGGCAGTTAATGTTTGTTTATAACAATGTTGTAAATAATTTACAAGTATAGTATGTGATTAATTTTCTAAAAAGGACTTTCATTAAATAGTTTTTTTTTCCTGCAGATGATGTAAAATGTACATGTTTCTATTTGTGTACAGATGGTAGAGGAGAGTGAGGAGCGCTTATCAGAGGAGCAGATAGAGGAGCTTATCCAGACCATGGCAGAGATCCTGCCTGGTGACCCAGAGCAGGAAAATACAGCTCCAGCAGATGCAGAGATGGATGAAGCAGGCGAACAGTTATGACAGCAGCAAGACAAAAGTGAACCAAAGGTGGAAAACTGAGACAGACGTATTACATAACTGGACTGGTTCCATATCTGTTGGATTGGATAACATGTTCATAGAGGGCACATACAATAACCAGAGGATTTATTTATTTGTTATTTTTCCCAGTTTATCATCAGTGCCTGTATTCATATCAAATATGCAAACAGTTTGTCTTTCTTGCATTTGATTTATAATGTGTAATTCAGTGATATTATCCTGCTGTATTTATAGTTTCTAAGTTAACTTTAGTTGTTGGTTTTTACTACAGTGCAGGGTTTTTCCAAACTGTACATTAAGGCAATCATGTAATTAAACATGTATTCTAAAACGGTACCATGAAGAAAAGTTACATATTGTGGTCACAATGATTCAGATGGATAATAAAAAGGGAAAAATAGTTTGTGGTTTCCCTTTCATTTATTAAGATATTGCATTTTTATTTGCGTATGTGAAAAATGAAAAAAAGACTCAATGCAGCTGCAGTCTATTCTTATAAAGGTGACATCCTCAGGAAATGGGGCAGTCAACGGGACAATATTTGCTTGAAAAAATGTTATAGGCTGATTTTTAAGCACTAACATGATAAAGAGTTTTAAAATGAGGAAGCTGTAGTACATAATGTGAAGAGCTGATGCTAAAACATGACTAACATCTGTTTTGCTAAGAAACTTCACCTTCAGCTAAAGAAAACTCACCCACAGATGCAGATTATAATCTTTAGATCAGTCCCCATTTTATATGTTGTGATATTGTGAAGTAGAAAAGGAAGTATGCTCTGGTTAGACTTGTGCACTGTTCTGTTCTGTTCTTCCTGTTGGTGTGTTACAACAGTTTCCTGTTCTTAACAGAATTCTGACAAGTCAAGTTACAGGGAAATAAAAAACATAAACACTGATTATGTAGTAACTATTGGCTATCGCACCTCCACAACTGAAAATTAGGTAGATTATAGAGTGTAATGTACTAAAATCATGGACTGGCTCAATGATCTTCAGGGTATTACACAAATGGATGTAGAAAAACAAAGATGTAATATACAGTAAAAAGATAAGGTAAACACTGCTGCATGAAGTTAAACTGAGACATTGAAATTCTGTCTGGGAACTTGATTAAAAATCATGCATGTCTTAAGTTTTAACAGATGCATTTAGGAATGCTTGTTTCACATAATGTGGTTTTATTTTTACCATGCGGGTAAAACAGATATAATTTTTGTGGTATATGCATTTTTATGTTGTTTTTTAATCTATATACAGTGTTTAATAAATGTATTTGATCAGCTCTACCTCTTTGCCTCAGAGATCATCAGAATCATGAAGTGTTTTAATGTGAACTCTTTCATTGTCCCTGAGATTTTGATATTTGACTGAACTGATTTTTTTTTTATTCCCAAGGAAGCCGCTAATGAACCAAGCGTTACATTCAACCAGTGAAACTACATACAATGTGATGTGTTGCTTAAGAAATGATGTGCTCTACTGTTTTTGTTTTTTCCTAAAACAGTCAATTTGAAAAGTAATGAGTAATAATTATTATATCTTAGTATTAAAAATATACTTTAAGTTGCATAACTTTAACATTAAAGAGCATTATTGTCATATGCACAGTAAAAACAGGTAGTTAAACTACGCAATGAAATTCTTATTCTGTTCATTCCCCCTAAAAATACACACATACAAGTACAATACTATTAATGATTTCAGAAATAATGACCAAAGCTGCTAATTTAGAACAGATGTAGCATAGATCTCATATGGTCCACTAAATATATTAAAGAGTCTATTCATGCAGTTTGTGTAAAAATACTTTAGGACACCCTTAAACATTTACATAGTCTCAAATAGAAGGTAAGATATGGGTTTGGAGAATGGAACAACACTTGGCAGAGTTCAATGCCTTAATAGTGATTCTTAATGCAGTGGGTCACAACAACCGTTTCCCTCCACTGTACGTACTTTGTAAATTTTTGGAGGAAGCACAGTGTGATCCTGGAATCTGAAGTATAAAAAACATAGGGGTACCAGTTTACTACAACGTTGTTTTATGTCGTATACACTATTTCCTTTATTTTAGGGTTATTGTAGCTTATTTGACAGTCAATTATTTAGTGACACCTGGATCCTGCCGCCATCCAGGTTTCAAAACCTGTTTTGATAATGAAAAGCTGGATGAATTAAACGAGGCGGGTTGAACCTCGGCTAAATCCCACGCTATGATTAAATTTCCCTTGTGGGCATTTACAGAGAGCATACGAATCGATATGGTAAAGTAATTTTAGCCTTGAGTGCGAACACACGCTGTAGATCCTTCGGTCGCGGCGGAATGGCCCTTTAACAGCTCGACCAATAGGAAGCGTCCATGCAGATGTGCTGTGGAATTCAGAGCGGCCATTGGCCAATCAGCGCCCAGCTTCATCTCCCCCCTACCACCCCCGGCCGTGCTCGTGCTCAGTATTTTTTCGTCTCAACGGTAGATAGGGTTCCCCTTCTCACGGTGCAAAGTTGTATTCACAACCAGCAACGAGACGTCGTTAAGTAATGTGCATTTTTGTCACACAAAAACGCACAAACACATACTGTGATAGATTTTCCACATAAGAAAACCCATATAGGTGTCTCGGGGGTTAGATAAGAGCTGTTAAATCCAGTCGGCGGACCAAGGTGAATGTGTTTTTTTTTCTTCGGGTTTCGGCAGTTTCTCAGACGTTGGTGAGTGAACGTGCTTTTGATTTATTTACGACGCTTGTTAGCTAAATGAAGGTATTTACAGCGGGCAGAGATGGTTAAATAGCACGCCGACAAGCTGTTTGTTGAGCTGTAGTGAAGTGGTAGCAGTTATGTCACGGGTGTATTGATTTATAGCAGGTCATTCACCTGGTGGCTGTCTGCCTTCCTGCCGCGGGTACATTCTTACAGACGAAACGCATCATCCAGCCCAGATGTTCATGGCTGCTGGGCCTTGCACCTCCATGCAACCCTACAGTAATCCTATTTATTCCACAGACAATAAACCCTCCACTCGCTGCGATGATGGGTTTGACCTCTTTATGATATGATCTTTAATAGGCGCCTAGCTGTAGCTGAACATGTACCTTTAAGCTTTGATTCTTTTTTTAATCACATGCTTTTTGCTTCTTGAAGGGAGATTTTCTTTACAGGGAACTGGACTAAAAAAAAAGAATATTCAAGACCCAACATAAATTCCTTGCTGAATCTGTTTCAAGCTGTCCTATTATGCATCAAGCAGATTTTATGGAAATGTGAAAGATGCTTTTCTCCCTGTCAGACTGTCCTTTGGCAAGAGGTTAGTACTCCCTGCTGTGAGCAAGAGGAGGTGTCGCTTTGGGTTTCCTGTCAACCTGCTGGTCAAAGATGTCACCTCAACTATAGTCTGCAGACTGACTGATTATAGCTCACTCTTTTCTACATATCACACACTTGTTTGTTTGTGTCTGTCTCCCTGTTCAACAAACAGTGGCCTGTTCAAGGTCAATCCCCAGCTTTATCAGAAGGGCTGTCCAGTTGTAGGAACCACTTAAAGGATAAGTTCATCCAAATGATCAAGGACACATTATCTCTTTACTTCTGGTGGAATGCAGTAGTTTCAGTTTTACTTAGAAATTTTTCCACAATGTGTCTGTTTATCTAAATATGGGTGAATAATTATTTTTTTGGACATGCTAAGATGTGTGAAATTTGTGCATAAATATCCTGTAACATTTCTTTCCATAACCAATGTACCTATTCCTTTCTGTAGTTAATTTCAAAAACTTTCTAGTGGACAACTTTCTCTGCATGTACTTTCTTCCAAATTTTGTTTTCATTTACATGGAGATGAGTTTTGCTTAGATCCATGTTTCTACAGGTCCTTAAACATGTAAAGCCTAAAAATCCAATAATCGGGACCTTTGGCCTTAAAATGTCTTATACAGACTAATGGAAGGTCAGAAAAGGAAAAACTCCCTAAACAACCCACTGTCAAGGGCCTGCCCTAGTGTTTCACTCATACCATAATCCTGATAATTTATAAACAGCAATAGTTCAGATAATTCTGACATTAAGTCACTAATATTTCCAAAACCTCACATGGTCATATCTCAGTTTGGCAAATATACTTTTTTTTTTTGGTTGAACCAGTCCCTTAACTAAAACGAAAAAACAGCCAGGCTGTTCTTAAACCTCTGGCCTACTTCTCTGCAATCTCCAAGTGGCTTAATCTCTGTATGGAAATGCATTAGAATTACATGTAAAGCTCCTGGGCTGCCTCTCGACTTAGTGTGGCTTAGGGAACCACCTCAATATTCCAGCCAGACCCTGACGTCCTCGTTTCCAGCTGTTTTTTTTCCTCTTTGCTTTGATGTATAGGTTACTTCAGCCCAGAGAGATGAGTGTTAACCCACGTGGCATCCAGATGTCAGGCTCCCTCCACTGTCTGAAAAGAAAATATCCGTAGTAGCTACGTAAAGGGAGAGATATTCGACATTTGTTTGTAGCTCTTTGTGAACTGTTAAACAGATGCTAAACATGCTGTATGTGGCTTTAACAGTACATCACACAATGGGTAAAATCAGAAACATGTCTATTATTCATACATGTCTTTCATTTCCTTTTTTAATTACTGTACTGTGTTTTGTATTGTGCTCAAAAGAGGAATAAGAACCTGATAAAACTGTTTGTGTGTGAGCACTTTGTAGAAGAGAAAGGAGGAAGTTGTGGGATGGTCTGCTTGGTCAATGGAAATATGATCTTAAAACAAATTGCTGAATGTCTCAGCGTGGCAGAAACTGTCAGTACGTATAAAAACATGAGCAGTCTGTAATTAGTGGCTTGAGATACATTTCCTGAGAGTGTGTCTTTGTTGTGAGCCATGGTGAACTTTTTGATAGTATAACCGTGACTGCTTCCAGAGAGATGTGAAGATGTAAAATAGGAGATTTGAGTACAAAAGCTGGATGAATTTCAACCCTTAAAAATGATGTGTACGTGTACGTCACAAAACACAGACATATCCTGCTTGATTACTCACTCATGTTGTGGCTGGTGTGTGCATTTACTGGGAATATAAATATGAAGAATTCTGGTGTTAATTTGCAAGTTATAAAGATATATATTTGGACTGTTGCTTTGTAGATTTCCTGATTAACTGTAGGTTGCTCAAGTATAAATGTATAGTTTTACTTAATTGTTTCCACTGAATGTCAGAAGCAAATAATTTATCTTTTAAATTTGTCTGACGACTTTAGTTATTTACATTAGTTTTTCATCCTTTTCATATCCAGTAAAAGTGCTACAGCGGCATGGAAAAAAGTTTTTGTACACTTCATGTATTTGTGATACAATAGCAGAAGACATTATTTGACTGTCAAAAGTAATCAAAAACAATGTTTATGCAATCAAGTACGAACTATGTGTATTATGCGACTAAACCATACGGACAAGAAAACAGGGAATACCTAAAAGCACTGTTTCTTTTGGGGGTTTTTTGTTCAGCACAATGCCACAGATACTAATGTAAGAACTGAAGTGATTTTGGTTATCAAGAAAACCATGGAAAAAGGTATAGATACCAACTCTGAAATAAAATTCTTATGAGCTATTTTGGTTATTATATTGGTCCAAACAAGTGTGCGTTTAGTTTTCCCAGACATTAAAATTGACAAGAAATTGAAGAAAACAATGGTTGACCTTTGCTAAGTATTGTTCCATTCTCCAAACCCGCATGCTCCTCTCACTTCTGTCAGAGGTTTTTCTAAACATAATTTTTTTTTCTTTAAAAAATAATTTGCATTTGTTTGTGTCTGTCTAATTTATCCAAGCTGTTTGAAACGCAAAAAGGTTTTCCTACAAATATTTCATGATAATGTTTTGTTGAAGGTGTCTGAAAGCTTTTTTCCACTACTGTGCAAACATATGATGGATTCTATTAAACATGACACAAATTATCTCACCTGTAAGCATCCACAGCAATTAAATGAAAGGTATCCATTAATGCAGCAATACTATCAGGTCATTGTGAGTCATTACTATGCGAGTATGATAAATATGGAACTGAGAGCCAGGGTGTCTTAGTATAAGTGTAGTACAAACAAAAGAGAAGTCCACCATGTTTCCTCTGTATGTAGAGTTTGTAGTGTACACTTCATGATTACTGTGATAAGAGTCAAACCCAAAAATATCTCTGACACAATGAGAAATTCCAAGGGTTAAACCATTTTCTTTCTGCTGCCATTTAGTACTAAATAGAATTACATATTGAGTTGTGAGTGCTTGTGTAACTGAAACATTTTCAGTGCCAATACCTCAGCTTCAATACCAGTTCTTTGACAATACACTTTGAACAATTTTATATTTTAGCTTAAAAGAAATTCTAATTTATATTGGGGTATAAATCTTGATATTTTTTTTGTTTGTTTGTTTTTTCACCTGCACTTGTAGTGGGGTATTTTCGCAGTGTGCTATTAGTACTTGGAAGTAAAGCATGTGAACACTTATTCATCCCTTTTCTACCATGTGTGTAACTTCTTGTGCAATGTCTTTGATAGGAATGATGGATAAAAGCGTCTGGCAATGGACCATACCAGACCTGAATTCTGCCCTTCGACATCTACGCTGACAAACTGCAGATGAGAGAAGAGTGTTCTCAGCTCACAACTGAAAATCCCACCCACCTTGCAGGCTTTTGTCAGGCCTCTGTCAGTGTTACTGACTGCCATCTATCTCATGGTTGTCATCTGCCAAACTGCCGTGACCTTTGGTGAAAAGTACCAAGTAGCTGCAGTTCCCATTCCATTCCAGCCACCTTCTCAGGTGCCAAACGTCTTGTTTTATGTCCTCCTGAATTGGAGTCCCTCACACACCCAGCAATCATGAGGACCACCAGATCAAGCCTACTGCTGGGCTGTGTGCTCCTCTGCTCTGCCTCCCTGCTCTATCTGGGTATGAGCGGGGTGGAATGTCCTCCAAAAAGCCATAGACACCGTTGGATGGAGCTCAACTTAGGCTCTGCCGGACAGAACCTGTCTCTGGCTGAACACTTTCCTGAAGATACGCCTCTCATTTTCATAGGAGGCTTTCCCAGGAGCGGCACTACACTGATGCGTGTCATGCTAGATGCCCACAATGCCGTTCGGTGTGGGGAAGAGACCAGAGTAATACCCCGACTCTTGGCTATGAGGGCAACCTGGAGTCGCTCAGTGAAGGAGAGAATTCGATTAGATGAGGCTGGAGTCACTGACCAGGTGTTAGACTCAGCTGTACGTGCGTTCCTGTTAGAGGTAAGCTGTTCAGAACATACTATTAAAGCCTGCTTTTATGTTTATTAAACAGGGTTTTAGAGCTACTACAAACCATTTTGGACATTCATTTAATGCTTAATTGTTCCACATTATACAAAACAACACATAGCACATACAATATGAAAACCTTTAAAAGAGCTGCAACACTATGCTCCTACTGTAATCAATGATGCTGCAGAGGATGTGTGAAAATGTGTGTGTTATCATTACAAATGTAAAAATAGACCTGTCTCATAATGTATGTTTTTACATGAGTAATGTGCAGTGCTTATAAACAGACATGACTCATAAATGATCTCTCTATATATTTTAATCAATTGCTAATTAATTGTCAAACAGAGCCTCTACTTTGGAGACTTGGGCTGAATCCCAATTCACCCCTTACCCCTACCCCTCCCTGTTTTGCACATTCACATGAAGGGGGTAGTGTTCTCCCAATTCTCTTTTAGATGGAGGAGAAGGGCTAGGACAAAGGGCTGTATAGACCTTGAAACAGAGACAAACCAGGACCACATTACAAATGGAGGGGTAGGAGAAATTTCCCATAATTCTGTTTGAATTATCAGCCAGAGGAAAACACAGCCAAAATGTGCAGTAGTGATGAAAGAAACGCACGAGGCTGGAGCGGCCATGGCTCAGGAGGTAGAGTGGGTTGTCCATTAACCAAAGGATTGGTGGTTAAATCCTGCTCTGTCCTAGTCAGTCTGTTGTGTCTTTGGGCAAGACACCTCACCCTCCTTGCCTCCAGTGCCATTCACACTGGTGTATGAATGTGTATGAATGTTCTGTGGTGGTCCGAGTAGGCACGGATTGGCAGCCACGCTTCTGTCAGTCTGCCCCACGGCAAATGTGGCTACAAATGTAGTTTACCACCACCAGAGGGAGAATGTGAGAGTCAATAAATGATAGATCAATAATGTAGAGCCCTTTGGGTGCCTTGAAAAGCCCTACAGAAATGTAATCCATCCTTTTTTTTTTAAAAATCACAAATGCACATATTTTCTTTGCAAAACAACTTGATCATTTGATCATCAATGTCATTTTAATGTATAATAGATCGCATTACAGTTGATAATTGTAAACGGATGAGATGCTGACAGCTACTGATGTGTGTATGGTGAATACTTTTGGAAACAAAGTTTTAATTTCTGTTAATAGCAGTATCTATTGCAATGTTTCCGTTATGTGGAACCAGCTCAGCTTGGTACAGTACCTGGTCATCAGCGGTGTGGTGCACTTCAGTGTCATGTACTGATAAGCTCACTCATGTTGTCTTGTCTAAATGTTTACATCAGTCACCAAGGACTGAATCTCCTGAACCGACTATGGGCTGTTATCATGTGGATTAATGTACTGCTATATTTACTGTCAACTTCCGCATCTGTATTTTGTAAAACGGATGCAGTTCAAAGAGACTGATGATGATGTAACAGGCCGCAAAGTGTTGTCCCATTTCTTTAGGGGAATCGGAATGAGGAAACTTTATTTTCCCCCAAGGAGGCAATTTGTTCTGCAGCCAACAAAACAACAGTAAAAACACACCATACAGACCACAAAACATTACAAATGGCACACATCCAACAGTAAAAGTTCTTTACAAAGCTTCTGGAGGGACAGACTCACATCATGTGATTCAGCAGGCTAATTGCTTGTTTGATTTCAACCTTTACCCCTTGCAACAATTTTTTCAAGGGCTAGTGGTAATGAAGAATTGGGATTGGGCCAGGCTTGTCTGCCTTTAATCAGCTTGTTTTTATTTTGACATATGCTTCGTAATTTTTGTCCTTACATGGCCAACAACTGTTGTCTGTTTCACAGTTCCGTACTTGGTCCAAAAGCTAAAGACACAACATAATCTCCAAAGTGAAGCTCACTGTCTTGTTTTGTATGTCTCTCACAACTGTATTTCATCTACTTTCTTGTTCTGTTTCAGGTGATAGTTGGCCACGGGGAGCCTGCACCTCGCCTTTGCAACAAAGACCCGTTCGCCTTGAAATCCCTGTCGTATCTGTCCCATATTTTCCCAAAAGCTAAATTTGTGCTCATGTTACGAGATGGTCGGGCAGCCGTCCACTCCATGATATCACGCAAGGTAAATGGAGTTATTTTTCTTAAAACATAGCAGAGGTGGTTGTTTGCACCACTACCACACAACATGAACACGTTTCTCTGTCCTTGGCAGGTGACCATCTCTGGCTTTGACCTGACCAGCTACAGGGACTGTCTGACCAAGTGGAGCAGCGCTGTGGAGACTATGTTCAACCAGTGCCAGACGGCTGGTGAGGACCGATGTCTGCCTGTGCACTACGAGCAGCTAGTCCTCCGTCCTGAACAGGAAATGAGGAAGTTGCTTCACTTCCTAGAACTTCAGTGGGACCCATCAGTGCTGCATCATGAAGAGTTAATTGGGAAGGCTGGCGGTGTGTCTCTGTCCAAGTAAGTGTGCAAAGTTTGTATATGTATACTATTCTTAAAGCACCAATACACCCATGAAACCAAAACTAATTTTCTCACTTGGAAACTGGGAAAGAAGAAAACACTTGTTTCTTGTGGTGAGGTTTACATTTCTGAAACTCAGAATCTACTGTTACCAATATTGTGGTGTGACTTAAATGTGAGGTACTATCAAATTTTCAGTGGCACTTATCTCAAAACCTCAGCATATAATACTATCAAGGCAGGATAATGCATTATTTCTGACCCCAAAGCTGTAGCATAGGTCTTTAAGGTTAACTAAGGAGAATTGTTTTCATATCTTTTATTTTCTTTCTACTTAAAAATTAAACAGACAAGTCACATAGTCTTACACATTGAGTAAGTTTACATGCACTTAGAAGTTCAAATTATTGGTGTTTCCCAGAAATCTGAGTTTACATGCCGGCAAGAGAAATTCGAATTATTGTTCCACTCTTGAGACACGAGGTGGTGTTACACACCCTTTTACGTTAGCATGCTTCCGGTTGGTGCCATAGAAGAACAATAACTACACAAAAGTGTCAGATTTGAAGCAGATATACTGTAGTCGGAGGACAACCACACCCAGAGAAGATGGTGACACCAACAGTGCAGCAGCTCAGTACACTTTGTATGTACTGTAAAATTCTGATTAATTACAAGTAACATGCATGTTGTCATGCTGTGTCTCGGGTCACTCCTGGAAGGGGGCGTGTCCACTCCAGTCTTAATCAAGATAACGTTGGGTGGCGTTTACATGCACAGAGAAATTTGATTACAATCACATTATCTGACTTGATTACTCAGACTTAAAAAACTCCAGTTCAATTCAATTCCACTCCAATTAAGGTGTTAAACAAAAATTTTAATTTGAGTAAATTTTCTCTTAAGTGCATGTAAACTTACTTATTGCCAGTTCTTTGAAAATAGATTCTTGAAATTCATTGTAACCTGGAAGTCGCACAACAAAACAAAATGTATTCAAATCAGTCATCACCTTTGACTTGGTGCAACTATTACAGAGTCCAGTTACACGTTATCTGTCGAGAATTTCAAGATTTAAATAAATATTCTTACTTTATGGGCAAGAGTGTATTTGATCTTACTACAATTATTTGAACTGTATCCATTTACTTGTATAAAAAGCTGAAAATAAAAGTGAATCAGAGATGTCATAGTTCATCACTGTTCTTTTAATTTCTCGCTTTCATTTCAATTTTCTGAACTGTTGTTTGTCATAATTTGTAGTTTCTTTGCATATTTAGGGAATATGCTTTGTATAAGTTCTATCATATCTGCCATGTGTGATGCTTGTCTACAAAGCTTAAACTACAAACCAGAGGTGGGGATTTCCAGGTCCATCAAGTCAAAGTCCTACCATGTATTACTTCAAACCTGTTCACTGAACACAGGTGATTCCACTAATTATCCCATTTACCTGGATGAGGCATTGTGCTCATCAAAATGGGCTGGTTCAATGAACAGGTTTGAACCAATACATGGCAGGACTTTGACTTGATGGACCTGGAAATCCCCACCTCTGCTACAAATACAATTTCCATTCTTTTTATGGTGTTGCACAGTAAATGACTCTTCATCCTCAGGACTTCTGCATATATATATATATATATATATATATATATATATATATATCTATACCAGTGAAATAAACATTAGATCTGAATTAAGAATCATAGAAGTTGTCTGCTGTCAGTGTCTTTGAGCTGTACACTGGGACAGTGTAAAAGGTGTCATGTTTACAGGAAACGGTGGCATACAGAGCCCACACCTCTGTGTTTTCAGTTAGTCACACAGATTTATTGGCGGTTGCTCAGAATATCTAAACCTCTCACATCCGTTACACGTGTCTTATGTAGCAGATAGGCCTGAGACACTTCTTGTCTTACACTTTTTACTTTGCACTCCTGTTATTCTTATGTGATGTGTTTTGTGGTTGCATGCTGACAGATGATGTGGAAGCACTGATCCATCAAATAGATATTCTAGCTTTACATGATGTGTGTTCTGGATGGGTCAAAGCGTGGGTCAGGCGAACCACAGTACTTGGTGATATGTAGATACTCATTTTACCTCCACCCCGGTGCACTCGTGCAGTGTGTAATATGAGGCAAAGTAACATCTGTAGGTCAAACTAAGGTAACTCATCTGCACTGTAGTGATACATGTTCTGTACAGTATTCATATTTACATTAGTTAGTTTAAGAAATTTTTTTCAGTTTAGTTATTGATTGCAGTTTAATTTTTGTGCAGACATGATCTCATATTAACTGTCTAGTTTTACTTTCTTTGCCAGATATGAAGAAAGACTTGGTTTATAAAATATAACGGTGTGATGTCAAACATAATGTAGAAAACAAATCTTTACTTTAACATCCCACTTTCTGTAAAACTATTATTTTACATCATGAACCACAAACAATAGGGGGCCCATATAAACATTTCAGTTTGTTTTGTGTTCATTATATATATATATATATTATGCTTGCTTAGGACTTTGTATAAATTGGTGGGAAGTTGCATTTACTTGATGTGATAAATGGGTCTTGAATATTCATACCATCCTTGTTGTGCGTTTTAAAATGCAGCAGTTACAGAATGTTACAGAATGTAGTGCTGTAGCCACAATTATAGAAACACTCATGAACAAACCATTGAGTTCATGTATTGAATTATATCGGCATATGAAAGCACATTATGTCTCAAAATTGTTAAATTATGAAACTTCTCCCCACCGTGCATCAATCGGCAATGCTGCAGGCACCCCCCCTCCCCTCGGGATAACAAAATACAAGTTTATCTGTTTTAAAAGTTTATTTCTCTGACTGAGTTAAACTGGAACAGATTGTGAGACAGATTTGGGCAAACACAGCTGATCCTTCCAAGGTCAAGTAAAGCTCAGTGGCATCTTGGTGTGGATTTTTAATTTTTGCTCCGCTGTAGTCGTGTTTCAAGTGGAGCATCTCTTCACATCAGACACTCTGGGGATTTGGTGGGAATGTAGCCACAGTACAGCAAAAACCCAAAGTTGGCTTGTGTTTGAAGGAATCAAGCCACATTCTGAGAGGAATTAGCAGCATGACTGGTGTGACTGATTAGTTATACAATGATGACTTGGTGTAAGTCAAACTGGGTTTAAAAATGCAGTTTTTCTCACAAGGTAACACATGAAGATATTCTAAACCCTAAGTTGCGATTCATATTTGGTTTCATCTGTCACTAGTAGTACTGCATGACACTGGAGAAAACAATTTTTTTCTGATATGTATTGCAATATTAAAAAACATGTTTTTCAACTGTTTGTCTAAAAGAATGATCTGCATTGCACTGATCAGGGTGATGAGTGGAGTAATACTGAGAGTTAATTTGCCAAAACCATAATTTTCAATGAAAGAAATTGTTTCAACAGACTTAATATAAAAGCAGGTGAATGCTGTGGTAAACCACGATGAAGTGATTTTAGGGAAAGATTATGTCTGATAAAACACTCTATGATGATTGAACACAGGGGCCTTCTGAAAATGAAATCAAAGCATCTAGATCTCCCCCTGGTGGCTGTCTGTGGTATAGCTCATTACACACATTTAATACACTTTTATCAAGGTTGATTTATTGAAATTACTTCTCTTCATAATGTCATATTTGTGTCATAAAAAATGCAATTTAGAGTAAAGATCAGACATCTGCAAACTAATCAAACGGCCATTGAGTGGACGTGATGCCCCTGCATTCCTACTGCAGAGACCCTCACCCCAAACTACATCACATATACAGCATGTCACCTCCCATTACTGCTTCTTTTTTACACAGGAGGGAGGAAATGGCATTGTAGCATCAATGTTTATACAGGTTGCTTGCACAGGTCTTGAAAGTCTTAAGGTATGGAGTTTTGAAATACTGTTTTCCAGATGTTAGTCTGGAATTTTGTGTGGAAGTCTTAAGTAAGGGAGGGTTCTCTTGTACTTGAATTTTAGATTACATTTGAAGATTATGAAACGCACGAGGAAAGCATATAAAAAAACTGGATAGGATTTCAGTTACTGGTCGATGCTGGAATGATTCTGAAGAAATTCGTTTGTGTGATATCTTTGTATTTTTGTGGTTTTCATTTGTCCTGCACATGTTTCTGTCAGTAAAACATATTACTGTGAACATTGTCTTCATTCATTATAAAAATGTACTTTTCTACTACACAAAACGGGTACAATCTCAGCCAAAAAAAGTAGGTACACAAATATAAAAGTACATAAAGTGAAGGTCTGGGGGGGGGGGGCAGTTTTGATATACACTATGATGGCATTGTAAATACCAGGTTTTGCCCTCATACTCGTGTTTAATTTTTGATACGATACAATGTGCAGCTTTACTTTTCAGTGCAACAGTTGGATTTTATTTGAATGATGTGTTTGTGTTTGTGTGTGCAGGGTGGAACGCTCAACAGACCAGGTGATGAAACCTGTAAATACAGAGGCTCTGTCAAAGTGGGTGGGCTACATCCCATCAGATGTGATGAGTGACATGGCAGAAATTGCACCCATGCTGTCCCGGCTGGGGTACGACCCCCGGGCCAACCCTCCTGACTACACCAGGCCAGAGCCCATCGTGTCTCTGTTCAACTTCTCACGGGTGAGACCAACACACTGAAGACAGGGTTCTGGTTTTCAGATTTTTCCAGATGTTTTTTTTTTTTTTTTTTTCCACTGGGAGTTTTAAACTGAGCTCTGTTTCGTACATGGACGACCTGCTCAGGGAAGCTCACTCATGCCAACCACATTTCCTCCACGGTGAACCCACAGTATTACAGTACACTGCATTCTGATGTCCTGTCACCTCGCACCTGAAAACATCTCATGTATCACTTCACCACAAATGTGAATGTGTCTTTAGACAAACTCCTCACTTTCTGGGGGTTCAGTCAGTGTTCATGAAGCATAATGACTGTATATTTTTAAAGATGTGTTTATTTTCTTAATAAATTATTTTGGTGTTGACCATTCATTGAGCAATTTGAAGTCATTTATCTTTAAATGAGCACTTTTGAATTGTTGTATATTGTTGAATATAAATAAAAAGAACCTAAATGTCACCTTATAATATTGTTGTAAGGTCAATTTTCTTGTCTGGATACACATTAACACAGGTCCTTGACACTGCAGCTCCAGTGGTTGTGATCAGTGGGCAGCTTCTGTACATCGGGAGGAGACTGTATTTTGTATTTGAATAAAGAAATATCTGTAAGAGTAAAATTGAGATGCATCCTTTTCACTTCTCACTGGTGTAGTATGTGACCAGAATCCGTGAGGGCTGTTTCATCTGCTTCTCGTGTCTGAATATACACATGGAAGGAATGGCATTATATTCCTCTTTGGGTGGGTTAGGAGTCTGAAACCCCATCCCTCTGCTGCTGGGGAGTGTGTAGTGGACAGGTGTGGGCGGAGCTTCTGAGCTGCAGCTGAACATGTACCTGAAACATCTGGAGAACTAAAAAAAAAAAAAAAAAAAAAGAGTGGGGTACTGAACAAAACTTCACTAATTTGTAATGAAATACAAGTCAAAGTAGATTTACAAATACTGCTGTCTTTTTTTTTACTCCCATCTTCTTCTTACTCAAAATTAATTATTTAATTTCAACATAGGCAAAAAAAGCAAGGAAACTGGCCTTCTCTGGTGAAAGAAGTGAGAGGAATGTCTGTACCTGGTTGTTGAGTAGCACATAGATGACAGGGTTAAGAACGGTGCTGGTCTTTGCCAGGAGAGAGGGGATTAAACTGGCCACAGGTGACACCACACCAGGCTGCCCAAAAGAAGACAGCATGGCCACAACGCCATACGGCATCCAGCACAACAGGTATCCAGAAACCATGGAGACCACCATCACAAGAACCCTGCCTTGCCTCTGCTCTGCTGAAGTCTTGATTTTCATCCTGGTGATCTGGAAACACACAAAGATTCAGATTCTGTTTATTACCCCGGGGTATTGTTTTTGAGTCGGTTTGTCTGTTTGATTTTTAGCAGCTTTACGCAAAAACTACTGCATCAATTTCCATCAAATTCTCAGGAAAGGTGTAAGGTGGTCCAGAATAGACCCCATTACATTTTGGTGAATGTAGGTCAAAGGTCAAGGTCACAGTCACCAAAACTATTTTCACAATGATGATGGGGCAAATCAAAATGTGTGCAAGGGGGCGGGGCTTGTTGTACCAAGCACCAATTGTTTGTCATTTGCATACACCACAAGATAGAGCACATGAAAATTACATTTGTTTGTGACTCTCCATTGGTTACAAATACTAACAAGTGGTGCCTGGCACAACAAACCCCGCCCCCTTCACACACATTTTAAATGATTTGCCCTATCTCTTATGATTGTGAAAACAATTTTTGTGACTGTGACCTTTGACCTACATTCATCAAAATGTAATGAGATCTATTTTGGACCACCTCGCACCTTTACTGAAATTTTTATGGAAATTTGTCAAGTAGTTTTTGTGTAAACCTGCTGTCAAACAAACCGATTCAAACGCAATACCCCTCTCCCTTTTGGGGGGGTGGGGTAATAAGACAACAACATGCTAATAATGACAAACAAGAAGTCTCATAGGCACCAGGGGTCAAAGGTCATATTTGGCATTCACCTGTCGTGTGACTCCTCGCACTGCCAGCAGGATCCTCCCGTAGCAGAAGAACATGAGCAGCAGAGGCAGTAGTAGGCAGAAGAAGAACAAGCAGCCCACATAGGAACGGGCTGCAGGCGAACGCTGAGCCCACTGGACGGAGCAGGTGGTCCCAGGACCCTCCGGCCCATAGCTGCACCATCAATCAGTATATCATGCTGCATTCAATGTCTCTGATTTATACTTGTATATTATAGTACTCACATTCTTTTTAAGGCTGAACTCAAATGGCAAATAGAATGGAGTGGAGTGGATTATTTATTTGCCATTTGTGCAGGACACAGGAACTTTTGCATCATTTCTCCCAGAATGAAATTAAGAACACAAGACAAACAGAACTATATAAAAACAATTACTATATAAAAAAAAAAAACTCCAGCTAGAAACCTGTACATACACATAAAACCATCATATGTATAAAAGTGCATAAAAACGTATAAATGAACCCCATGAGAACTGTTTAAAAACCCTGGAGACAATAAATAAAATATTAAATACAGCAAAATAAACTAAAATGGTAAACATTTCACACATAAGTAGATATACTCCTACACACAATATATTGCACATTTCCAGTCTAACTGTGGCAGAAAAGAAGCTGTTAAAAATCGTGTTATGTCTGTAATAATGCTGTCTGTTGATATCGAGTAAAATAAGATATTATCATCAAATGATCACTCCTGAAGCCTTAGTACAGGGGTGTCAAACTCATAGCTCAGGAGCAAGTAATATTCAGCTAAATTTAATCTGAAATGGGCCAGACTAGCAACATAATAACATAATATATAAATAATGTCAACTCCAAATGTTTCTCTATGTTTTACTTAGCTTAGTTAGCTTTACTCTGCTTTTCATAGTACTCAAAGAAAGTTAACATACAACACAATAGAAACAAACCAGACCACATGTACATTATAACTTACAGATCACAGTTGATTTATAGATGTACAAAGCATTTAGTAATAGGGGGAATATTATTAATTAAAATTGTATTTAATTCTCTTAAGATGTTTTAGGTTGTTCATATTTGCTCTTGTTATTCAAGTTGGATTTTTTTGCAAAATGATATTTGATTGTCGTGTGTTGTGAGTAGTTCTAGGTTATTGAATTGGAACCTGAATGAATTAAATGATTGTTAATATCTTTCATTTTTGTCCAGCCCCCAATTGGCAGGCCAGATTTTGGCCCCAGAGCCAACTGTTTGACACCTGTGCCTCAGTATAATGAGGTTTTCATCCGAGCCAATATCTGGCCCAGGTCGTGACCATGTTGGATGAGTCAGACTGAAGTGGATCAGCATATGTTTACAGACCTGCTCCATCCCAGCAGAGGCGGTACAGTCCAGACCAGAGAGTAGAGCCAGGAGGTGCCCACAGCCAACCAGGCCCTGCGGTACTGACAGGGGTCAGACTGGGAACTGCGGAGCAAGGCACTGTAGCGTTCAAAGGACAACAGGGACAGAGACACCAGGGACACTATACCTGACGGACAAAGACACAGGATTACCTCAAAGAATTATGGACAGATTATTGCTAATGATGATGATGATTTGTAGCAGTAGTACACAGTAAATTTTGCACTGTTAAATCAACACTTAGAGAGTTTTAACTTCTTCTAGAGTGTATTTGGTCCCATTGTCTCCAAATGAACACTGCAAAATCTACAGTGTAGTACAAACCCCTTAATTAAAGATATATATTTTTGCTTAAGTCAAGATTGCTTTTCGTTTGTTTGTTTAATTCAAGATATTTTTGCTTAGTTCATTGTGTATATATATATATATATATATATATATATACACAGTAAATTTTGCAGTGTTAAATCAACACTTAGAGAGTTAATTTGGAGACAATGGGACCAAATACACTCTAGAAGAAGTTAAATTAACTCTCTAAGTGTTGATTTAACACTGCAAAATTTACTGTATATATATATATATATATATATATATATATATATATATATATATATATATATATATATATATATATATATATATATATATATATATATATATACATTAAGATACTTTTTTTTCGAAGGGCATTTTTATTTTTTATTTTCCCCATTGTAATATATTTGGTCCAACACTCACCGAAGAGCGCGTTGGAGAATCCGTACCAGCGGCACCCTGAGGTCCCGGTGAGCCAAGTGCCCCGAACACTGGCCGCGAAGCTGAACGGAGTCCCGAAGATGCACACGAGCATGTCACTGGCACTGATGTTGATGAGGAGCAGGTTGACCGGAGTCCGCAGACCGGGGAACCGCGAGAACACCAGAAGCGCCAGGAAGTTCCCCAGGAAGCCCAGGACCAGGATGGAGCCCAGGACCACGGCCACGGCTGTGTGACCGGCTCGGCTCAGAGTTCCGGGGCCCGGGTCTGACAAGGAGCCGTTAATGCTGATGTTGTTGCTATGCTGTGGAGGGGTCACCATGACAACCCGGCGGGATGGAGAGATTCGACGATTCTACTGGTACAGGTCGAACAGAGGACAAAGACAACATAAAAGCTCTAAGATAAAGCCTGAGATCCACTCCACACATACCAGGATTCACTGTGGAACGAGACATGACCACAGGTTGTTTAAATACCACAGAAGAGGGGGGTGGGTGCAACTTTCACCCACTCACTAACATAAACAAAGTGGTCTGACCCATTCTGTCACATTTTAAAGTAGAATCTAATGCATTTGTCTAAATTTTCTTTACTTTACTTTCTTTCACACAAGATAACAAATATAGAATAGAATAGAATAGAATAGAATAGAATAGAATAGAATAGAATAGAATAGAATAGAATAGAATAGAATAGAATAGAAGTAAAAACAAGCTTAAAAGTGCTGAATTATGAAAATCTTAGTCAAGATTTTTTTTCCAAAGTGATTTTATTGTTCTTTAGGCATGAAAAAAACAATGTAATTGGAAACCTTGGACATAATAAATACAGTAACATAAAATAGACTGCAAGGAAGAGGAGGTAGGCATTAAAATAAATTTAAAAAATTAAGGAAAAAAGGGTGGTTTAATAATTTTTTCTGTGACTGTATATAGAATAAATGTAATTTAAAACACATCCACAGATGAAGTTAACACCTTGGAATAGATGATCCATTCACTGTCAGAATAATGTGTTTCTTGTGTTCTCTTCCTCACAGCAGATTGTGGACCTATATAAGAGAGCCAGCGTATCAATAATAGAAGCTGTTGTTGACTTAGAGGATGAGCCAAGGCATCATATATTAGGATGGAATGAACCAGGACAATGTGAATACAAGCAACCACAGGTCAAGATGTTCATCAAATGTAGAATCACAACCAGAACAAACCATTAGGTAAGACAAGGCAAATGTATTTGTATAGCACATTTCATGTACAGGACAATTCGAGGTGCTTTACATAAAACATAGAAGAAAATTAAAATGATTAAAAGACAATTAAAATAAGAGACATAAAAATTTTTGAAAAAAAATAATTTAAGTAAAAGCTCTAGTAAACAGTAATGTTTTCAGACCTGGCAGTTTCTCAGACCTCAGGTAGTTTGTTCCACAGGTGAGGATCAGAACAACTGAATGATGCTTCACTTTGTTTGGTTCTGATTTTGGAAACACACAGTAAACCTGTTCCTGATGACCTATGACCTCAGGACTCTGGATGCTTCACAGGGAACCAGCAGGTCTAAGATGTACTTTGGTCCAAGGCCATTTAGTGCTTTATAGACCAGGAGGAAGATTTTGAATTATATCCATTGACCCACAGGAAGACAAAGTGAGGATAGATTAACCCTAAATTAGAATTAACCCTCCTGTTATGATACAGGTCAAATTGACCCATTTAAAAATGTTAACATCCAGAAACAAATAGTTTAAAGTATTTTTGTAGTGTGAAAATTGTACTTGCCTTGAGTATTGTAATTTGTGATAATCTCCTTAATGTTTATATCACATAAATACTGTTCAGGTCAATTTTACCCAGCAGTCTCTTGGGGCTCCAACTAAGAAATCACTGGGATCCCACTGCACTTGTGTATGCCACAAAAAAGTTTTTTTTTTTGCATAATTTCTGAGACATTTGAGATGAAAACTGAATATTTTTTTTAATGATGTATGTTCTCAAAGTGAGGTCCAGGAGATGTTCCCAAAAGCCCAGGACAACCAATATTCATTGTTGTTAATAATTTGACACTTAACAAAAACATATAAAATCCAAACTTTTGTCAATTATTAGAAATGAGTGCAACTTGAAAAATTAAAAAAAACAAAAATGCAAGTAATTAACTAAACAACAGGCTGGATACATCACACTTAACCATAGCACTACCTCTAACCTTAACCCTGACACTTACCTTGTAAAAACACATAATAAAAAAATATATATAATAAACATGTAATGCATGTGTTATTTATATGTTACAAACATGCAATAAACAATGTTATGAACACTTTTGTTAATAAACTTAACCTTGACACTTGCTTACCTTGTAAAAACAATCAAGGAATAAACTTGTATTAAATATGTTATTAATATGTTTCAAACATGTAATAAAAAATCTTATCAACACTTATGTTAATGACCCTATCCATAACTCAGACACTTACTTACCTTGTGAAAACACAAACAAAATACTAAGCATATACTAAACATATAATAAATGTAATAACCCTAACCCTAGCCCTATCATTACCATCATCATTAAGACCCTATCCCTAACCAGTGGTGGGAAGAGTATAATGGTGTTACTAACGCAGCCACATTTCGGGTAACGGAGTAATTACTTAATTACTTTATCCATAACTGTATCGCCGTTACCATTACTCTGGAAATAATATGACGCATTACAATGTGATGAATTGGGGTTAAAGTGTGCCCCGGATACAGACAACAATTGAGACTTTTAACAACACCATTGGTGGCGCATATTTCTGCACCAAGCTCACATTCAGCTCGTTGTAGAACTCCACTTGCATGAATGACAACAAAATCGATCATGATTTGTTAAGAAGGTGGATAGTCTCAACTGTCCTGTTCACACACACACACACACACACACACACACACACACACACACACACACACAAGTCAAATACACACACAGATGATGGCAGCACCAAGTCACATTTGAGCTCTATTAGTTTAAAATAGCAAGAGCAAATTTTTCGTTTCTTTGACATTTTTTAAGCCAAAAAAAGTAACACAAAAAATACTTTTCTTGGTAACTAATTAGTGGAGTAACACAGTTAGTAATGCAATTCCTTTTTTGGGGAAATAACTAGTAATTGTAATTAATTCATTTTTCAAAGTAACTTACTCAGCACTGTCCCTAACCCAGATGCTTACTTATCTTGTGAAAACACATAATAAACAAAACAATAAACATATACTAATAACAATAGTACATAGTATAGTATAGTATAGTATAGTATAGTATAGTATAGTATAGTATAGTATAGTATAGTATAGTATAGTATAGTATAGTATAGTATGGTATGGTATGGTATGGTATGGTATGGTATGGTATGGTATGGTATGGTATGGTATGGTATGGTATGGTATGGTATGGTATGGTATAGTACAGTACAGTACAGTACAGTACAGTACAGTACAGTACAGTACAGTATAGTATAGTATAGTATAGTATAGTATAGTATAGTATAGTATAGTATAGTGTTAATAACAATAAACATAATATGATATGATAACCCTAGCCTTAACACTTGCCTCCAGTGTCACTCACACTGATGTATGAATTCGTATGAATGTTTGGTTGTGGTCAGAGGTGCAAAATGGCAGCCACACTTCTGTCAGTCTGCCCCAGGTTAACTGTGGCTACATATGTAATTTACCACCACCTGAGGGAGCATGTGAGAGTGAATGAATAATGGATCACTAATGGAAAGCGCTTTGGGTGCCTTGAAAAGCACTATAGAAATCTAATCCATTAGTATTATTATTATTATTATTATTAATAATAGCATTTTCTGTGATTTTTGCTATAATTAATTAATCAATTAATTAAATAAATACATACATAAAAAAATAATTACAAAAATATGCTTACAACAAAGGTGTTCAATAAACATTATGGCTTACATCCCGTTTGTGACGCAAGGAGAGCCACAACAAATTGTACTTTCATTTCCGAACGTCTATGGTGCATGCAAATGACAATAAACTGATTCTGATTCTTCTTCTGATTCTAAATATAAACTATTAGTATAAAGTAAGTCAATTATCAGTAAGATTGCTTATAAAGAGTCTTTTAATGTGTATTTTTCTTTTCTATTTTATCCTTTGGACTTAGTTCCAGTACCTTTAATAAAGCTTGAACGAATGAATTGAATTGAATGAATTGAGCTTATATTATATTATTTGTTTTATTTACATTATTGTTTAAAACTATACTGTCTTGTTTTGTTTCTGCAACTTTCCTCCTTGGAAACAGTAGACATAAAAAAAAAGCTGTTGTATCAGCCTACGCCTTTTCTCTCAGGTATGACATAGAAAAACAAAATATATGTATATCATGTTCTGCTAAATAATGAATAAATTAACTAACATACAATGTGGGTGTTTTTCACCCTTTAATTCACAATGTTCATTAACCTTTAGGGATGCACTTGATTACTCATTCAACAGTTGTGATGTGCTCTACACACACACACACTCTATGACAGTGGGTGGACACATCTCATGTTTAACAGATGTTTCATTTCTGTGTATTTTGTACAAATGTGACTTGTATGCAATAAACTACATTGTCTTTTGTGCTGTAAAAAAAAAACATTCATTACTGAAAGACAGAGGGGAAACAGCTCACGTGCCATCATCAGTGAAGGCACCCACACACCTGGACTCTGTGCTCTTGTTTTACTACGTCACTGTATTCACACTTTACAACAAAAGCCATAGCTGGGGGTGGACAAGAGGCATGGAAATGACTCAACAGCCTGCACGTGCCATCTCTCTGTTCAGGTTAAATACAGAAATAGAAATGTCATGAAAACTAAGGTGTTTCTCCTGAAATGTAACTTGCTATTATTTTATTTTATGTTGTGGCATGATTTATGACAACAAGACTGACCAAACTTTTTCATGACGCATCGTCTACACCCTTTTTTATTAACAGGATACTTTGATACCCTGCTTTCTATCCAATTATCATTTTTATGATGCTAAAAGGAGACTCTCTCCTCTTATGTAAACATAAACATAACATCGACACAAAATTGAGACTTTTTCAATTCAGATTTCTTCAAAGAATGTAAGAATTCAGTTTTATATTTAATTTGGTCATGTGGTTTTATGGCTACTGCGGTCTATTTATGTTATTAGAACTGTCATTCTATTGTAATTCATTTAGGAGGTGACATAAATAATACAAATTGTGATATGTACTTCATACTAAGAATTTATGATGTGGAGTCGCTTGTACTATCTTAAATTGGCAAATAAAAGTGGGATTTTGTTTAATACATTTCACTGGAATTATTTTGTGGGGGTTATTTGTTATTTGTGGTAGATGTGCTGACTTTAACAACTGATGCTGACTTTCCATCCATGTATGCTCCAAATAGGTAACATTATTTTAGAAATTGCAGTAAAAAAAAACTCGGATGAACACCGTTCCAATTTTTCTGACAAAGTTGACGACTATAGCAATGTATGGCAAAAATGTGAAGGATGTGATCATTGAGCACATGGTGGTGAACCATGGACTTCAATATGGCTTTTTTTTTAATGAAAAACCGAACAAAAGAAAATGTTTCTTATTTCTTATTCCTACCAAGACACAAATAAAATTACAGTGTAATGTCAAAGAGAAGTATCAGGAATAGTCACAACAGTTTAAAGCTTTAAACTTTATGATCGATGGTATTTAAAATGTGTTACCATTTTTGCAATTTTTGTCTTTTCAGCTAACTTTGGAGCCAAATTGTGCAGCAAACAAGGTAGATAGACCTAATCTGACCATGGATTATGATTCTAGGGGAAAAGGTAGGCAGCGAGACCAAAAATCCAACATTTATCTAACAATAAAATAAGTGCTGTGGACTGGAAAAGACGTTGTATATTTTTTTTTAAATAATAATAATAATAAAAAAACAGAGAAATGTTATCTGAAAAATAGTTTCATTATAGTTTTTCCAATCAAGAGCTTTATTTAAAAGCTGTAAAGTATTATATTTAAAACACAATATTTACTCTCCTGGGTGTCAGGAGAATAGAACAAATGCCTCGTACATCTCTAATATAATTTAATATAATTTAAATTCTCAGACAGAAATTAAACACCTACCAAGTAAAAAGAAGCAGATGAGGAACAACAAGAGGAAGAAGGGAAAACAAGAAAATGGTGAGGACAAGAAGAATAACAATAATGAGTTGGAGAGGAAAGAGAAGAAGAATAAGAAAAGGAATCAGAAAAAGAAGTAAGGGGAGGATGAGGAGAGGGGATGAAAAGCAAGTAGGAGTAAAAGGAGGATGGAAAAAAGGGAAAGATGAAGAAGGAGGTGAACAACAAAAAGTGAAAAAAGATAAAATAAGGAAGAGATGAGGAAGAAGTAGAAGAAGGAACTACAGCAAGAACAATAATAAGAAATATTTGGAAGGACAGATTAAACCATTAATCACAGTCTAACTTTTATTAAGGAGCACAAATCGACCTTTTAAATGAAATAATGATCAAACATCTACTATAATGATTACTATCTTATATCAAATGTTTTTTAGTGATTTCAGTTTAGTCGATACCACCTACTGCCTATTGCTATGTCTAATGGGATTCAATAGAAGCATAGACTTCATCTCTATTGCCCCCCACTGGCAATGTGGTCTTTGTATGATGCTTGACATCACTGTGTTATTGTGAATATTGCTTTTGATTATTATTACCTTTGTCAAGGTCATTTCATCACTTCTGTTGGTGCAATGTCAGAGTTGGGTAAACTGTTTTTTGACATGGATGTGCAGGACAAATTTAACATCAGGCATCGTTACTCTGTTTTAGGATTTTAAATGTTAACAGTTTAAGCCAAAGGTATTCTGACTAAAGGTGTTTTTCACTATAATAGCTTTAGGGGACGTCCACTCTCTCTCAATGTACCCCTACTTAGTTATTTTTTACTTGTGTGTTTATTCTTTTTTGAGTTGTGGGAGCTTGGATAACACACAGTGAAGGATGTGGGATTATGATCACAATAGACTGATCAGGAATCCACAGGCTAAGATAAGTATATTTTGTACAAAGGAAAATACCATTTAACAGTAAAAGCTCCACTCTGAAATAATCCATTAATGTCATCATCATCATCTGACAAATAGAGAACAGTAGAGAAGGGGCTAGTTAAATATTCTGGACTAAAACAACAACAAAAGTCAAACAAACCAAAGACCACAGAAATATTGCTCTATAAACACAAAGTAGAGTGGCACAGCACTGCAGAGCACAAACATGGGCGCTGTTGAATATAATATTTAGCTGGTATTTATCTGTACATTTTAGTTCAAAGTCCAATGATACTCTGTGAAGAAACACACAAAGCAACTTTAGTATATTGAGATTGAACTAAACATCATTTACAATTTTGCTTTGCAATTGTTTATGAAATGACATGAATTTAAATAATGGGAAAAGGCATGTGTTTTCATGTTCTTATTAGAATTAATGATGTACATTTAATATAAACCAAATCTGGAAATGATGATGTGTCAAAAACATAATTTTATTTTATTAATTACAAACATTGCTTTTCCTCTCCTCAATGTTAACATTCACAGCAGTTCACCCTTAAGCAGGATTGTCCAAATAGGTTACCATAGTAACCAAAGGTGTAAATCTATGCATCTAGGCCGCCTCCTCCTCCTCCTCCTCACTTCCTGCCAAGCTACTGTCAGTAGAGTCCACTTCCTGTTCTTGTGGGGGCTGTGGTTCAGTTGCCAGGCTCTGCTCAGGCTCTGTGGTACTGCTGGGTTCTGTGGTTTGTGTAGTGGAGGCACCCTCTGCTGGCTCCACAGCAGCAGTGTTGCCCTGTTGACCTTGTTCCTTTCCCTCTAGGAATGATGACCAACCTTTCAGTCGCTCTTCCCGCTCTCGTGTTGTCTCCTCCACCTGAAAGATTGAACAAGAATAACCTTAATTCAATTGAATTTTATTTGTAGACCTCAATACCACAAGGACACAGAATATGTTGTCTATGAAAAAAAGCAAGTCTCGTCTAATCATCTGAACCTGCTTTATCCTCACTAGGGTCATGGGGTCACTGGGGGCCTAATCCAGCTACAATGGGTGAAGGCGGGGTACACCCTGTATGAGTCTCCCGTTCATCTCAGGGCTGAACATATATAGACAAACAATCACTCTCACATTCACATGGACAATTTAGATTAACCAATTAACCTATGAGTGCATGTGTTTAGATGGTGGGAGGAAACTGGAGAAAACCCACGCAGACATGAGGAGAACATGCAAACTCCACACAGAAAGGTCTGGGAATAGAACCAGGGACCTTCTTGCTGTATTAACCACTGTACCACCATGCCACCCCAATAAACAAGTCATTGTCACAAATATCAGTTTGAAATGAATCTAAGAAAGACACACAACAGATGAGATATCCAACATTATCTACTTGTACTGATGGTTTGTTATTATCCTTTGATCTAAATGCATTTTAGAAGACAACTCTTCCTTTGATGAAACGACTGATAGCAACTAGTCTTCCAGTTCATTTGGTTACATTTATTTATAGATTAAGGTGCACAGACCCTTTGCTCAAAATAAAGAATGAATTAATCAGACCTGAGTTAGGAGAATAAGGCCTTATGTGAAATACATTTAATCCAAAGATACCTGAACAAAGATAAGGAACACAGAAGTCATACTGAAATAAGGTCTGCATAACTTGTTTCTTACATCTCAGTCTGCCATCTGTTATCTGCAGCCACTCACAGAAGAAAATGCCCACTCTTTGCCACACATTTAATCATTCTATGGGGAACTTTAAGCCTATTTTAAGAATTAATTTACATCTTTTTCATACACATTTTCAAATGTTTTACAACTTTGTTTTACTTTGATCACAGTCTGCTTTCTCATGTCTGGTTCTGACCTGTAAAACTTAGCCTACATCATAGATCAAGATACATGTTTGTCATGTGTTTATTTAGCCTAAAACTACAGACATGTGATTTTAGTTCCATATTACATGTACATGTGATACCTGATAGTCAGTCGTTCCATCCCAGAGCTGAGCAGAAATCTGCCTCCCTGCAAACCAGCGTCCATTAAATGACTGGATACACGCATCAGCCTGCTCTGGCTCTTTAAAGGCCACTGATGCCACACCATCTGGATGTCTCTGCAAAACACACAACAATCTGCATCTGAGTACATACAAGCAACTGACATAAAACTGAAAACAAAAACCTCATCAATGCAAAAAGACCTTCAACTCACATCAAAGATGATGACCTTCTTCACCTCCCCAAACTTCTCACACTCTGTCCTCAGATCATCACGGTACTCATTCAATACCAGAGGATCCTCCTGCATGGAAGAAAACAGAACTTCATACCTTTGCTTATGTGCATACATACTGACACACACCCCTCCCACTCTCCCACATATATAGATACACACACTCACTGTATATGTCTGCAAGTTCCCTTACCTCAAAGTCACTAGGATGGAACATGTTCCTGATGATGACAACTTTCTCATGCCTCTTCCTCGCCTCTCCTTGCTTTTCAGGCCTCCAGTCCAACTGTCTAAAAGTGACAGAATGGGATTTCAAGTAAGATTCGATCTTATATTTTCTAAATAAAGACAATTAGGGCAGTAAAAACAGAACAATTGCATACTTTTGTTGTTGTTGCAGTCTCTTCTTATAATCTTTGTTCTTCTTCCTCTTTTTGCTGGCGTCATACTGACCCTTTAGCTCAAACCGAGCTGCTTCCACGTGGAGTTTATAACCACGGACCTCTGAATCATCAATCAGACGCATAGCAAGTGCCACAGACTCTTTCTTCAGATATGACCCATCACACACACACACACACGCACAAACAAACACAGTCATTTTAATGCTTCATAATAATATATTAAGTAAGACTGGTGTTAATACTAATATTACATTTGTTATTATGATTTATGAACATAAATTAAACCACTTTCAAATTAATACTGGCCAAAAAAAATTAAGTATTTTAAGAATGAGTTTGATTTTGATGATGCTCCTGATGTAAATTCATAAATATAGTGCCAATGGCCCTGTACTCATCCGGACCGCACAGCTGTGATGTCTTGCTATCAACAAAAGGGAGTCATTCAATAGATCATACAATCAGAATTTAAATCCATTGAGAATTATGGGACGAGAAACGATTTTAGTGAGAGACTGGGAAAATAAACAAAGTTGTAAAGAAATTGTTTACAATTTTAAATTTTGACAAACAAAGTGATACGTTTTGTGCCCAGTGCTTTGATGTATCTAATGAATCAATCAGAATTGACAATTGAGGGAGCAGAAGTGATTTTAGTGAATTGTGGATAATGGACGAAGACGACGGACGATGACGGGTGAAGTGCGACAGCAATAGCTCATCGCGACTTCATCTGGATGAGCTAATGGTTGATGGCATGTTTGATGGTTACTTTTTACACTGGCTTTATGCTTGTGTGACTCAGCATGTGACTATAATGACTTTATACCCAAAATTTGTATTTCGAGCATTTTCCTATGGATACAGATGAACAGATGATATTCATTGAACTTCCTGTAACAGACTTCACAGTCATTACTTTTACAGCTTCCCACCACACACTAATATAGTGTTCCTAAGATTAATTTTATTGACCTTGTACTTGTCCATTTTAGGTCAAAGTAATTTTAACAAAAACAAGTTGAACTTTTAATTTTAACCCTTATTTTACTAGGCAGTAAACTCTGTAAATGCAAATCCTGACTGACCTTTAGATAGCAGCAAAGACCATCTCCCTTCAGATTGCCCTCTTTGTCTTTGTACAGTTTGACTTTGTACTCCTCTGTGATGGGGTCCCGCATCACAATGCCACATTTTGACATGAGCTCAACAAACTCCTCAGTACCAATATCAGGGGGCAGGCCTGGTGAAAGAAGATAAAGATGAGTTAAAAAAGGATGTAAAGCCTGGCAAATACTTCAATAACTGAAAACAAAAAACAGAAAGTGTAATTCCAACCTGATACATAGACATTTGTGTTTTTGTTATCGTCAATATCAAACCATCCTGTAAGCACAAAAATGGAATAACCATTAGTCAAGAAAATATTCATGCAAGTCTGTATAGTTGCACAGATCACAAGTAGAACACAGATTTTCTGATGTAAGAAGGAAGCAGAATGAAGTTAATCAACAGCTGGAATGTTAAACTCCTGATTAATGTCCTGAGCATTACCTGGCTCTGCTGCTTTCCTCTTTTCCCCTTTCTGCTTCACTTCTTTAGCTGGAGCCTCTCTCTTGTCAAGGTTCAGATTTTGGGTTGGCTTCTCCTTTTCTGGACATTTGCTCTCTGGTTCAGGCGGTGCTGGGTCGATGCCACTAGCTACAGCATTTTTTGCATCTGGATTCCCCTCCTGAGTGAAACCATAGTTGGCCTGGTATGCTGCCATAAAGTCCTCTGTGATCTAGAAAAATTAAACAAACCTGCTTAACTTTCTCACAAAAAGTAATTCTGACAAACTTTGGAAAATAAAGTGAAGTTCACAATCACACCTGATCACAATCACACATCCTGTTGAGTTGACATACAATTTCATAACCAAGAACATTAATAGTGGACCATAAATTGAGCTCCCCATTGGCCTCCCTGAGGGAGGAAGAACCAAGGGCTCTCAAACCTCCATCTGTCATTGATCAGCTTTAAAGATTCTATATTATTCCATAAATGCACTGACAACATATTTCAAATTATATGTACTCCTAATGTAATTACACTATCCCTCCTTCTCATCTTAATTGTGAATAATTTGCATATTTAGTTCTAAAGACATGCACTGATAGGTTAATTTGTTAATCTAAATTGCCCATGGATGTGAATATAAGAGTGACGGTTTGTCTGTATATGTCAGCCCTGCAATGAACTAGCGACATGTCCAGGATGTACCCCGCCTTCCCCCATAAGGAGCTGGGATAGGCTCCAGTGACCCCCCCGGAGCCTAATGAGGATAAAGCAGGGTCAGAAAATGAATGAAGGAATAGTTCAATTGGTTTTCTGTAGACACAACTTATATTATATGTCTCAATTTTTTATGATTAACCTTAACATATATTAACACTTGACATGGTGAGTTGTATACATCAACACCTGTTCACTGTTGACAAAGTGAGGCTCCATACACAAAGGTACACAGGAACAAAAAAGCAAAGAATGACATTGAAACTTAAGTCCTACTTTAGGGAACCAGGCCTTCTTTTCATGGTCCCAGTCATACACTGTGCCATCCTCTGGGTCAACGTAGGTATATGGGTCAGAACCATCTTCATTCCTCTGACCATAGAGCTCCTGCATCCGCAGCTGATCCATAAACTCTTTGTTTGCATCTGAATTACCACTCATCTGCAACAAGCATTTGACAGATTAGAAGTTATTATCTAAATTATCTAAAATGTACTAACTTATGTGACTTGCTGCTTGTGTACTGAGTGGCATTGATTACCATATACTCCGAAAAAATAAGAAGACATAAGTGATACAAAGAGAGTTAATATACCTTAAATTAGTACATCTTTACCGCATATACTTTCCAAGATTCCAGTTAGATGCAATTTACATCAGCACATTTTAACTATTACATGGGACTGTGTGTTTTTTCCAAAAATAAATATGAAACAGTAAATATGAACAGAAATGAGTGGCACCTTATCTCTTTTCATGTTAAACTTGTTTTAATGTTATATTCTAAATAAAGAAAGCAAAGTTCATAGCAAAGTTCTGTCATCTGACAGCTAAAACATTACGACATAGTTACGACATGACACAGTTGCTATTAATATTATCATGGTTGCTATGGAGTCTCGAAGGTAATCACCGTATTGTACAGATTAGTGCACAGTAAATAGTCATATTTCACTCAGTTCATTAGTACACTATCACTAACTAACTTGCGGCAATGATACTTTATTTCAGTTTAGCTCATATAGCTGAATGCTAACATTACCTTGTACAGCAACAAGTCTTAAAAACCTGGAATCTGGTATTAACAAAATAGATATCCTCCTTTTGGAAACGGTGCTATTAGTTACATTTAATTCTGTTTTTTTATTTTATAAATCCGCCGTCTGAGAGAAATTTTGAACAAAAAAATAAGACACTGGCCGCTAATGCTTGCAGTTGCGCGACACCAATTGAATGAAGTTCTTCCGGTGTCATGGCCTCAAGGCGCATGCGTGACACACAGAAAAGAAGCGCTGCATTTGTATTACGGCTTCTACCGTATCAGCCGAGGCTAACAATAATGCGTATGATGAGGTCGTCTGCAGTTTAGCTGAGATACTCATATTAATCGCACACATTACAGGTAAACAAGCGCTCATCCATCCTTCAATGTAGCTAACAGAGAGCAGACTTTCCTTATTTTGGGGCGGTATGGCAGAGGGTAACGGCACAGTCAACCCTGCCAATCTTCCTCCGGGAGACCCGCAACTCATCGCCATGATCGTGGAGCATTTGAAGAACCGAGGGCTATTTGACGAGTTTCGTCGTGACTGTTTGGCAGATGTCGACACTAAGGTACGAGCTGTGGTGGATTTTAGGAAACCATAGGCAATGATTATATTAGCTAGCAATGTCTCCGACTTGGCTTAACACGTTAATTAAAACTTGCGAAAGTTATACCGCTCTTTAAATCTGGTGATCCTGCTGTCTTTAATAATTATCGTCCCATATCTATTCTTCCATGTCTTGCAAAGATATTAGAAAAACTAGTCTATGTTAGAGTCTTTAACCATCTTATTGAAAATAACATTCTTTACAAACATCAGTATGGATTTCGGAAAAAACATGCTACCTATATGGCGCTAGTACAACTAGTAGAAAATATTCACGAAGCTTTGAACAAGAATAAATTCTCAATTGGTATCTTCTTAGACTTATCCAAAGCTTTCGACACCGTGGATCATGAGTTATTACTCTCCAAATTATATCATTATGGCTTCGATGATGTTGTCTTAAAATGGATTAGTGATTACCTGGAGAATAGGCAACAATATGTCTGTTTTAATCATGTAAGATCCAGTAAAGTAGGTATATCTCTTGGGGTGCCACAAGGATCGATTCTGGGGCCTCTCCTATTTCTTATTTTTATAAATGATTTTGCTTTTCTGTTTGAGGATGCATTTCCTATTGTTTTTGCTGATGATACCAACATTGTTCTGTCACATTCCAATTTTAATACTCTCATAAAAAATGCGAATCTCATACTTAACCAATCAGCAAGGTGGTTTAAAAGGAACAGGCTGGCGCTAAACATTGATAAAACTAATTTCATAATATTCAAGCATTTAAACAAAAAATATTCAAGTGAGGAAGCCAAAGTATTTATTAATGATACTGAAATTCAACAAGTAACTCAAACTAAATTTCTAGGTGTCATAGTTGATGAAGCCCTTTCCTGGAAAAACCACATTGCATTGGTCTCTAAAAAAATCATGAAATCTTATGGTATTATTCGCAGAGTTTCATCTTTCATAAACAGGTCATGGTTATTGACATTGTATTACAGCCTGATTTACCCGTATTTATCTTATTGTAATCTAGTTTGGGCTAGTACCTATCCATCATCGCTTCACAAGTTGCTATTGATTCAGAAGAAATTTGTTAGACTTGCCACATCCTCAAGTTACCTGGCACCTTCGGATCCATTGTTCAAACAACTTAATATTCTGACCATTCGTGATATTAACATTTATCAAATTTGTGTGTTTATGTATAATTGTATTGCTAGCAACAGTCCTTTTTCTAGTGTTTTTCACGACTTTTTTGTCTTTAACTCTACAATTCACTCTTATCTAACTAGACAAACCAATCATCTCCATTGTAAATTCTCTCGTACATCATTAGGGCAATTTAGTATCAAGACTAGAGGTCCTATAATATGGAATTCAAAGCCCATCTTAATTACGAATTGTGCATCTGTTTCAATCTTAAAAAGCAGACTTAAATACCTTCTAATTCACAAACCACACTGTGCCTCAAATCAGTGGGATGTTGCTTGTGAAACATTGTGAATAGGTCATTTTGATATGTTGTGAAGAATTGTACTACTTGCATATACTTTTCTATTTTGAGTGTATAATATTTTTTTGTCTACTTGGATTCTTGTGTATATGTATGCATGCACAAGTCTATGATTTGATATGTGTTTGGTGTAGCTGTATTTGTATGCAGCTCGCTTTTCACTAGATTATATGTTAAAATCTGAGCAGAGGCCTTGTATAGGCCCTATGGGTCTCTAGCCTCGGCTTGCACCTGAATGTTTTATGTTTTTGTTTTTTTTGTTTTTTTTCTTCTCTCTTTGTTTTTCCGGAGTAATATTGTTTTTTCTTTTCTTTCTTTAGCCTCGGCTTGCACCTGAATGGTTTTGCTTTTGTTTTTCCGGAGCAATATTGTTCGTTTTTGTTTTTATTTCTTTTATTGGTGCGAACAAATAAACCAAACCAAACCAAACCAAACCAATTAAAGTCCTATTAAAATAGCTGAGTTGATTGTGGCATTCATTGCTCTGTTTCACCCTCCTGTCACCAATGTGCTGCAGCCCGCCTTCCAGAACCTACGACAGAAAGTGGACAACTTTGTCTCGTCGCACCTGAGCACACAGGAGTGGAACCCGACTATCAACAAGAACCAGATGAGGAACGGATTGAGGCAGAGTGTGGTCCAGTACGTGTTCGCCTATTTAACACTTGTCTACAAATAAAATGCTTCCAGAATAAAACTAATTATTTTTTTTACAACATTTGTGTTACTGATTAAGAAAACTCAAGTCTTAAATGCTGGTTGGCTCACGTTTCCAAGATAAGTCTTGGGTCAATATGTGAAATTCTTAGGATTAACAAGAGAATAGGTTTCAGTCCAGAGGAATATTGGTCTCAGATCTACCAGATCTACTTAAAAACACTGTCTGCACATTAGGTTCCATTCACTTTACAGGTTATTTCTAGTGGAATATTTACAAATCCATTGTATACATGTACATAAACCACCATATATGTGTAATAACACACCATTATATATGTGGAAAAACATGAACTAACTAGCATTTTTGTCATTTGTTTTCTGATTAATCTTATTAAAGTGTGTAAGATTTAACACATTTAATGTCTGAAGCAGATACTTTCTAAAAATAATTGTAGAGCAGTGTAATAATTGATGTATGGTTGCTTCATACATTAGTGGGTGAAATGTTGGATGAAATTGAGACATGAACTGGTTTCAACTCAGTGCATTGGTGTCTAGTGGTAGTGTAGTAGTTTCATATTACTTCCAACAAAGTTTTGGAAGTGTAGCATGTGGCACAGTAACCTGACACTTATTCTATATGATAAAGTTGCTGCCTCATATATTTCTATAATTCACCAACTGATTTTCCCACATTTAGTTTGAGCCTAGTTTGTGAACCCACAAAAATGCATATTTATTGGTGATTATTATATTATATATAATTATATTTATGATACTTTATTTTGCTCAAGTCTCTAATATTCAGAAACCAGGAAATTAGATTTGCCTATGCCACAGGTGAATGAGATAGAGTTAAGATGTGTTTAAAAACTCACATATGCACCCTTTATCTTCAAGATCCATGGAAGTAAAATCAGTACCCTCATAAAAATAAAAACTGGAGATAATCAAAAGTTGGCAGTTTTATTAATTACAAAATATAAGAATTGAAAATGGAACACAATGAAAAATTAAAACTGCAAGCAGTGTCAAAGGCCGTTCGCTGTCCCGTGCAACCACCGACAACAGCAGACAGCAAGATGACACCTACCATGGGCAGGGTGTGATATTCGGCCAGAAATGTACAGTTTTGTTAAAAAAAAAATATGTAGGGGGCACTATAGAGTGACTTATTTGAAATGTGTGTTGACTGGGTGTAGAACTGTGAGACTTACTGAAATTTGAGCCAAATTGGTGTTCGTATGTCTGAACTACAGCCATTTTAGTAAAGGTGAATTTGTAGGGGGCACTATAGAGCAAAATCGCAATTTCTATTGATAAGCAGGTGTAGGACCGGGAGATAGACGTCTGAGTCAAATTTCAGCCAAATCGGTGTTCGTTTGTTTGAGCTGAAGCAATTTATGTAGTGGTCATTTTTCTTCAAAACTTTGCAAACTTTGCAAAAGTAAGACTAGAGCCCAGTGATCAGCATGTGATGGGTCATCACAGGACAAATGTCTCACAGAAGTAAAGTAAATATTTGGTAATTTTTAAATTGGATTTTACATATAAAATCCTCATATTTATTTGAACTTACGTGTGACATATTACACCGCTATAATGTGAACCCATTCTAATCTGCTACACATGTGTACACCAAGGTTTTTCTAGTATGGGCTATGTCCCATCCAGATGATTCCATATTTTCAGGTGAAATTTACATAGGTTATAAATGCATAACTAAAATTTACAGACATTTAGACAAAAAACAGCATAAATAATTAGATTTGGGGAAATAGCTTTTATTTTTGATAAATACATCTTGTATCTTTAGTTGATGCTCTTATTTTTACTGTGCTTTCAGATCAGGCATGCTGGAGTCGGGTGTGGACAGGATTATCACTCAGGTTGTGGATCCCAAAATGAACCACACATTCAGGCCACATATAGAAACAGCCATCCACGATTTCCTGTCTGGAGAAAGGAAAGAAGAGAATGCATCCATTTCCAATACCGCACCCTCTGAACAGATAGAACCAACAGAAACCCCTGCGGCTGGTGCTGCTGCTACTGTTTCTGCTGGACCTAAAACCCCCTGAGGACTGATTAAGGTCTCGTAGTTAATTTCTTGTTCAGTCTGAGATCTAAACTAACAGTCTACTCTGTAGCATTATTTCTTTGTAAACTACATATCTCCATTAAATAATGAAGCTGACACTTATTACTCTGCCCTTGAAGGGGAGGCTAGGGGTATTTTTTTGGTTCGATTTCTTTGTTATTTAACACAGCAAATCTATTGGTTGAATTCATACCACATTTGATGTATAGATTGCCAATGATCCAGAATATATGGAATTGTATTTTGGGAACAGTATGTTCAAAGTTAAACTTTTTTATTTACTTTTTTTTTGTTATAACAGGCAAAGTTTAATGTTTGTAGCAGCAAAGCTAGTAGTTGAATTCACATCAAACTTGGCAACTGCCCCAGAATAGATGTGATTACATTTTGAAAAAAAATTGGTCAAAGTTCCCTTTTTTTTTTTTAAATGGATTTTTAAAATATTTTCTTCTCTCGTTTACTTATGAGATAAATTTCAAATGTCTATAAAAACAATTTACTTAAAGCAATTGATAAGCTAACATCATAGACATGATGCCACCAGTTGGATTGATGCCAAAATAAACTGTAATACATGTGAAGATCAGGGTTTGTTGTTGTGTTTCAGACCTATAGTTGTTAGTTGTACCACAGGAAAAACACTTAGGCACACACATTTGCCCTTGATATTAGAAATAAAATTAAAGACATGTCTCTTCTCTCTGCAGGAACAAATGCTGGTTTCCACTTTAAACATATGGTTCAGAGGTTCTGCTTCTGAAAGGACAGAAAAGGAAGACAAAGTTTCTAGTTGATGCTCCACAGTGCTGAGTTTCTGCGATGTTTGTGCTTTCAAAGTGATCGACATGAGATCGGACCCATTGGAGGTCACATCACTGCAACCTGGAGACATTGGACAGTGTGTTTAGGAGGATGGCACTGCAAAGACAAGCCTTTAAAACTGATTATTCTTTATGCTTTTTGTGTGTAATGCATATTTCACGAGGCCTGTTCAGTTTTGTTTTTTGTTTTTTTCAACATAATGACTAACTCTTAGTTGGAGTTTTAAAGTCAACTAATACTTATACGAATTGCTGGTAGTTCCAGTTGAGAGGTTTAGAGCATTTACCAACTATGTTTTTGTATTTTGTTTTGTCTCTAGATCTTTCTCTTCTGTTATTTTAGTGTTTGTATTTGACTAGTAGATGGTGAATTATTTCTTCTTTACTAAACACAGCTGAAATAATGTCTCACTCTGTTTTTTTTACTTATTCAATTAATTTACAGTTTATGAACATGATGACTGGAGGCACATGCGTATTTATCAGATCTCTGGAAACGCTGATGAGAACAGATGAATGAAGTTACTATGTTCACTACAGAGACACTAGGTGGTGTAGTCATCCCTAGTGTGTAATGTAGAACATACAAGAGGAAGTCTAACTATATGGGTATGGTCACTTTAAATACAACATCCACTGTGCCGTTGACCTCATGGGGACCTGTAATAATTTTGGAAAAAACAGAGACTGAGTGATTGTATTTATACAAATGCCAATCCCGTGATTATTCTGCATCATGCATATTTCCTTCATCTTGCATTTCAGTAAACTGTAAATTGTTGAGGTTTTGGTGATTAAAAACCTGAATAAATAAGCCAATATGCGTCATCATTTGAATTCATAGAATAGTTTGACTTACACTTGTCACAATATGTTGGGAATATTGTGAGGTTGTCAGTGAATTTCATACATAAGGTGTTTATTTAATTTCAGTGATTTTTGAGATAAAGAGGCAATAGTTTTAGAGCGATAGACACACCTCAGTTTGTGTTTTCCACTTATGGTGTCATTGTGTACAGTGTATCTTACATATTGGAGCCAATACAAGAAAAAGAATTACAGACAACCCTTTTCAGTGTGGTATCAAATTCAACATTCTGGGGGTATAAAAAAGTTGGTAAGTCATTCCCAGTTCATCATTCAAGCAAGCAACCATGAACATATGATGTTACTTAATGGACAAACAGTGTCACATGGCCATAGTAAGCCTTCAGGTTGATAGCAGGCAGACAGATGTTGCTTGTGAACTTGGTGTGTCTGAAAGTGTCATCAGCAGTCTTGCAGCAAAACACAGAACTACTGGCAATGTTGGTGACAGGCGCAGGAGTGGAGCGCCATGGATGATGGACCGTAATGATGACCAGTACCTAAGGACCTATGCACTCAGACACCATTATACAACTGCCACACAACTATAGGCCAGTTTACCAGAAGGTTAGGGGTACTAGGGTTTCCAGACAAACCATTCACAACCAACTTCACTGCTTTGGATTGAATGCCAGACAACTGTTGCAATGATACCAAGACACCGTGGCTATAAGGCCATGGCCCAATCCCATTTCACCCTTAGCACTCCACCTTACCCCTCCCCCTTTCCCTTGGCACTACCCCTTGAAACAGAGCTGCGAGGGGTTGAAACATTCCCCTATTAAATGGGACAACCCTTCGTGACCTGTTAGATCGTCAGTCGTCTTTGTGCAAAAGTTATAAAAAGAGATGCGGAAGTTGACAGCAAATAAAGTTGTAGGTTAATCCACATGATGACAGCCCATAATACTACACCATGGTTGGTCCAGAAGATTCTGTGTCTGGTGTCAGATGCAAAAATTTAGATGAGACAACATGGAATGAGCGAGTTTATCAGCACCTCTGAGCAGATGACATGGAAGTAACATTGCTATGATGCCCAGGTACTGTAAAGTCAGTACTATCCTGTAATGGAAACGGTCTCCAGGAATAGTACCTTCTACCCAAGTCGAGTCGAGCCAAGTCAAGCCAGCTCCATGTAATGGAAACGTGGCAATAGATCCTACTATTAACAGATGTGAAAAATTTGTTTCCAATATTCACGATACACACACCAGCAGGTGTAAGTATTTCTGTTCCATGGGTTTTGGCCAACTTTGATTACCCCAGAATTGTTGTCTATTACACACTAAAGGGTACATATCATGCCCATTTTCAACAAGTTAACACTATTCCCTAGTGTCTCAGTGACTTGTCTGTGACATGCTTTGGTCAAAATACCACATTGATGAAGAGATACAGCAGCTACTTCAACCTGGAGAAACAGCCCTTTTCAAAACGCTCGGGTTTAGTGCTTCTTATTTTCATGCAAATGAGCCACAGATGACTCCGCCCCTCTTTTCTGTAATAGAAGGAAGAGGAGAAAGAAATGGAACCTGAAAAAGTTGAGGCAGAGAAAAACAGACAAATAAAATCAGCTGGAGAGAATCAAAGTGATGAGTTTTACAACCCTGGTGCGCATTTGGGTTTAGTTCATCTGGACCCAGGCCAGCTAGATGAGCCATGACACCACAGTCCAGGTGCCACCCATGGATCAGCCCGTCCCAACGTACTGGACACACACCGGGACTAAAGGTGGATCTCTGAGTCTGAGCAGAGGTCGCTGTGACCAGTAGATGGGGTTAACTGAGCAGATGGGGTGGGGTATTCAAAAATCTATGCATGTGACGTATAGAAAATCCAAAACGGAGTATTTTCATCCCGCTCGAACAAGAAATGGATCAGAAGTAAAGGAGAGTGGATGGTTTTTGTTCACAACTTAAATACAGATAACACATATTTGTGTTGTAAACACATTAAAAAGTGCATTTTGCATAATATGTCCCTTTAAAAGGACATTAACAGTCAATCAAACGGTAAAGTTGTTTACAAAAAGAAATCCGTACATTTGTTTCTTTAATCACTACGGCACTGTTTAGCTGTTTACCTCCATTTACCTCCATAGTGTGGCCCTGTAACATGCGTATACAGCCCTCTGTCTTCACCCTTCCCCTCCATCTAATTGAGAATTGGGACACCACTACCCCTTCACGTGTACACACACAAAACAGTACGGTAGGGGTAAGGGGGGAATTGGGGTTCAGCCCATTATGCCCATTATGCCCACAATGCAGCAGTGCTCTATCGTTCTGTCCAATGATAAGTGTCAGGTCAACTTGCACAGACATGATAATTGTCCATCACATCGTGCCAGAATTGTCACAGTTTGACTTCAGGAAGTTGGAGCGCCTCACATGGTATGTCCAGCAATGTCCCCTGACCTAAACCCCATAGAGCACGTCTGGGACCAGCTGAAGCAGCGACTGGATGCTCGTACCTCACCCCCATGTGACCAAGCAGAACTGTATGTAACACTTAGGAGTAGAACACATTGCCTCCAAACAACATCATGAGGAACATGAGACATCACTGTTCAGCCAACATTACTGCAAAGGGTGGAAACACTCACTAATGACTTTGGCAACTTTTGTTATTTGGGGCTATCTTTGTTTTTGTCTAAATTGTTGGCTAATAAATAATTAATTTAATTAATTAATAATTAAAATTCAGACCAAATAGGAAGAGTACTCATGTAAATAACAATATCCCTAACTTATTGCGAGTAATGTAGTTTTCATCTTTTGTTTTAAGATATTGACTAGGCATGGATTGTGTGTAAACATAAATTATATGTCTGGTTTCTCAGTTTTCTGTCTTTTTAAGTTCCCTCAAACTAACCCCCAATATCCTTTTATGGTATAAAAAAAGCAAAGCCATGAAGCATTTGTAAGTGTTCAGAGGTTGCGTAACCTGTATTGATTTAGATACTTGTTTTTGGCAGGAGTCTGAGCCACATGGTTGTACTAATGTGTGTCAGAGTGTTACCCTGAAGCTCCTGCTCTCTGTCTGTGTGTGAATGTTTAAGTTTTTTGTATACAAATGTATTTACACTGGATGAAAGCCAGCGGTCATGCTCTTGTCAGTAAGTGTTTCATACACAGGAAGTGCACCGACTGCGTCCATGCGGCTCACTACTGCACACCATTTATTTTACTGATGAATGAAAAATCAGGCACAGATGCTTTTGAAAGCAACTCATACTTTGTTTCATTCTATTATTTTAATACAGATAACTTGTATCCTACATTTCCAGTAAATTAAACATTATAAAGGTGTGTGTGTGTGTGTGTGTGAGAGAGAGATCTTGTATTCCTATCTTTATGGGGACATTGATATATTTACATAGCCACACCAAGGGGACCTCTGACACTATGGGGACTAAAATTCAGGTCCCCACAAGGGTTAAATATAAATAATGGTCCCCACTAGTAAAATAAAAAATATGTGGCCCTATAAATACATTTATTAGTTTTTTTTCATGACGTCCCCATTAAGCATGAAGGAAAGACAAACATGTATTTTTCGAAGGTTTGAAGATGTGTTTACTTTTTTTAATATATTCTTTTTTATTATTTTTTTTAAATGATTTATTATTTAAAAAACTATTATTTTGTATTCATTCATTCATTTATATTTATTTATTTATTTTTATTTAATTTATATTTCTAATTTGTAATATATTTATCAAATTATTTAAAAAAAAATTAAAAATAAAGAAGATGTGTCTACACTCACTATGGCTACTTGATTACAAACTTGGTCCTCATGAGACATGGAAATGAGTGTGTGTGTGTGTATGTGCGTGTGTATGTATGTATGTATGTATATATGTATGTGTTGGATAAACCACAGATGTTTCGATGAATTCTTCTTTTTCTAAAAAAAAAAAAAATCTTGGATGTTTGCAAACTTTAACATATGACAATGATCTGCCTGAAGTGACTGACCCTTTAAAACATGCAAAACATTCATCAGTATTGACCTTTTTCTTTCTTGCTCTAAAAGATATGAACACATAAGAATAAAACAAGCAGCAGATCACTAAACTCAAAGGTTGAGCGAGATGCCTCTGTGTAGATCTGTTATGACAAACCACATGCTTGTGGTTTTAATCTATAAGGACACATGCAGAGAGACGCTTCATGTAGAATGTTGTTTACTACACCATGGTCTTGTGAGGGACAGTGAGTACAAGAGGGGCCAGCCTGCTGTTTGTGCAGTGGTGTCTATGTGTGTTAATGTGCCATTTTAGGCATGTGAGTGTGTATTCGTGTGTGTGTGCTCTGTGTCGGGGTGAAGGGTCATTGTGTGGGTGGTCATTAGAGGTTGCGTTAGGGAAGCCATGGGATGTTGTTTTGAAGCAGGATAAGACATAGAATGAGCGGGAAAGTACAACAAACATCCAAACCTTTGGGCAAGGGAGGTTTCCCTTTCTGGGCCCCTGTAGGAACACACACACCCACATGCACATGCACACACACACCTCAACCACAAGTCTTCTTAGATGCAGGAAAAAGAAACCCGGGTAGGCAGGAAGTTGTGACGTGAGAAGTAGGATATATTTGTTTGGCTTGTTTGGAGATGCTGATGTCACAGCATCACATGACTATGTCCTGTCCCTCTTTGGAGGTGAAGGGTCACAGGTCATGGACATTATGAGTCAAAACATACAACCATAACAAGTGAGCTGTAAGCTTTGAACATATGATGAAGACAGACTACTTACCTTGGACTCATAAACTCAAATATTTTGCATTTTGCCCCTAGAGACATAGTAAATATCCTGTGTTTCATTACAGCTTGTGATTTTAATCAGTTTAATATTTGTATCCAAAAAAAACCCCAGATTTTTTTAATTGATTTATTTTTTGTCTTAGAGGTAGATTAAGTTTGCAGAACATGTGGTTTTTGAATTAGTAATTAAGTTCAGGATCCAGAAATCTCTGGAAAAACTGAAACAGAAAACGCATGCAAAACCTAACATTTACATTTATTTTCATTTCATTTCACTTCTCAAAAGGTTAATATTGTACTTTTTCTTCCCTGCATTTGTAAGACAGCTTTAGTTCATTTCAGGGTGATTTTTATCATTCCTGTGCTGTGGAAACCACATATAACAAATATGTTGATTTTGGATGTTTGTCTTATAATGAAGGATGCAGTGTCTCTTTAGAGGTTGGGGGAATTCTCCTTCAGCTGAAACACTCTTTTAAATCCCCAAAGGATTCATTGAAAAATACACTGTCACAAAGCGGAAAGCAGGCCTGTTTCCCTGAGCTCATTGACTTTTTAAGAGATATGTGCTTCTCACATAACAGTCATGATACAAACAATGTTCTCACAGAATACAACCCACTCATATACATTTTCCTACCATATGACATAGTTTCAATAAACTCAACATTAAACATCTACAGCAGTAAAATACACAAAGAAATGCACAAATTCAGCTGAAATATAAACCCTATAACATCATATTATATTTAACAGTAAAATATGGTCAGAGTCAATTTCACTGCACATGGGGTGCTTTTACATTCATGTTTTTGTTGTTGTTATTTTTAGTATTTTAATGGAATTATGCTTTTTAAACATTTCCACATGGTCTACATAAACTGTAAATGCTATCCTTGGGTCTGAATTCTTAATTAATTAAACTCCATAGGTCCATCTTTAACCCTACGGCAGAATAAAAAAAATTTATATCTATATATATACATAAAATATATGTTCCCAGAAGCTGTATAAGAAGAAACTCTGGGAGGTGTGGGCAGAACTCTGAATTAAAAATTTAAAGGAGTGATATTTTGCTTTTTTTAATTATTATTATTTAATTATACATGTAAAACCATTTTCCTGTGGTCTACGTAAACTGTAAATGCTCTACTTGTTCATTAATTCAAATCCACAGGTCCATCTTCAACCCTATTTCTGATATATGACACCAGAAAGGTGGTTTTGAACGCTGGCCTGTTAAATACAAATGAACCATTTCACACCCTATACCATGTCTAGGTTGTTGACTGTGCTGCTCTGTTGACTTCAGCCACTTTTGTTTGTTAATATAACCAACAACTGAATATTTTAGGTAATCAGCTGGAAGTTCAGACATATTTTCAGTATGGACTACAACTGCTGCTGATAAATAATTACGTTTTACTCAGAGCAATGTTCATCAGAAGTCTTGACATGTGCCAATGTCATGACACATGTAATTGCAGACATAACAAATTAAGCAGGAATTGAAACAGGTTGTAGAAATCCACTCAAGTTAAAACAATTAATATAAATATAATTTTACAGCACTTGAAGGGTTCAAAACAGTGCTTTTATTCATTCCAGCTTTTCTTTTCTATTTGTTTTAGTCATATGACATACACAGGAGTTAGTACTTGATTGCATAACCATTGTTTTGATGAGTTTTGATGTCCAATATTGTTTTCCCTCATTTTATTATCTGATAGTACTATTTATTGAACTGTCTTCATGTGAAAATTTTACTGCAATGGTATATTTATCCTTTTACTGAACTAAAGGATCTGAAAACACTGAATTCAGTGCACACACACACACACACACACACACTAGTTTCCATGTCTCATGAGGACCAGGTTTCATGAAGACTTTGTTTATTTATTTATTTTATTTGGGGGAGGGGGGCTTTTATTTTGGCAAGACTTATAGTGGATGTCCAGCAGCTCATTGCATCAAATGTAAATATGTATTTTATATGTAAATTAAATGTTATAAATCTGTGAAATTATAAATTATAGGTTGTAATGCGGTCATCCAAATGAATGTGTTTGTAAAGCCACATGAAATCAGCACCAAAAGTTCCAGGACATTCATTGAATCAAAAAACATTAAACCATTTTAAAAAAATATCAGTGAAAATTATCAATATCCAACATCCATATCAAATAGGCTTCATCACTTAACCCTTATATACTGTCCCTATGATCAATGAAATACCAATGCAGTTATGACCGGATCACAGAATCCTCTTGAACCTAAAACTGGTGCCGAACTTTGGACCATTGATCTTTAATGAATGTTTCAGAGAGTGGAAGAGTGTACATTTAGGTTTTACACTGCTCTTTCATGGCAATTGTTGTCCAAGACATAAAACACAACAATCACCATCAATCAAATTTGATCAATTTGATTGATAAAAAAAAGAGTATACTGGGGGAAAAAAAAATTTTTCTTGCACATTTATGGTCACTTAAACCTGCAGCAACATATAAAAAATAAGAAACTAAATATATTCATTGTATTTGATCTCTTAAAACTGTGCTCTCCATTAACCATTTCATTTTGTTGTTTTATTTGCACATCAGCCAACACAGTGGACACTGATGTAACATAGCAGACACTGCAATTCACACAACTACTGTAACTTTTCTATTCCTCATAAACCTGATCTGCAGTAACATGGTTGAATGTAAATAAATTGCTTCAATCAGTTGTAATTAGACTGTAATTATCATTTTTCTTAATCATAAAGTGAGTGGTAACTCATATTAGAGTGTATTAAAATGTGACAAAATCAGATTATTTATATATAAAATTAAATGCATGGGGTTCAGCTGAGTGGATATTTTTGTAATTCCATTAAAAAAAAAAGTTTATTGAAAAAAACTAAATCACATTGGTGCCTCAAGAAACAATATTCACTAAGGTTCTCATAATAATAATAATAATAATAATAATAATAATAACAACAATAATGAATTAGATTTATATAGCACTTTTCTACAGAATACATACTCACCTCACATATGCATCAAAGGGTTAAACAAAAATGTACGTTTTGGCAACAAGAGTTACATGCATTAAAAAGTAAATCACACTGAGCCACATGTGTTTAGTTTGGAGTGAAAACATAAATGATGGCTCACACAGGGTCATTTAGAGGATATTGTGCTTACAGACTAACTGTACACAGTAAATGTGCAAGTGTAAAAAAAAATCCAGTGTCAAAGTACTTTAATTCTTTCAGTTATTCCAACAATGGACAGAGTAAACTCTAACATGACACCTGCCAGTGTTAATAGTGAAAATAATTGTAGTTAACAGAGGTTTTACACTGTCAGTGTCATATATTTGATGTTAAAGTAAATATATTACCTTAGAGATAATTTAAGAGCAAGATACCTTTCAGTGTTAAACAAATAGTGACTCTGAAAAGATCCGCCCACCAACCTTTGTTCAAACTGAGCGAAAATTTGGTAAGTTTTCCTAAATAAACTCTTGCTTTTGTTATTTCATTCAAGTAGAATCTGTGCAAGAATACATTTATGTCATGTGATCAGATCATTAAAAATCAACACTCTTTCAAGTGATTTATTTTTGAGCATGTAGTGTTAAATAGGTTTAACACTGGAAAAGTTATTTTTTAACACGTAACTCTTCAGTGTTGAATGTCAATAACACTATGGGTGTTACTTCTCACATAGTTGATTGACACTAATTAGTGTAGTGTAAAATATTAACTCTTACTACAGTAAAGTTAACTGGAAACGTAATTCTAGATTCTGTGTAAATTTTACACTCTGTTCACTGACTTTAACCCTACTGTTATATTATGGGTCAAATTGACCCGTATTAAAGATTGAACATCTAGAAAAAATAGTTAAAAGTATTTTGGAGTCTAACTACAGCTGTGCTAGACACTAAGTCTATTGTGACATAGTGGACTGTGTCCAACAGGGCAGAGAAGGCTTTGGATGTGGAACAGCAACACCCCTCTGGCAAAAGGCAGCTACAAGTGAATGACAAGCCATGGTTATAGAGGAGGTGCGTCAACAGGAGGAAGTAGACAGATGTGCCAGAGCTGTGGCTCAGGCCAAACAGGGCTGCTGGATGAGGTGGCAGAGTCTGGAAAGAAAGAAACTCACACAGAAAGACATCTGGAGTCAAACAGGCTAAGCTTTATAGACCGAGCCACCTATGACGTGTTGTCCTCTCCCACCAATCTGCAGCTGTGGCTTGGAAGGGATCCATCTTGCCCCCTGTGTAGAGTCCCAGCAACACTAAAGCACATCCTGGTGGGCTGTGGTACTAGCCTTGCCCAAGGCAGATGGATACACATGGAGGCACAACCAGGTTCTCAGGTGCTTAGCTGAGAAACTTGAGCACAAGAGGGTAGCAATCAACACCCATCCTGCCACCAGGGTGAGCCACAACCCTCTGGGCTTTGTTCACAAGGGGGAGAAGAGCAAGTCACGCCGTTTGCCATCTGACCTGTTGAATGTAACCAGGGACCGGCAGATGCCAGCGGACCTGGACCACAGGCTGATTTTTCCCCTGAAGATTACAACAACCACCCTGCATCCAGACCTCGTCCTCTGGTCTAACTCCCACGTATCGCTTACATCATTGAGCTAAGGGTTCTGTGGGGGGAGGCCATTGAGGAGGCTCAGGAGACAAAAGAAGCTGTGATACAACTGCAACTTCGTAGCCGACACAGAGGACAGGGTGTGGAGGGTGAAAGTGCACCCAGTGGAGGTTGGATGTAGGGGCTTTGTAGCTACATCAACAACAGAGCTGCTGAAGGAAGTGGGTATCAGGGGACAGGACCACCGAAAGACTATTAAAGATCTAGCTAACACTGCTAAGAGGACCGCAGCACTGGCTGTGGCTGAAGAGGAGTGATGCCACCTGGGCAGCTAAGAGGAATTAACCACAAGACACACACCCAGGCTTGGTCAACCTGTGGTGGGTCTGCCTCAGTGGAGGGTGTCTTGTGATAAATAGCCAAACCTGAGGATGCTGAGGTACACAACTGATGATGTGTCTTGCTGGTGAAATCTCTTAGCAACCCCACATATGATCCTCCCTGCAGTTGTGATGCAAACACCAGGGACTGTAACAGCTTGTCCTTTCATCAGAACTACAGTATGAAACTTCTTCTGCCTTAAAGAATGTAATCAACATAAATATGAAAATGGTTCATCTCACATAGTACAATCGCATGCGTCACCCCTTCCATGTTTATATTACATAGATAATGTTTGGGTCAGCTTGACCCAGCAGTCAAACTGGTGGTAAAATGGCATCAGAAATAATAGTAAAGAAATAAAGACTGGTAAAATAAAGTGATGAAATTGAACCATTACCGAGGAACACGTTACACTAAATAATAGTTAATAATGGAATGAATAATGAAATATTAACAGTGCTTGTTAGGGTTTTTTTGTTTTCTTTTGGAAATCTTTTTGGGAAATTAAACATTCGCCAGGTCAAATTGACCCAGGAACACTATTGTTGTTCCTGGTAATTGAACATAACAGGAAGGTTAAGTGTTATATTAACACTGGTGATTTAACTGTGTACATGTAGAAGCATATTAGGTAAACATGTGGTCATGATGTGAACAGAAGTGGAAAGAAAAGCCTGAGCTTCTCTCTGTCTTTTCGTGTGGGTGCGTCACATACGTTTCTGACTGCACGTATCCCTGCCAAGAAAGCAGCTGCTAACCCTCAAACACACACCCACTGGTGCTGACTTAATTAAGTGTGGATGTCTTGAGTGGCTGACCTTCATTTACCCCCGTCAGCTCCAGAGGAGAGAGATCAGCAAATAACTTTTTTTTTCTCCTTTACGCTTGGTGTCCGAATCTTTCTGCCTCATTTGCCATATTTTCCCCCTTTGTTATTAAATTAAACGACAAAATTTAATCAAATATTAGACAAATTAAACACAGTCACTTCACCTCCTCTATGGTGCTAGTCCTCTCTTTCTCCCATCAGTGATAAACTCTTCATAGTGCTGCGCGTCCACGAGGCTGCTCTCTGATTGGTGGACGCACCAGCTCCCATCACTCAGACAGCCGTGAACGCGCAGCCAAGAACAGCTTTATATTTTTCAGACTTCATGTCGCGCTCATACACCGGGAACTTCTCCGCAAGTCTACACCCCTACCGCAGAATCTGGCGCATAATTAAACAAACAACTCAGGAAACAGCGAATCAAAATAAAACAAAACAAACAAACAAAAAAAAAATCAACCAAACAGGTGTGAGTCCTGCAAGCATGAGGGGGACCGGGTCTGCTGTGGTGTTGGGCTTTTCTCTGCTGCTGGCCTGTCAACAGGTGCTGACCATGGACCCGCAGGACTTCCACGAGAAACAAATGAACCAAGGCAAAAGGAGACTGACTCTGCAGAGCACAGGTGAGTCCCACGAGCAGGTACTGGCACATAGATGGTTTGGGTTCATCTTTACTTCCCCATAATAATAATAATAATAATAATAATAATAATAATAATAATAATAATAATAATAATAATAATAATAATAATAATAATAATAATAATAATAATAATAATAATAATAATAATAATAATAATAAATCAGATAAGGTGTACTTTAAAAGGACATGATAGGAAAGGATAAAACAGCTATAATAGGTTAAAAATAATAAACAAGCGACTTGTGGTGTCCATCTTTTGCACGCACTGAGTTAAAGTGTATAATCTCTTTCACATCCCAACACATTTTTTTTTATCTTACAAGTTTATTTTAAGCTGTTATTGCACTTTTCCCACCATTGTACTTGAACTGTACTTGTTTTGAAAGCAGAGCCTTGTGCGTGTTTCCTCTCCTGCTGATGAGGCTATGAAGTGTGTTTGTGCTTTCTGCTAACGGTCTGGATGAGAACTGTTCACCTTTAGAATTATCTGTTCATGCAGCTCTACGGCGTACTCGTGCGTCTTTCTCGTTCCTCGTGCGCAGTGCGTTAGTGACCTCGCAACACCTTCAGGTCTTATTTTTATCTCGTTTACGTTGGCTGATCTCTACATCGTAAATATAATGTTTCCCTGGATAGTTTGCACTCCTCGAAGACTATGACTTTAAATGATGGCCTATTGCAAACTCAGTGGAAGCGTAGTTGGTCTGTCCGTAACCGTGCTGGGTCGTGCCGGGCCGCTGCGCTCTGCTGCTGTTTGTTTGTAATTCAATGCGCAGCTCCGGAGCCTCGATCTTGACCAAGCACATTCCCTCCGGACCAGTAGGGAGGTGCACGAGCACACCTCCGGCCCAGAGCTGACCTGGAGCCTGGAACCTAGAAACTGGAACCTGGAGCCTGGACCCTAGAATCTGGAACCTGGAGCCTGGACCCTGGAACCTGGAGCCTAGAACCTAGAAACTGGAACCTGGAGCCTAGAACCTAGAAACTGGACCCAAGAACCTAGAAACTTGAACCTGGAGCCTAGAACCTTGAATCTGGAACCTGGAGCCTGGACCCTGGAACCTAGAATCTGGAACCTGGAGCCTGGACCCTGGAACCTAGAATCTGGAACCTGGAGCCCAGAACCTAGAAACTGGAACCTGGAGCCTGGACCCTAGAATCTGGAACCTGGAGCCTGGACCCTGGAACCTGGAGCCTAGAACCTAGAAACTGGAACCTGGAGCCTAGAACCTTGAATTTGGAACCTGGAGCCTGGACCCTGGAACCTAGAATCTGGAACCTGGAGCCTGGACCCTAGAATCTGGAACCTGGAGCCTAGAACCTAGAATCTGGAACCTGGAGCCTGGACCCTAGAATCTGGAACCTGGAGCCTGGACCCTGGAACCTGGAGCCCAGAACCTAGAAACTGGAACCTGGAGCCTGGAACCTAGAAACTGGAACCTGGAGCCTAGAACCTTGAAACTGGAACCTGGAGCCTAGAACCTAGAAACTGGAACCTGGAGCCTAGAACCTAGAATCTGGAACCTGGAACCTGGAGCCTGGACCCTAGAATCTGGAACCTGGAGCCTGGACCCTGGAACCTGGAGCCCAGAACCTAGAAACTGGAACCTGGAGCCTGGAACCTAGAAACTGGAACCTGGAGCCTAGAACCTTGAAACTGGAACCTAGAACCTTGAAACTGGAACCTGGAGCCTGGAACCTAGAAACTGGAACCTGGAGCCTAGAACCTAGAAACTGGAGCCTGGAACCGGGACCCTGGAACCTAGAATCTGGAACCTGGAGCCTGGACCCTGGAACCTAGAATCTGGAACCTGGACCCTAGAATCTGGAGCCTGGAACCTAGAAACTGGAACCTGGAGCCCAGAACCTAGAAACTGGAACCTGGACCCTGGAACCTGGAGCCTGGAACCTAGAAACTGGAACCTGGAGCCTAGAACCTAGAAACTGGACCCAAGAACCTAGAAACTGGAACCTGGAGCCTGGACCCTGGAACCTAGAAACTGGAACCTGGAGCCTAGAACCTAGAATCTGGAACCTGGAGCCTGGACCCTGGAACCTAGAATCTGGAACCTGGAGCCTGGACCCTAGAATCTGGAACCTGGAGCCTGGACCCTAGAATCTGGAACCTGGAGCCTGGACCCTGGAACCTGGAGCCCAGAACCTAGAAACTGGAACCTGGAGCCTGGAACCTAGAAACTGGAACCTGGAGCCTAGAACCTTGAAACTGGAACCTGGAGCCTAGAACCTAGAAACTGGAACCTGGAGCCTGGAACCTAGAAACTGGAACCTGGAGCCTAGAACCTAGAAACTGGAACCTGGAGCCTAGAACCTAGAAACTGGAGCCTAGAACCTTGAATCTGGAACCTGGAGCCGGGACCCAGGAACCTAGAATCTGGAACCTGGAGCTTGGACCCTGGAACCTAGAATCTGGAACCTGGACCCTAGAATCTGGAGCCTGGAGCTTGGAACCTAGAAACCAGAACCTGGAGCCTAAAACCTAGAAACTGGAACCTGGAGCCTAGAACCTAGAAACTGGAACCTGGAGCCTAGAACCTAGAATCTGGAGCCTGGAACCTAGAATCTGGAACCTGGAGCCTAGAACCTAGAAACTGGAACCTGGAGCCTAGAACCTAGAATCTGGAGCCTGGAACCTAGAATCTGGAACCTGGAGCCTAGAACCTAGAAACTGGAACCTGGAGCCTAGAACCTAGAACCTGGAGCCTAGAACCTAGAAACTGGAACCTGGAGCATAGAATATAGAATCTGGAACCTGGAGTCTGGAACCGAGAAACTGGAACCTGGAGCCTAGAACCTAGAATCTGGAACCTAGAATCTGGAACATGCAGCCTGCAACATAGAAACTGGAACCTAGAATCTGGAACCTGGAGCCAAGAACCTAGAATCTGGAACCTGGAACCTAGAAACTGGAACATGGAGCATGCCTGGAACCTACAACCTGGACACCAGTGCCAGGACCAGGACTAAGACAGGAACATTTTCATTTGTTACACTGGCACATTTTTTTTCTTAAGTTTCACACTTTCTTTTCTTTTCTTTTTTCAATATTTTTTTCTTTTCTTTTTACTTCAAGATATTTTTTTGCAAAAAACAGTGCAAATGAAAATGATCTTAGTAAGATTTCTTGAAATAGGATTTTCAAAATCACTGGTCTAAAAATTAAATCTTATATCTCACTGAAAAGTTCCTCTTTAGGCGATTATGTCTTATTTTAAGTGTGATGAGATATTTTGGCTAGAAATTTGAAAAATACACTTAAGATATTTGTATTTTTTGCCGTGCATATATCACAGTGGTAGTTATCCCAGCACACACTCAGTTACCCTTTACCTTATCTGGTAATACACTGATGTGACGACCTAAAATATGCAACATGCAAACAAGTAAAACATAAAAATACATCAGATTTGTCACATATAAATGCACAGTGAAATGTGTTTTTGTACAAGCAGCAAAATAGTAACGTCATACTCAGCACACAAGATAAAAATAAAATAAAATCTTAAAAATGTAAAGTTAAAAGGGGTAACTCATGTCTATACGTACAGTTACAGTGTTACAGCTGTGTCAATAAGGTGCACGGTACAGTGGTTTTTTTTTCTCGAAATAGTCCTGTTAAAGTTCAGAGTCAAGCAGGCGGATGGTTTGGGGATAAAAACTTAACCTCAGCCTCTTCATTTTTGACACAGTGGAAACTTCAGCCTGATTGGAGGCAGAGGAGAGAAGTGTGAATATCCAGGGTGTTGACAAAAATATCTAAATATATATGTGGATAAAAATGAAGCAAGTTTAAGGTTTTTGTACATGCTGCTCCAGGGTTCAATAATAGTCTGTGAATAAAACAGGATTTTCCTGATCTGAGAGGTCAATAACAACATTAAACAATTTAAATCAGCTGATTTTCTACTTGTTCTGCCAGGGTGTGCTACAATCTACTTCCTTGGGTCAAAGGTCAGTGTGTTAGTGCTGGATGAGTTTATAGTTGATTCCATGTGAAGTCAGAGCTCATGTATTTAGATCTGGTTTGTCATGGTCATTATTTTATCTATAAATAGTCAGGAAACACTTTGTGAGTTCATGTGCTGCTGTACATGAATGTGATGTAGCCTGAGTAAGATGAGAAACACATTCAACAACAACAACAACAAAGACAAACACCATTAAAAGGAACAAAATAGTCCTAAACTAGAACCTCATTAATAAAAAAATGTCTTTTAAACCTTCCTGTTATATTCATTTGTCAGGAACAGCAATGGTGTTGCAGGGTCAATTTGATCCAGTAGATCTTTAATTAACCAAAAGATCCAAAGAAGCATGGTTAATATTTCATTATTAATTCCATTACTAACTATTCTATCAATAATTAGTGCAATGGTGTTCCTTACCTCTAACAGGCAATGGTTCAATAAGGATAATTCACTTATTTTTCATTAAAAAAAAAAAAAAAAACATGTTCAAACTTAAAAAAAAGTTTCACCACTTTATTACTTTTCAAAGATTAACATATAAAACATAACATTGAAACATTAAATAACATAATATCCTCCTGAGACCCAGCAATGCATTTTTGTCCACTATAAGGGACGAATGTTTCACTGTCTGACATTCCACTAAAAAAATACAAAAATATATATATAAAAAGTAATTAAAAATGGATTTGAAAAACTGCTGCATTATGCAATTTTCAATAAAAAAATAAATAAATTACTAAATAAAACTTAAATAAATAAATAAATAGTTTGACTGTTGGGTCAAATTGACCCGAACAATATCAATGTGATACAAACATGAAGGAGGTGATCACCAATATGTGAGATGAACCATTTTCATATTATATATTGAATAAACTAATTAATGCAAGCAAAAGACTTTTCATACTGAAACGATACTTTTAACTATTTTTCCTAGATGTTTAAACTTTAAAAGTTATCACAAAAGTTTATCACAACAGTAGGGTTAAATAGAAAGACAATTTTTTTTGTAAATATAAGGTATATGTGACCTGTCATTGTAATACTCATTGAAACACACTTGATTCCATGGTTTCACTGAAGTTAACATTCTCATTTTTCCTCCTATGTCTTTTTTTTCTCTTTCTCAGCAGAGATTCAGTCTTGCTTGGTGAGTTCAGGGGATGTTGGCTGTGGGATGTTTCAGTGTTTCAATAACAACTCTTGTGAAATCCAGGGTTTGCATCACATCTGTCTGACACTGCTGCACAATGCCGGACGTTTCGACTCACAGGTGGGCCTCACTCACACACACAGACACACCGGTCCTAAGGCTGGATGTTATCTGCCTCTTTGGTCACTTTGAAAGAACACAAAAATAAGGTGCACAGAGCTTCATTTAATCCCTCCAGTCATTACTGTCATTAGTTAAGAATGAATAGTGTATCTGAGCCAAGAGGGGAAGTGAAATCAGATAGGAGCAGCTTGTTTGCTTCAACTAGAATAGAAGGACACTAGAGAGATGACGTCTAATAAGGAGACAAAAACAATGTTGATCATCTAGAAATCTCAGTGATTTGTACATGTCATCAGGGCTTGAGGATCAGTTTTTGTCTTTTCATGTTTGCTGCCATCGTGTGGTTAAAACCAACACTACAGGCTAAGACTGACCACAGCCATGATTCATAAATGTTTTTAGAAGCCTTTTGAAGCTATATCGAACATTTATGCTTTTAAATACAATCTCTGCACATAACTAAGCCTGTCATATATATCTTCTCTGAATTATATCACTCCTGTACACTGTACAAGTGAGAGGAAAGGTTTATTTTATTTTTATCTTAAATCCTAGTTGTGTCAGTGTCATAATCCTTTTTTGTTTGGTTGCCTTTCAGTGACGTCAAATTATTACTAATGCTATTATATTAGAATAAAATAAATATTACGCAACCTTCTGTGATTTTCTGCAGAATCTTAGTCGAACAACCCTCCAATGTGTCAAAAATCAGGTTAGAAATCTAGGTATAATAATGGACTCGGACTTAAACTTTAACAACCACATTAAATCAATGATATCATGAATCTTTTACCATCAAAATAACATTTCCAGAATCAAACCAGACTTTAAACCAGGCTTAGAAAGGCTTATCCATGCATTTATCTCTAGCAGGTTATAGACAACTGTAAGTCCCTTCTGACTGGACTCTAAACCAGCTACAGAACTGCTCAGGTCCTGACTAGAACCAGGAAGTACTGCCTTATTAGTCCTGTACTCAGGCTTCCTGTCGCTCAGAGAATAGACATTAAAACAGCTCAATGACCAGTATGACCACAAGGGACAGTAATCGCCTGGACAAACAGATTAGGAAGTATGTGTCCCGTTTTGGGGAGGAAGGTGGACTCTGTAGGAGTTGTTTTGGAGAGGATCATGTGCAGGGCATCCTGAGAAACCCCAGATATCCCCTGCATGACACAGTGGCAGAAGAGTAGCCGCTGCAGTGACAGACTCCTCTCACTGCGTTGTAGGACGGAACGTTTTAGGAGGTCGTTTGTTCCTGTTGCTATCAGACAGTTCAACAGAATTGCCTAAATGAATGGACTAGTTAGATAGAAGGATATAAGCACTTTATTTCTTTTCTACCTACCAACCTATCGTCCATATAAAGATGCTCTATGGAACTTATTAAGGAAATTCATTTTAATATCACAAATTTCTGGTGACCCTAGACATTCAAAATGGAGACTTTGTTTTTGATCATGTAATAGTTTGCTATAATATGTTGCAGACAAACATTAATTTTAGATTACATTTACAAGGGATAATGCATGGCACACGAGTTACTATCAGAAAATATTCCCCGACGGGGCGAACAACACCCCGACGCCCCGCTTATTCTACGGGTTATTATAGTTCATTACTGTCACTACTCCAACAGATTAGTGTTGTGAAATAGGCGGGGCAGACAGAAAAGGGGGGGGGCAGAGAGTTTTAGGCGGAGAAAAGAGAGAGATGGATGTACACAGTCAGGTCGGCGACCAGAGCAGGTGTTGTCCCATTCCTGCAAAGAAATACTGAAAACGAAGGTCACTGAAACCGCTCCTTGTTTTCTAAAAACCAGCATAGAGGAGTTAACCGAGGGGTAAAATACTTACTTCGGCCCTGGAGATTTTGTACGAGAGGACGGCAATTTCCCCTGATTTCCTGACTACGGTAAGGATAACATCAGGATAGGTTAACACTGGATAAGCTAGCAGTTACAACGAAGCGAATATTTACTTTAAAAGTGGCTGAACTACCTGCGGAGTGATATGGTACAGGGAATCTGAAGGGACAAAACCCGTTGCCATGTGCAGCGGGCATTAACGGCGCAGTGGGCGGTTATCGAAAAAAATCCGCCCGCTGACGTCATTCAAAGTGAACGGAACATTCTAGAAGGCCGTAGAATAAGGCTATTTAATGTTTGTTATTATAGAAAAGCCAAGTGTAGATTATTACCCAAAGTGATAATTGTATTTCCCTTAGTCAGGATATGTACAGCTTCCTGCAAAATTAATACTGAACAAATAATATATAAACTAGATCACTCTGAGAGCGTAGGCCTCGGCGAAGCAGTACAAGTCTGCCAAGGTTTGGATCTGGATGTTTGTAACTTATTTGTAAACTAGGGTTCCATGTTCGCTAACGAATTATTTTATGGGTCATTAGCAATCCCTTAGAGGGTTTAACAAAATTCAAAGAAATCCCAGGTCCCATTTTTGAGATATGGCCATTTCAATATTTGACCACGACCAAATTTCACATGTTAGATCTAATGTTAAATATGAAGAACTAGATATTGTCAGATTTAACAAACAACCTGCTTTAAGGTAAAGGTCATACATTTTGCAAATATACCATTCGCTTGACATCATATGACGTCATCTGATGTCTGAAGGAAAGACAAAGTGAATGAAAAAAAAAACACCTGATACTATCTGGTCTGGATTCTGAGATATTTCCACTTATGTGTTTTAAATGTTGACCTTCACTGTGACCTTGACCTTTGTAGCTCAAAATTGAATGGTTTCTTACTTGACACATTACCAATCATCTCTGAAAGTGTCATCAAAATCTGTTCATAACTTTTTGTTATCTTGCTGACAAACAAATATGAGGTAAAACAACCTCCTTGATGGAGGTAATGAATTATAAAAGAGCTGCCCTTCTCTCTTTAATTGCTTTTAAATCCAAACTGAGAGTACTTGATGTTAACTCCTTTAAATGTAACAGTTTTTTATAACTGTATGTAATATTATATACTGTCTATACCTGTAACATTTTGCTGCCTCTTGGCCAGGACTCCCTTGAAAAAGAGGTTTTTAATCTCAATAGGACTTTCCTGGGTAAATAAAGGTTAAAAAAAATAAATAAAAAAAAACTAGAACCAGTGCTTCAGTTTCAGCTGCTGTGGCCTGATCAAACACATTACCTACACAGTAACTCACTTTTAAAGGCTTTATTTTTGGATACTTTTGAAACTTTTCATAGTTTTCCAGGTCAAATAAGTCTTATTTCCTTCATGGCAAAAAGTGCAGTTTTAATTTTTTTTTTTACTTTATTACAATTGAGAAGTTGTACTTTTTTGCTTTTACTTCAGTAAAGGAGTTGAATCAGTACTTTTACTTTTTTCACACAAGTAGCTGTACTTTTATTTAAGTACAGAATGTGAGTACATCTGACACCTCTGTTTATTTATTATGAGTTGTATTGGTTCTTTTACTTCGTCTTAATGTTCCTGAGCAGCATTAGTCTGTTAGTACCTATGACTGAAAAGGGGAGTTTTTAAGAACCGTCTCCTCGTTCTGCAGGGGAAGTCATTTGTGAAGGATGCTTTGCGGTGCATGGCGCTGGGACTGCGGCAACGCTTCAGCTGTGTCAGCCGCCGCTGCTCTGCGGTCAAAGAGATGGTGTTTTCACTTCAGAGGGAGTGTTACTCTAAACACCAGCTTTGCCTGGCACTAAGAGATCACATGGACACTATGGGAAACCTGGTCCAGTTCCACCTGCTATTCCCACCAGGGTGAGTCAGATATTGAATTTGAGGATGTTACGCTGACTGCCCTTCACTTAAACAGAAACTGACTCAAACCTGAACTATTACAGCTAAATACAATAAGATATTATAAAATGTAGCAGCTTCTGATGCATCAGCTTCTTTTGTAATTTACTCTTTTCCTAATCTAATCTCAACATTATCCTGAAGTCTTCACCAAAACATTGCCAAAAAGCCTTTTTAATTTATTAAGAGTAACCAAAATATCCAAAAATTTAAGCAAATAAAATCATTTGACTAGTTGACTATTGTAATGTAAAGCATTTTTGAGTGTCCTAAAAAGCACAATATAAGTTTGAGGTATTATTAATTAGTAAAAAAAACACACACACACACAAAAAGGGGGGGGGGGTACACTTATGTACATTAGGTAGATGATATTCATTTATTTTCACTTCTAACTATGGAATCAGGTATTGTCTTTAAAATGTACTGGATAATTTAACAGTTTTTTCAAATACATTTTTATTTATTTATTTATTTTCATTTATTTTTTTATGGAATGTCCTTTGGAACGGACAGAATTGTTTAATAGTACAGAGGGAAAAAAAGCATTTCTGGGTCTCAGGAGGATATGAAATTTGTTAAATCACGTTATATTAGGATTTCTCCAGATTTAGAGATAATTTAAATAATTTTAACTAGCAGCACTATTATTTATTTATTTATTATCACTAGTCTTAGTTCAGGACTGGTTTTTCTTTTTGGCATAGCTGAGGACATGTCTGGTCTTTTTCTAACTGTTAAAAACCCAAGTTAGATGTTGTTTTCCTTTGTGTTATATTAGACCGTATGTGGAGCTGATAAACTTCTTGTTGACCTGTGGAGACGAGGCCCGCTCATGGGTCGGCCGGCGGCTGCAGGGGCAGTGCACTCAGCACTGGGGAACGCTGTGTGAGAGCTTCGGCAGCACCTGCTCCCTTAGCCAATCGGACGCTGCACAGTCCACCACTGTCCCGCCTCTTACCGCTCAGGGGGACCTTCTGCAGCAGCAGCCAACCAGAGCGACTGAAGCAGACGACAGGAGTGTGCTGGATCAGATCGATAATGCAACTGAACCTGGTTTCCCCTCGTCTGAGAAAACCAAAGTTACCTCTGCGTAAACAGAACAGAGGAGGCGCAGACAGGGTACACAAAGATCATGCACTTATTACTACAGTAGTATAGTACAGTAAAATGAGTAGAAATAGTACACTAGTGATAGCTCAATGTTTTTAGGGTAGTATTTCTGGTAAATGCAGCGTAACTTATTTAATCAGAAATGTATTTGCTATGAGCGTTTTCCTTTCATTTGTACAAGGATAAAAACCATTTATCTACCTCACTTCATCATTACAGTAAGGCCACAAAGGCTGTCCTCCAGTAAAGGGCATAGACACACATGAGGAAAGACTACAGGGAATATGTCTAAATGTCACTATTCTACCTATTTAAGTCTCTTTGTATTTATTAGAAATGTTTTTGCATTGTTATATTATGCACAACTCAGTCTTAGTCTTTAGTTGAACAATCTCAGATATTATCTTGTAGACCTTTAGGGTGCAGTCTGCAGGAAGGGAAGCACTCTATGGCTGTGATGTGTTAGAAATATGTATTTGATGTTCTACTTGAACGATCACATTTCATACAGACCCCAGGTTTCAAGCTACTTTTTGTAAGTGTTTATTTAAATGAATGTAAAAATACATTTTTGAGTAGTTTTGATTGAATTTTAATAAACTATAATAATGCCACTGGGCTGGAAGCAGTGGGTTCTTTTACTCTACAAATCCACAGGAGATCATAAAGTTGTGTATCCTGCCATCTACTGATACATCTGTAGTAATGCTGTGCAACGTTTGAACCCATGTTGAAAAAGTAGACAATAACAACCTCACGGTGTGTCAGTCATTAAACAGACTCAGGAAGAAATCACAAACATTTCAGTAATCTGGAGGGAAAAAGGCACCAAGTAGACAAGTGTAAAAACAACTGAGTCTCCAGAAAAGATGTCTACACAAACATACAAAACCCTCAGGCTGAATTTGACACTTGGATGGTTTGGATCGTACTCTTAGTCTGCTTAAGGGAGATTAAAGTTGGTCTATCTGCTCCAAAAATGTTCATGAGGTGGACTTTACTGCAGGATTGTAAAATCACAAACATCTTGCAACCAAATTCATGATTTAGGGCAGTGTAGTACGGTGCCAACCCTAGTCCTGGAGATCCACTATCTTGCATGTTTTAAATGTTTCCCTCTTCCACCATACTTGACGGTTGCTATCAGGCTTCTGTAGAGTTTGATGATAGGCTTATTATTTAAATCAGGTGTGTTGGAAGAGGGAAACATCTAAAACATGCAGAATACTGGCCATGGAGGACCAGGAGTGGCCACCCCTGATCTAGTGCACATGGAAATCTGAGGCTATCAGAATAAAAGCAGACTCTTGGGAAACAGGAAATGATTATCCTCAGAAAGTAACACTTTATGCCTATTGGGGTATTACAAATAGATTCTAGTATGAACTAAGTGTTGGTTTATCTTACCTTTACAACAGCAGTGTTGACCCTGAGTTAATGTAACATTTTAAAAGTCGACCTATGTCATGTAGAGCAGACAAAGACTAAATTAACTAATTCAGACCACTACTTCACATTATTTACTGATAATATTTTGATGAGAGATGATGTACTTCGAGGCAGATTGGAAGGACCTTATCACAGTGCCCTACATTTGTCCAGTAACGTTGTTTGACAAGTCATGGCGATGCCTCATAATAACCTTGTAATGCCAGTTACATTTACTACACTATTTACACTTTTTCCTACAAGTTGTAAACATATGATAGTCCATAGATTTAAACAAAAGCCTTAGTCTTATATGTCTTTGAACCCACATGATATATATATTGCTCCAAACGATGCTGCCTAACAATATGAATCTTGTATCTGAAAGCACCTACATGTAAAATAGTCCAATATCTCTGTTGCTTATTACCTCCATTAAGTCCAATCCAGTTAAATCACTATAATGTTCTGATTGACTCCACTGAGAAAAATACCTGGAACTCATTCAGGCTGACGCTGGGTGTGCGATCCCTGCACTGAAGTAACATGCTGGTTGGTGCCTATTTTGGGCGATTCCTAAATGAAGGGAAGAAAACGTTTCTTCAGGATGTAAAGGACGGTGGCGAGGAACAACGCCAGAGCCAGGAATATGAGCAACTTGTCCGTCAGCTCCCGCCGGTTGTATTTCAGGATCAGTTTCCTCCCCAGGTGGATTGTTCCTGTCATGTTTTTGAACTCCTCATTGGTTTCCTGCACCGTTCTGGAAGATGTCGCTGCAATGACAATGAGAAAGATGTGTTAAAAAAACACACAAGTGACATGGAAACATCAGGAGCAATAAAATCAAGTACATTCTCATACGCTGAATTTTGAATAGTAATAAAAAAAAAAAACAGACGCATTCTTTTTCTATGGAAAAAATGAAGTAAAACCTGAAAACTGCAGCTGTGTAATAAACAGTGAGACAATATGACACTTATCTGTCATCTATGATATGTTGCTGTTATTTCATTGTTTTATCTTTTGGCTTTACTGTGACATTCTCATGCGATAAACATGGCATACACAAAAAACATAAACCCACTAAATGTCGTTTCTAACAACTCATAGCAGATGATAATAGATTTGATCATATCTCATTTTAGCTCTGTTGTTGTTTTACTAAAAACTACACATGTATATTATACCAGATTTTTATATTATTAACCTGCCCCCCTAATGGGGAGGCAAGGGGTATTATTTTTGCTTTGGCTTGGTTTGTTTGTTCACACAGCAGCAAAACTATCGGTAGAATTTCTACCACATCAACTTTGTAGATTGGCAGTGACTCAATACATTTTGGAAAAGTAGGTCAAAGCTAAATTTCTTTCTTTTTTTTTTAATCTTTACTTCTAATGAGTAAAATATGTGCAAGGAGAAGGGTTTGTTGTGTCTAGCACCACTTCCTTTACACAATGATACATGTACAACTGATGTCCTGTGCAGTGGCCTGGCTAAATAATATTCTCGTCTCGTCTCATCATCTGAAACTGCTGTATCCTCACTAGGGTCGCAGGGATCCCCGAGGGCCTAATCCAGCTACAATGGGCGAAGGCGGGGTACACCCTGTATGAGTCTCCAGTTCATCACAGGGCTGAACATATATAGACAACAGAGAACATGCAAACTCCACACAGAAAGGCCTGGTGTGGGAATCAAACCAGGGTCCTTCTTGCTGTGAGGCACAAGGGCTAACCACTGCACCACCATACCGCCCTAAGCAATATTCTAAATAAATGTAATTAACACATGAAAACTAAAATAAAATGTCTTTAACTTAATGAAGAACATGTTTAGTATTACGGACTTAAATTAAGTACCAGTTGCTTGACAATATGTTTGTCATACTAATGAAAGTAAAGACAAAAAAATGCATGAATGTTTTTCTTACCTAGTGTGTTAATGGCATCTTCACTCTGCTTCACCTGCTCAGACATCATTCTGCTTATAGACATCAGACTCTCTGTGATGTTGCTGCTGGTTTCCACTAAGCTTTCTTTGGTCACTCTCCTAAATAAATACAAACACAATCTGATCAAGTGAGATGTAGATGCTCTGAAAAATGTTGAATGCAATAATACTAATTGGAGTAAACTATCCTAAAAACCTGCTTCATTTGGTTAATGTCTCAGTTCACTCCTGAATTTACTGGAATAGGAAAGACATGAACTAATAATGATTTCCATTCTGGTGAATCTAGAATGTACTTATCACTTAATCATTCTGGCATAGGCTGAGATAAGTAAAACATCAACAGTACAACAGAAAAGGGGAGTATGGACCTCTGCCGTGTGCTCTCATTTCCCCCTCCATGGAGTAGCTCATCCTTCTCCATGTTGTCAATGGCCAGTTTACAGGCCAGGTTGGCCTTCCTCCACGCAGTCTGGTTACTGGGGAACAGAGGAGAATAATCCCATTTCAAGAAGAATTGTTTCTGTATTTTCTTCATTACAGTAACTCAGATCTGATGTTTCATTTGACAGTTTTCTAATAAAAAGAAAGAAAGAAAGAAAGAAAGAAAGAAAGAAAGAAAGAATCAATCAATGCTTTGAGGAAGAAATGGACGTTCATCAGCTAATGTATCCACTAACCTCATCATCTGTCTTCGCTGGCTTTCTGTCTCTGCCTGGATTTCCAGTCTGTCTGTCTCTCTGTCCTGCTCTCTGGCCATCTGCTCCAGGTCCTAACAAAAATAACAACAACATTAAATCAACTACTACAAATACAGCTAATTTTTAATGACATCTAAATATCACAGACATGCTGATAAAACCTGACCTGTATTCTGAGTCTGAGCTTGTTGAACTTTCCTTTCACCTGAGAGTTGAGGTCCATGAGAGCACATTGAGGTCCTGGACAGTCTCTGATATCCTGTATATACACACGCACACACACACGGTTTTTACAATGGAAAATATACGAAAACGAGGCCATAACATGATAACATGAAACCGTTCTAACTGGATGACCGATTAATCCTTCGTTCACTCAGTGGTTATTCTTTTTACTTATTCTTCGTTATTCTATTGTTAAAAGTCCTAAAATTAAAATAACTGTAAATACCGTTTCTGATCATATGAACTTTTGGAATTTACAAAATAATTAATTCTAAGCAGACGACACTGATGCAACTAAACTAATCTATAACAGTATAATCACTTCGAATCAACAACACACCTTTGTCTTAACATTTTTGTTTTCCCTTGAGTCATTTTCAGTTAGCTTGCTAACATTAGCATCGGTTTTGCGTTTAATGAACAACAACGTCTCCGTAACAAACCAATACCATCGCGAGATCAAATTAAATAACCTGTTCACGCACATGTTACCGATTCTTACCTGAATGATAGCTTTAATTTCTAAGTCATATTTTATTATTTCTTGGGCACATATCCGGACATGAACATCCATCGAAGACGCCATATTTGTTTTTGTACGGCAGGTCAGAAAACCAAAATACATGTCGTCGTCCTAGAAGGCGAAATTTCTAAAAGTTTTACCACTTGATATTTCAAAGCAGAAACCGCGGAACTGCCCGGGTACCTTTTGTGCTCGGACTTGATTAAAAACTGTAGTAAAAACAGTTGCATACGGCGGTGGGCGTCTGACAACAAACATTTTTTTAAAGATATTTAACTTGTAAGAGGTTACACAAAAGTGACATTACCCAACAAACACCCAAATAACCCATTGGAATAATCATTTATGCAGCCAAAATTAATGTTCGTCCACAAACCGTTTTAATTTTATTTAACTTTAATTTTTTTAAAGTAGGTGATGCAGCACTCAGCACAATGAAAGAAGTGCTTTATGTTAAACAGCAAATGTACTGTACAAAACATGATGGACTAGCATGGGAAAAACCTGAAATGTACCAGTTTGCTCCAGGGTGGGAGGGGCTTTGGGCAATAAAACTTAATTTACATTAAATAAAAAAAAAACCCTGGATACGTGTGTACGTGTGCTCCCCCACTTGACTTCAAATTACCCCCCCCCCCCCCCCCCCCTGCCGTCCAGATGCGTTCCCCAGTCCATGCTTCAAAGAAAGAACTACAGTCACAGAAATGAAAACATCCTTGTTTTCTTCAAATTCTTGTTCGTGTTAGTAAAACGAATTGAATGTCAGAGCTGATGTTTATCCTTTTCCCACGTTTTCCTGACAGTAACTAAATCATTTCATTACTAGCTATGGCATTGTACTTACAAAAACAGTGCTTTTAGGCATTCTATGTTTTCTTTTCTGTCAGTTTTAATCACATGACACACACAGGAGTTAGTTCTTCATTGTATGACAATTGTCTGTGATAACTTTTGATGGTCTAATCATTTTGTTGTCATGAATGTACTGGCACATTCCTGAAATTCATAAAAATCCAGCATCACATATGATAATTCCTCAGATTTAAACCAAAAAACCCAAAAGGCGTTGAAAAAGTTACAAATACAAAAGTGAAATTGTTTCAGATGTATTTGTTTCAGTTAATGCAGGGATTCCCAAAGTGGGGTACATGTACCCTGAAGGGTACTTGGAAGAAGCCCAGGAGAAGCTTGAAATATTTTTTGAGTGTTGTATTGAATACAAATGAATGAGAATTAATGCTGAATTGTGAAAAACAATATATTCATCTAATAGTTTTATTGTCAATTGTCTTGTTTAACATTTGGTAAGATTTTGAGAAAATGTCAATTTTATACTATCCAAAAAGTGATTGAGTAGTGAAGCAATTTTTTGTTGATGTAAGGTTAATTAATTAATAATTAATATTTTTGTTATCAAAGAAAGAGGGTATTTTTCAGTTCACATTTTGCACAGAAAATGTGTATTTTTTTAATATAGGTATTACAGTAAAAAAAATGTGTACAGGAATAAATATTGCCATTTTTTCCAATTAAAAATGCAGAAGCAAGAGTTGGGGGTGCCGAGTATATCTCAGGGGATACTCTACTGTAAAAAGTTTGAGAACCACTGAGGTAATGTGACTCATAACACTGCCAGTAAAAATAGCGTTTGCTGCTGCAAACGACATCCAGAATAAGATATTTGACTTAAAAAAAAGAATCATACATTTTCTTTAAGTTATTTCCCTCAGTAATTCTTCTGCTGATATTAATATTAGCTAAATATGTTGATGAAAATTCATCACACTAAGTTGTTTCAATTGTGACTAATGTGAGCAATCAGTTACACTTTTATACCACCCATTGATTTATTTGTATTGTCAATGGCATAATTTTTAATGAGTAATCAATTGTTAAACTGTTGGAGATCGTTTTCATATTAGTCAACTCATCATTTCAGTTCAAAAGGTTCATTCACTCTTACACAGACAGAAATCAACATCAGAATGGGGTGCTAATGGTTTTATTATTTTGATATTAAAATCAATAAACATAATCAGACTATTGTGGTTACAAGCAGAACTGAGGTACCAACACCTGGCTGATACAACAGAGAAATAATGAAATAAAAGTAATGTTTAAAAAAAAAAAAAAATCTAGAAAGAAAATGAAAAGCAAGAGGCACAATAACACAACAGAGATTCAGGGCAGGTGTCTGCAGGATGTAAAGCAGCCAGAGACAAAAACTGTCAGAAGCTCTGAGACAGAACGAGCTGTTACAGTACAAACCAAAAAACAAAATAAAAGACTGTTAGATGTCCACATCTGTGCATAAAGCCATCCACTGTGCCTCCAAGAAAGAAAGTTACAATGTAAAATGAAAAGAAAAAGTTAGAAACAAGTATAAACCCAGCACAACATTTATTACACAACATAAATATAACAACTGTCAAGATATTGTATTTGAACAGGCATATATGTGAACTACAAATATAGACGTCATTGCTAAAGAGAGGATCAAGTTAGTTTCAGCAGGATACACTTTCTGCAGGTTTTGCTTCTTTATGAAATTTTAATCACCAAGAGATCTATTATAGAGCACTTAGCAATGAAGTACAGCCTTCCTACTGAGACTGGGGAGAGGAACACACACAGGACTAACTACAGAAAGATCCCATGCTGTTGAACTAGTCAAATAAGTAACCATACAATTCCAGAAGCATCATTACAATGGCATGTAGCTGTGGAGCTCAAGATGACCAATACCTCACACATCCTCTACATGTTTGGACTTGTATGGATTTCCTAGAAAATCATGATACTCTTGTCATTTTTATCAAAATTAAAAATAACAATAAACTGGATGCTTTAGGAGTTTTTTTTTCCTTGTAAGTTAAATCTCTCTCGCGTCATGCATTTTGGCAAGTCTGGAAGGAAATGTAAATCATTGCAGTGTGATGATGAGTTGAACGTGTGTCGATATAGAAAGAGGGGTTTTGATTTTATTACAGAGGATGGGTTGTTATCATTTTGTTTAATATCAGTCTGCAGAAGAGGAAATGAAACACCTCCCCCTGTGGTTCACAGCAGGGGGGGCAGTTTGAGACGTCTCTGCCCACCAGCCTTTAGTGACCCCTGGTTAATCTCAGGAGCTCCCTGACGAGACGACTGCGAACCAAAGCCCTTCTGAAAAAAAAAGGGGGGAAAAAAAAAAAAAAAAAAAAAGCACCCAGAATGTACAAAATCTCTCTGGAGCAGTAAAGTTTTCCCAGAAAACTGATCAAATATATACCAATTTCCACATCAAAGGCAAACAAAGCAGGTAAATTCAACTCCTCGCCTGATCTACTTCAGACAATAAGATGAGCCTGATTCAGGCCTTTACTGCCTCAAACCTCTAATGACAAAACACAGCATGAGTTTCACTGATCAATTAAAGTCACAACAAAACTATAGAGATGACAGTGGATTTCCTCTCCAGATTTTTTGACAAAAAAGAATTCCAAAAATAATTAAGTGTATTAATTTATCTTTGAATATCTGTACTAGAGCTGCAACAATTAATCGATTAGTTGTTAACAACGTCTTGATTATTTTTTATCAAGACATCTTTGGGTTGTGAAACAAGTGAGACATTTTAATTGGACTTTGGGAAACATAAATCAAAATTTTTTTCTAAACCCAATAACCGATTCCTAAATTGAGAAACAGTAACCAAATAACATCAAATGTTTTGCCTTTTCTGTCACCAAAATTTAATGGGCCTTTCCTGAAAATTTCATAGAAATGGGTCCAGTAGTATTTGCATAAAGTTGCTGACAAACAGATAAAAAAAAAACAAAAAAAAAAAACCCAAGGCACAGCAAACCCTGCCCCTCTCAAACATGTTAGCTCTTAATGGACATCTCCCTCTCAAAATGTGAGACTATGGGTTTAATCTTTAAAGGCCGCTCAAGGTCAAAGGTCATAATGCCATTTTCCCATCTGTCAACTGAGTACTTATCACCACTCTTTTTTAAGTTATAACCATTTGAAATAATGTGACCTTGATTTTGACCTTTAAGCTACCTCAAGGTCAAAGGTCATGCCCACCACATTGAAGCCCATGTCAGGTTTCCTATCTGTCAATAACAGTAACTAAATCTCTATTTCCACTGTTTTTTGTTTGTTTCAGTCCATTTTAGTTTTATTTTGTATTGACCGAGTGACCCCTGACCTCTTGGGTCAACAATAGGTCAAAGTCTATACACACAAGTTGCAGAATTGAAAGACAAGCGTTTTTATGCCCATCAGAAGATGAATAGTTCAAAAGTTATATTCAAAATTCAATTTGGTCCTATATTGTGACCTTGACTTTTGACCTAGAGTCTCCAAATTTGTCCTTCAAGGTTCTGACGTCAATTCATATCAACAGGGAGAGTAAAAAGAAGCTATATGCAAAACTGAGTATACAGGTATGAAAAGGAAATTGCTGATTCAACTGGACCTGGAAAACCTCCCACCTTTTTACTAAAAAAATCATGGAAATTGGTGAAGTATTTTTTTTTTTTTGGGATAAATTTGCTGACAGACAAAAAAAAAGAAAAGAAATGGACAATCCAAAAACAATACCCCTTCCTCTCCATTGGGGGTGGGGGGTAGTAACAATAAAAATGATCATCAGTTGCAGCTCTTACCTCATTTCTAATACATTTTAATTGATTTTGATCCTTGTATGATATTAAGTGCTTCCTTCTCAGCGAACACACAATGAAACATAAAGTTACATATTTTGTTTGACATGTATTTAATGCATTTATTGGTGATTATTAACTGTTGACTACATGAATTAGGGACAATATTTATCACTACTTTAAATTCCAAACTACATTTTAAAGGTTATTAGTCATTATTAGTGCTAAATTATATGAGGATACAAGGCAATAAAGTAAATACTGTATTCAATAAAGATTCAGTATTTTCCATATAGTATAAGGCTATACATCTTTGGGTGGTTACTGTCAGATATTTAAGTGATTCATTTCATTGTGACTTTGATTATCATCTGTAAAAGTCATGCCAAATCCAATTCCTGGTACATCCAGATGCATTGGAGAAGTACAAATTCTAGAATAAACAAATTGTTTCCATATGCGTTAATTTAAAGGACAAAAGAAATAAATAGTAAATAGGTCAAAGAAATATCTGAACACTGGGGTTAGGAAAAGGCAATAAAATATAATTTAGAAAATAAAAAAATTAACGTGCAATGTTTGACAAGAGTCAGAACATAAATATTAAACTACAATATTCTTGATAATAATAATAATAATAATAATAATAATAATACTACACTATAAAACATACAAGCAGGACAGCGGCCACATAAAGATACAACATTCGTGATCTTTCTGGATCCTGACGACAGAGTCTTCCAACCAAAGTCTAACAGAAAGTCAACCACAACAGGAAAAGCTTCACCAGACACTCAATCTGTCTGTACGACCCTGCTGAGGAAGACAAGTCTACATTCATCAGCAAAGCAGCAGAGTTATACCTCGCTATGTCAGCGTACAGCAGTGCAGCAGTCAGAAACACGAGAACTGACCGGAGTCATCAACAGAAGAAATAATATGGCTAATACAGCTTCAACACAGCCATGTTAGCACCCAGCCACGGACGTATTAGCACCACAGTTTACCTCCATGCTCAGTTTGTCGCCTCATTCGCAAAACACGCGACTCAGTGCCAACACTGACTTCAAGGAGGGTCTGGCACTTCATAAGAGCAAAGTTAAGATATGGAAAGGTCTGTTTTAGGTGTTTTTTTTTGTTTTGTTTTTTGTTATTCTATCATGAAAAGGTTTCAAGAGGCAGCAACACTTTCAACACTCCATGTCAAAACCACAGAAGAAGGATAAGGATAACAACAACAACAACAACAACAACAACAATAACAACGCGTGGTAATTCACAAAGTATAAAGCAGGTCAAAGTCTCCCTCTGCCTCAGACACAGTGGAAGTTCTGCTCTTCTCTATGTGGACACACCAGCAGTGATAGCAGCAGCAGCCAATACAGAAAACACAAGAACGTGGCGTAGTGGGCAGAGAAAAAGTTCAAAATCGAACCAGGTTTCCCAAAACAGCTTCCAATTCATCAATAAGCCATCATCTACTGTTGGCTCTTCTTCAGCTTAACCTTCAAAAAAGGGACATTAATGCAGAGTTAATTCTCCTGTTAAGACACAAAATCACAAACAGCTCCTTTCAGATACAAAATGTACTCATTTGGGCTTAACTGAGGTGTTCAGTTCAGTTTTGAGAACTCCAAGTTTAGGTTTTGGGAAACCCAGCCCCTTTGTTTCTGTGGGGAAATCCCCTCCAGACTGACAGAAGGTGCAGATTGGTGTTCTCATCTATCTGATTAAGGCACCTGGTTCAGCAGGCATCATATTCAAAATAGCTTCTTTTTTTTTTTTTCACTGAAAATGTAAAAACCAAGTGCAAGTGAGAAACTGTGTTGGTCTTCTGACTGTCGAAGGAATAAAAAGTGTGAAAAAACTGGGCGGTGTGGGAATAATATACTGTAATTGACACCCTAAACCAAAATCTATGTCTCTTTGTGCTCATTCGATAGCAGCAAATATGAAATCATTCGACTGAGAGTACAGTGAGCCCAAAAAGCCATGCAACGACGAAGTTCTGACGATCAGCCGATTATTTCTAAAACCTCCAGACGTCACTTGATTCTCTCAGTTCTATGCAGGTAATCGGCATGCAGAAACATCATTCCTACTGCATTCCCGTATCAGAGTACATCTGTTTTTTTTTGTTTTTGTTTTTTTTTTCAAATCTATTTTACACAGGGATAAATGTGGAGAGAAGTAAGCATACAGCTTCTGAAAATGAGGTGGGTATTACAAGCAACAAGGGAAGCCCACACGGGTTCAAACAAGAAACATCTGAAATGCATTGAAAAACAGAAACCCTCAGCCGGACTCTGAGATGTGACAGCACAGGTCACAGGTACATAAGGAAAAGCTCCTCAGGTGTCATTTTAGGTAATGTTTGTGACAAGTTTTAACAGGTTGGAGGTTGATTTTATGATTTTTTTCCTCCTTTCTTTGGGATTTGATCATTGGTTGAAATGACAATTTCAGTAAGTTTGAGTGAACTTTTCTTTTGGTGATCATTTATTCTAAAAAATAAAATAAAAAATAAAGCTAAACCAATTTTTTGTAAGATAAAAAAAAAGGGTGCCATGATTTGTTTTAAGTTAGGTAAATATTTTGTGCGTCTTCGCTGACATCCGTTAGAGCAGTGCTGTCAAATCCAGGAGCCAGGCTTTTTACAAAGAAAATAAAAGCTGAACAGTAACAATCGTACAAGTCAGTAAAACAGAAATCTGAGACCAAGAATCGATGTGGATCTTCCTCTGATTGGTCCAACTGGGGAATTATGCCATCAACGGACATCAACAGAGTCAATGACAAATGATTGAAGGTGTGTGTGTGGGGGGGTTCTAATATCAAAAACAACGATCACATGGAGAAATCTCAATACAGATGCCAGATGTCCAATTCTTGGATTATTCCTCAGACAATGAAAAATAATCAGCACCATGTGACACACCCTAGTCGGATCATGGTTGGAAATCAGAGTCAAATCCTTGTTGAAAGGGAAACTTTTGCAGTTTGCTTGAACGGCGCTTCGGAAGAAAGCGGAGAAACTTGTGTGTATTCTTACGAGTCTGTTGGCGTTTTCTTTTAATTTGTGTCAGAGAGCATTGCACCATATTGATTGACATTGATATTCCATAACACACACACATACACACAATATAGAGTAAAGAATGGCGACATTACTTGGAATACATAAATATATTTTTCTTTTGATTTTATATGTCATCACATATGTCAGATAGAAGAACGATATTACCCTGATTTGCTGAAGAAGAGCTTTATGGATCCACTTAGCTTTTATTGGACAAGAGTAGCACAAAGTTACACACTCTATTAGCTTAACAGTTGACTCTATAGTATTTATGGTCAACAGAAATAAAAAGAATAAGGATTTTTTAAAAATCATTTTTATTATATTTTTTTTTTACTGGCGTGGATTTTCACTCTTTTCCTTGACTGTTAAAATGCCACAGAGTCTCCTGGATTTGAATGTAAAGTTGCACAGCTTGCGCCTATCATGTTAAATGTAAAAACCTGTGAGGACTCTTTCTTGAACCAGCCTCTGGTGATCGACATCAAAACACACACACGCTTCACTTGTCGGGCTAATGTCCGTCAACCAGCGGCCTGTTTTAATTAACCACGGTTGACCCCCCCCCCCCCCCCCCGCTTGACGTGGGTGAAATTAAAGCTGAAAATATACTTCAGATATTAGAGAGAAATACATGAAGCCAATTTTCAGAAGAATCTCCCCCCATGTCTGCTACTTCAGTCACAGTTGTTTTGCGGGCCAATCAGGCTGAATGGGTTTATTGTTGTTGCTGTTGGAATGTCAGAAACCTCTAGATTCTGACATGCCTTTTCCGTGTGGTTATTTTTGTTTGTGTGTATGTGAAAAGTTCTTTAAGAAGGCAATAAGTGTCCGGATTGAGTCTCCATTTGTAATTGGCTTGCCATACAGTACAGTGATATAGTAACTTCCCCCAAGGCGGCCGAGAACAACATCTTTCAAACAAGCTCTTCCTGGCCGCCAAAGGCTAAACCCCTCCTCATTAAGTCACAAGTAGAAATCAGTTTACAAATGATAACAATATAGCTCTCTGGAGAAATGTGTCTACGCTGTACATCACCCTGAAGAGGAAGCCAAAGCAGAATCAGTTTTTCCATAGGAAACCTCTACTGAAGGCAAATGAATCATGACGCCAAGGGGGTCAGCATCAGGATCTACGTAGGGGACCTGGAATCAAAACCCTCCTGTTTGATTTTAAGACCACAAACACTCCCCTGACCAGGAAATAGACCTGTCCTTCTGCAGAAACACTGGAGTAATGATACACCTCATATCATTGTCATATCATTACACAGCTTCAGAAACATATAGATCTAACCCTCGTCAGGAAAATAAACCCCATTCTTGCTAGTTCATAGACCTAGCCAAGTCAGGTAATAGACCTATTCGAGCAAGTAGTCATCAAAGTACACTTGCAGCATTCATACCAGGCCTTTTAGCAGCAAATGGAAGAAAAAAATGCTTTTCTTTTTGTTTTGTTTTTTTTTCCTTTTTTGGACAAAGTGCTTTTGTTTTCAAACATATAAGATAGAGTATTTTATACATATATCTAACATTTAGAAGATACATATTAACTTATAGTCTATTTACAAAAATTAAGAACTAAGAAAATAACTATGGACGGTCGGGGAGAGCAAGTCATTAGGCTACAACTAGACTACGAAGTCAAATAAGAATCATGGATACTCATCATTCTAGTTTCAGAAAAAGCACCATTTCTCCCTTTTTTTGACAGAAAACAGGAAACAGTAAATATATATATATGTATATATATATATATATATATAGGGCTAGCGGTTTCTCAACCACACAATACAGACTACAGCCCTGGATCCTCATCAACAGACGACAGAGCTCACTCAGCCCGGGGATTTCCTTTACCCTTAACTACTCTGGATTTAATCTGGTTAATGTTTGTTATATTTACTCATTGACAGCGTCCATTTTGGTTGAGTCTTTCCTGGAATTGGCAAAACCTCCTTTGAGGTAAGAATATTGGTATGGTTCAATGCTCAGTTTTGGCCTGTATTATTGTGTAGTAGTAAAATAATAATAATAATAATAATAAAAAATAATAATAATTCTGTAAAACATCCAGATATCTGTTGGATGTGAAAACACTTGATAAAATATGGTAATTCATCCCCAAAGGCAGCAATGTCAACCCCTGGACAACACTTTTAAAGGGGAACTCCAATGATTTTCTACATCAACTTTGGCTAATTTTACTCCTTTTTTTAACAACTTGTGAAGACACTGGTGTTATGTCAACCCAACATGTGAAGAGATCAACCTCACCGACAACTGCATCGAATTTTGATGTTTTGCAGAAACGTAATTGGCAGATGTGAAAAAGAGTTTGTTTGCACCATTTATGTATTTCCCATAAATGCATAATGGGAAATACATTTAACTTTTGATCCAAAGTGAGTCAGGACTCCACATAAGTTCAATCTTTGGAGTACCCCTTTAAAGGACTGCTGTATAAATGTAAACAACACACAGTGCTGAATCTCATCGATCTGGAACAGACTAATGGCTTTGGCTTTCTTACAGCGTCTATGACAACACTGCAGCTGGGTCCTCGCTACAGACAGCAGCGTGTCCTTGTTCTATTTTTACACCTTAAAACGGCTTCACTGCGTTTTTGTGAAAAGTCCAGTCTTGATTCTCTGATTCTCTGTTTTTTTCTCTCTGCCAGCAGACAGGAGGGGTTGAGCGCTCATTTTTCTATCAAACTATCTGACCTGTAAGACCTCTCTCTTCTCTTTCTCCTTCTCTCCGAATGGAGAATTGTAAAATCCTGACTGACAAATACTTCCAAACCTTCAGGAAAGCTAACAGGCAGCTAAGATACAAAAATATAACAAGAACCTTTTTTTTTTTTTGGTTTTTCAGGTTTTTTTCCTCTATGTTTCTCAATGTAAGGATAGGCTTTAGAAATGTGTCATGCTTTAAATGAATCCATTGTCATGAAAAGTGGTGTTTCACCATTGATAGATTATACCATTATGTTTCTATGTACAGTACTTTAAACACAATTCAGTTAATATTTTTGTTGATGAACTAAACCTTGTCTACATATAGAAATTAAGCAAGTGACACAGGTACATAACATTTTGGTTATTGTAGGTGACATTTTGACAAACAAGCAAAAATGTAACATAGCTTATCTACTAGCGCTCTGGGTTTTTTTCCATCCTAGATAGCGCTTTTAACACGATTAGCATGTGGAGAGAGGAAATCAGTTACGGAATGACGTGCTTCCTAAGCAACAAATCTACTAGAGAAGCCCACAGATGGGATGATTTAGTTTAAAATAAAATAAAACAAACAAAAAAAATTAATGAATGTTCCTTTTCTGTACAGAATTGGACCCAAGCTAATTTCACAGTTCTATGAAGTTCCCTGACCCTCCCACATTTCTTACATTCAATACGGCGTCAGGTAAGCTGTGCAAAACCTTACTTTAACTGGCTGGTCGCCATTTCGTTGCATGTGTCTTTGGTACAAAAAACAATCAAAATATAGTGTGCAAATATTTTTTTGTAACTCTAAACGAAAATATCTGTCAACCCTCCCCCAATCCCCAAAACAGAGTACCAAAAACCATAAGTAATCTATTGCAGAGCCCTCCTATATACACAGACTCTGTGGCATCACGTAACGAGAGCTTCCATTTTTTTTTTATATATATATACATTCAGAATATCTTTAAACAACTGAAATACACAACAAACCCCACAGGTGTCTCCCTCCTTGCATTCACTAACAACCTCCCTCAGTGTAAAATCTCCTCTGCTGGACCTCAAGGAGTTCTGACCAATCACTTCTTCGCATTCAGTCCCTCATACACACTCAGACTTACAGAAACACACACATACATACACAAGGCACAATGAATAGAACTCTGATCAAACACTAGTATGAACACACCAAACTGTTAGCCTGGTCATCTCTACTGTACAAAAAAGGGGAGCCGATGACATTGTTTTCTTTCACTGATAGACAACTATGTACAATTCCAAGAGGAGATGGATCACCATTTGTATCATTGTCATCACCATCACCACATCTATCTACCTCAAGTCTGCTCCCATACTGGCAAAATGGTCATTTCACTCCATCCAGTTACAATCAGCACGAGGCTAAAAAGCACCAAACTATATGCTCTTCCTCTCCACATAGCCATCAACTACCTCCAGTTGTTTAAGTTGTCAAATGTCAAACCAGCAGGATTTTTCTTGTTTAATATCAAAATCTGATCTTTCTGTTCCTACTCTTTTTCCTTTTGCATTTTTGAGCATCCTTCGCTAAATGGTTACTCCTATAATTTAACAACAGCATAGTCAACAGGCAAACAGGGTATGGCATGAACATATTTAGGCCTTCAATACAAAATATTTCCTGCCACTCTGTAATGCCTCCTCTGCAGTTGTCTCAACAACTGAAGCCATTTTTCAAGAAAGTGCAATGAGCGGGTCAATTTTCAGTAACGACCTGGAGTTACTTTTTTTTTTACTGTGAGTTTTAACCTCTTAGAAATCATAACTGGAACTTTTTCAGCTTTTCCACATGACTTTTCCTCTGTCATTCCAACCAAAAACGAATCGCATAAGAAGACTCCAGCAGTTACACTTGTGTGACTGAGCCGACCCTAAGCTTAGAGCTTACACAATGCTATGTTAAACACATCTAATAATCACTGGTGGATTTAGGACGTGCTATTAGCTATACACCTAACCATCACTTGCTTTTAGAGACACTTTTCCCAACAAATGGTCATAATGGGTTGGGAGACAGTGACGCACTGAGTCTGTGTGCAGTATGCAGAGACAGAAAGCTAGGGTATATGCCATACAGGAGTATGGCTAAAACAAACACACATACATACACACTGTGGGTGGTATGTGTGTTTGTGTGACTAACAATGTGTATGTACTCTGGGTTGGAGAGGCATGCAGAGGGGAGCATAGTTACAACGGAACAGCACGGTGGTAATATTTAGTCCACAGCTCTCGGTGGACTGTTGTTTGTCTAAATTTTGGAGGTGGGGACTCGTAGGCCAACCAGTCCACCGGTAGGATCACCACGTCCTGTGTTCTCTAAGATCTTGTTGACGAAGTCCGAAGTCTGTCCAGCAACAGGTGGTGCCACTACACACAGAGACAGAATTATACATTTCAGTACATTTTATTTCCACTTAAAAGTTGAAAAACAGTGATTATGTGAGTCATTTAAAATAATTTACTTCATATTAGTACTGGCAAAAAAACAGATGTGACAGGGAAAAGGAGACACCCTAAATTACTATGGCACATGATTCCTGGTAAGCTTGGTGACATTTATCCTACTTGAGCCCAAAGTTTTTAACTTGTTCCATTTTCTTGCACACAATTTTTTTTTTAACTCAACTAGCCTTGATTAGGCAGTCTTCATAAACTGAGTGACTGTGCAGGTAAGAGATTGAGATAAGCCACTAAGACCCCAATGACTACTCTGACTTCAGCTGTGCATATAACAACTGCTGCCCAGGTTCTTCACTGGTTAAAGCTTTATGGAAGATTGGCACTGAGAGGACCACGAAAAGAAACCACGAGAAGAAAATTCATGTTAGATATTGACTATTAGATCATGATTAGAGTTTTCCAGTAGCCATGTGGGAGTTCTAAAACTGAACTTTTTGGCCATTGAAAGAAACACTGCACATCACCAAAAACACACCATCTCCGCTATGACACATGGTCTTGGCAACTTCATGCTATGGGAATGTTTATCAGCAGCCGGTCGTGGAAAGCTTGTAAAGGTAGAGGGCAGAACAAATGCTGCAAAATACACTGAAGTCCTGTGGGACAATCTTATTCAGTCTGCAAGATAACTATGGCTTGGGAGGAAATTTATTTTCCAGCAAGGCAATGATTTGATGCATACTGTAAAAACTGAACAGGAGTGGTTTAAAAACAACCAGAACTCAATCTTATAGAGCTGGGGTTAACAATCCAAGTCCTTGAAGGCTGGTATCCTGCATATTAGAGGTCTGCACGGGACTGCCTGCGCCTGCAGTGAACTTGCACTGCCGTACATTGGGTCCCTCAGGACTCCCTCGGGAGTGCAGGGCTCTACTGCATGTCTTAGATGTATTCCTCTTCCAACACACCTGACAGTTGTTATCAGGCTCCGACAGAACTTGATAATGGGCTTACCATTCGAGTCAAATGTGTTGGAAGCGGGATATGTCTAAAAGATGCAGGATATGGGCCTCGAGGACCAGGATTGGTGACCCCTGCTATAGAGAATTTGTGACTGGGCTTGAAGGGCTACTAATACCCAATACCCATGCAACCTGACAGAGCCTGAACAGTTTTGCAAAGAAAACTAGAGAAAAATTACCGTGTGCAGATTTGCAAAACTGACTGAGGTGTACCCACACAGACTCCGTGCTGCGATTGCAGCCAAAGGTGCATCTATTAAATACTGATTTAAATACTGCAGGCAGTGACAAATTGTGCAAAGAGTTATTGTTGTTAGTGCTCTACCGATATGTATGTTTTGGGGCCAATATGATAAAAAAAAAAAGAAAAAAAAAGAAAGATGACTGATACAGGCTGCCCATATTTCTCAGTCAATATTTCAAAATATTTCTGTCTAATGAAAACAAATGTCATGAAATCTTCATTACTTACAATTACAAAATAAAAATTGTGACAGTTAACCTAATAAATATTACTACACCAAAAAATATATTTTTGTCAGCAATATGTCCAAGAACACAGATGTTCTGTGAACTTCACCTGTCAGTAAATCATGGGAGGGAAAAAAACAGAATATCAGCCAACACAACAAGCTAATACCGATACAAGAAAAAACTAAAACATAAATATCAGCTGATATATCAGTCTATCATTAATTTTTATTCATGTATATTTGTTTCATTGACATTACTTTGTAGAAAGCTGTTTTCACTTTGACACTTTTTCCAATACATTTTGTGTGAAAAAAATGTATTGACCATGATTGATTTATGAAAAAATACTTATGATAGGCATTCTGTATATGTACACATATAGTCATACATGTGCATATTTGTAAGTTTACAAGAATGAATAAATTGAGAGAAAACTAAAAATGAATGAAAATATTCTTAAAATGGTAATATTAAAGTTACACATATATATTAGTAGCGAATATGCCTTTACACAGGTGATAAATGCCTGCCAACTTGCATATAACTTTTTGGTGAATATCTATTTTTTCCAAGTGAATATGATACACAATAGATCCACTGTCCTAATGGTAGCTATTTTACAAAGTACTAACTTCTTGTGAACTTATGAATTCTGACCAACTTTCAGTGTTTGTGCTGTTCTCACCGAGTGTCTCCTGAATGAGCCTCTCCAAAGTGTCAGTCATGTTTGTTGGACGTGGGGAAGAGTCCTCCACTCGGGCCACAATCTCCTCCTTGATGGCATTGATCACAAACAGCAGTCGATCTACAAAATAAATCACCCGTGTACATTACTGAGATACATGATGAGTCATCCTTTGTATAACAATACAAACAAAGGTAACAAACACACACAATAATGTGAGAATAAATGGATACTGCACTTTTCATTTACACTGTTTTTAAAGAGCCTTTTGTGTCACAAATGAGATGAGGTTCTTTCATTTAGAAATCTACTAAGTGCAGACGCTGCATCCCCAAAGAATAACAAATTAAAATGTATTCTCTAGTCTGAGATATGAAAAAAATAGTCTGGTTTAAAAATGATAACTGTACATGCAAGTAAAATATGAAAAATGTTATTAGTGAGACATACCATACTCTGTGCTGAGACCCCAGAGCTTCACTTTGTTTGCTTCATACTGAGCCTTCTTTTTTAAACGACAAGCTCTATAAAACACAAAAGGTATCATACATCAAGCAGAGATACACAGATATACCATGTGCTCTGGTTAGAGGATGATGTTAGGGAAACATAAAGAAGGAATGCACCAATATCAGTAGTGGGTATCAGTTTGATACTGAGAATGTGTAAAAGTGTTCTGATACAAACACACCGATACCACATGACGGCAGTATAACATTCACCTTTTAGTGGTGACTGCAGGTTACGTTAAAGACACACAGATATGGATGGAGCTTATTGTCTGTGTTCTGCGTACATTCCATACGTAATACTGTCTGTTTTCTGGGAGCCTGCAGATGTGCACCCAAGATCATCACATTATCTTATATATAAGGCTCTGTGTGCACCCAGACGAAGAAGCAGTAGCACCGGCAACCATGAAGGTAACAGAACTTTACGAAAATTGGCTGTGAGTTAGTGAAAAGCTACACACATCTTTATGACAACTACACTCATCAATAGTGTCAACATTAGTATCAACATTAGCATTACCAGGGTATATACACCAATCTTTAAGTTAAATTTACAACCATTTAATACCTCTTTTACTACCTTCAGGTTGTTGTTTTTTTTTTTACAACTGTCACAACAGTGAGTGACAAGTGTTAATCAGAAAGCTTTTGTGACATGTACTGATACACTTACCATTACTTAGTAACACACAGGAGCTACATTTAAACTTGAGCATTCCTGTTAAGAATATACATTAACTTTTTAAAAATGCATGAGTGAAGAGTAACCAACTGTGAGAAGTGAAGTTTTATGTAATGTCCTACTCTGAACCTGAAGTTACTGTATAAAATATTAAAACACACACACTATCTGATTTACCTTATCTGTTATTGTAAAAACACATTTTTAGTGACTGTAACCTTGACCTTTGACCTACATTCACCAAAATTTAATGGGATCTATTCTGGACAATTTTGCAACTTTCCTGAAAATTTCATGGAAATAGGTCCAGGAGTTTTTGCGTAAACCTGCTTACAAACAAAAAATTAGACTCAAAAACAATATCCCTCTCCCCTTTGGGGGGCATGGTAATAAATAGAAAGAGAAAGAGAAAGAGAGAGAGAGAGAGAGAGAGAGAGAGAGAGAGAGAGAGAGAGAGAGAGAAAGTGAGAGCGAGAGAGAGAGAGAGAGAGAGAGAGAGAGAGAGAGAAAGAATCTTACAGCAAGTGCCTCAACTGTATAGCCATGTCCTTGATAGTTTTTTCCAGTTGCACTAATTCTTGCCAACTACACATTCCACTTTGGTGACCTGCATGTGCCGTCTTAGCGTTTTAGCCCCCATCCAATTTATATTGTTTTCCAACATACCAAGCAGTTGGTCGGGTCTTCAAGCCAACTCTCCGCAAACTTGCATTTCCTCATGATGTGTTGTCTGATGAGTGTTTTAAACTGGCAGGATAAGTTCAGTTGAAGTTGAAGAACTGCTAAATCAGCTGTGTGCGCATGCAGAGGATTTCAAATGTCTAATGACATTGACATTGTGCTTGTAAGACACCAGAATCATATAAAGACCTTTATACATCTCTGTACCGCACTTCATCTAGGTGCGAATGACGAGTGTGTGCAAACTTTACAAGGAAGATTTTTTTTATTTAATCAAAATGGAACACCTAATTGTCCACCTTGTTTTTAAAAAAAATAATACCTTTTGACCAAATGTAATACTTTTAATGGCCATTACATTTTGCATTCTTATTTTATCACTTTTTAAAACCCAGCGGACCCCCTGATTACGTTCTATGTCATTGCCATGCTTGTTATTATTGATGTTGTTGTTCTTCTCAAAAAAAATTTTACTCTTTGGCCAGTATGGATAATTAAGAGCAGTGCCCTTTGGTCGATTGATTGTGAAATGCTCATTTCAATACATTAAATTTCATTAGCAGTATTTTCTTACAGACAGACTAATGACAATAAAGCACATTTTCAAAAGTAACTAAGAAATGTAATGGTATGTTTAAGTATTCATTTCAGTACTCTGTATCGGCAACTAATCAAATATAAGTAGTTGTACTTGATCTGGAAAAAAGTTGTATCAGTGCATCCCGACATAAACTATCAGTGCTTTTAGCATTTTAAAATCCATTTTCTGTTGAAGACGTTCTACAGAACTACAGCAGTATGTGTGTGTAACATGAGTGTTTCGTACCTGGATGCCAGCTTGTTCTTCTCCTTGCGGGATCTTGGTCGAGCATTAGGTGGCAGTTCGTTGACAGGAGTCAGGTCACTGATCACCTTGTTCAGGTTGCGAAGCTCTGTGCCAATCTGCAGTAGCTTACGTGGATTTGGAGTCAGGTCTTCCACATCTGTACGACGAGACTTCTTCAGCATGTACTTTCCTTCATGAGAACAAACAAAAAGTAAGTCTAATCTTTCTGTCAGCTTAAAGCATTTATGCATGTGGAAACACTGTCAGTACATTTACATGATCTTAAAGAAATCTGAATTATTGCCTTATCCTGGCTAATATCGAAGGTTTAAAAGCCATGTAGACACTTTAGTCGAACTATAAACAAACCGAAATTGAGTTTTGGAAATGTGACTATTGTTGCCAGATAATGTAATTCTAAATTGAGGCCACAATATATATGGAACCCATTGTTAGCTCAACTACTGACTGGCCTGGACACACCCCCTTCCAGAAGTGGCCAGAGACACGGCATCACAACGTGCATGTGACGTCTGACACAATCAGAGTTTACAGTATGTATGAAATATAGTGAGCTGCTGCATTGTTGCCGTCCATGTCCTCATGGGTGGTGTTGTCTTCCTTCTATGCCTGCTTCAAACATGCCCAATGTGTTTACTAATTGTTCCTCATCTATGGCACCAACCGGAATAATGCCAACACGAAAGGGTGTGTAGGGCCACCTAGTGTCTAGGAGTTGAATGCACCTCACTTAATTCAATTCTCTTGCTGAGCATGGGTGTTGGGATTTAACAGAAACTCCAATTAAGTCCTTAACTCAGCTATTGCTCTGCTTCGATGTGCATGTAAATGTAGAGCAGTGTCTTTGTGAAATGACAGGTCAATAACACAGGCATGCTTGAATGATAACAAAGATTTAGGAAGAAAATGCTTCATAGAGTCTCTGATTTAAATAATGAAAGAATTAATGAATCTTTATTTTGCACACAGCTGGACACTAGCTGATGAACTGTAGGTGTCAAGTCTTTATGTCAATGTAATACATGAGGTCCAAACTGAATAATGCAATGCACATAAAAACTTGCACACAAGTCTTTTCATTTTCTTAAAAGTGCTTAGTCACAGAGGCACAATTTGAGAACTAGGATGTCCAGTTAATTTTGAGTCTCCAGTTTCATATGTTGATACAGGGATACTTTGTCATTCATTATTCTAGAATATGTGAATGAAAGGTAATACTCAGGTCTCAGTGCTAAATAATACAAAAGTTTAATATAAACAATAAATGCAACTGTGCAAAATTAAGAATAAATAACCATAAATCCCATATTTGGCTACAATTAAATAAGCAATATTAAAAATACTAATAGACAACAACCTTTGAGGTACACAACACAGTACCTTAGTAGTTGTACAGTTCAAAATTGTCACAGTACTGAGGTATTTATTCTTCAGGAAAACAGGAACTAAATTATTCAAACATATTATGAGTCATCCTTGGTGCAACTCTGTAAATGTGTGTGCGGAGAAAATGACTAATATTCTTTGCATTTTTACTGCTTTTAAACAGCTTGTGTCTTTAATATAAAAAAATTGGATATTCATTTATTAATGATTTTGAGTAGTTGGTTAACCTCAAGAATCATTGCAACATACTGTATTCATCTACTTGAAGACATTGAAAACCAGAAAATTGTCTAAACGTAACGCTTTCATATTCTATAACGTAAGCCTTAGGTAATGATTAAGGAATAAATGTAAATTAAGAACCATAAAAAGACATGTACTTTGCACAATGCTAAGTGTGTGTCTGTATGCTCTGTGGATATACCATGGAGAGGTCCGTTCTTCTGATACAGGTTGCTAGGCAGCGTGTGTCTGTCCCACTCAGATGGCTTCAGCATACGTTCCTGTTTGGAGGGGGTGAGCTGCTCACTGTATTCCCAGAAGTACCGGCGTTTCCCTCTTTTTCGGCTGGAGACCCCTGCTGTCAGGCCTTTAATGTCCTCCATCAGCTCCACATCACAACCTGATGAGAAAACAGAGGAAAAATGAGGAATAGAAGGAAAAATATGGACAGAAAAAAGAAGACAAACACGCCACAAGATCATTTAAGATGGAATATTTACAAAAGTGACATGCCATAGACATGTTTCTATTATTATATATTCATATCTATGTGTTGGAAATAGCAAAAGTAGAAAAACAAATTTGCTTAAAGTTTTTTCTGTTTGCAGGAGGTGATTTTTGAGTTTTTTTCAAAGAGGACTCAATACACTAACCTGATTCTCATCATCTGGGACCCTACTCACAACAAGTACGTTTTCAAAGGAGGGGCCTTATCTAAAATCCTCACATGTGATTAGATGAAGAATCTGTCCGTCATTTTGAATGACGCGCCGCTTCAGCCACTCACGTGGAACACAAGCCGTGACGTGGCTCAAAACAAATGCGACAGTATGGCTGCACCTAAACGGACCAGTGCGTTGTCTGTAAATGACCATTGTCGTATGTGCAGGGAAAATCTGAGGATAAAAGGCAACATTGGCAACAGCCAGTGGATATTCCTTGAACTTCCCTATGGAAAACAGGTAGACCAGCGGCTTGCAGAACTTGGTCTTAACATGTCAGACATTCCAGAAAAATCTCTGGCATATGTCTGAAATTCCTTCGCTTGGTAGGGAGACACCAGAGTACTCTGGCCACTATAAGGGAATGGTAGAAAGCTGAAGAGGAAACAAGTGCCAAACAAATGATGGAGACATCAGCCACACAGACAGCCACACTCAAATGTGACAGCCAAAACACCACCCAGTCATGGGAAGTCCCACCCAGTCATGGGAAGTCCCACCCAGCGACACTGATTGGCTCCTTCGTTTTTCAGAAAGCCTGAACTACACGACACTCAGATTGTTGCCCAATAGCGTGTAGTTTGGTGAAACGCAGCCAGATGACGTGAGTCTGGTTAACAATATATGTCAATGGACATGAAAATACCTATTCCTGATAAGTTATGAAAAAGAAAACATGCCATTCATAACTGATCATCTGACAACTTGGTATGTCCCTAAATATTCAAATAACCCAAAAACCTAAATGGTAGTAGCAAACACAAACGTACATGGCTGCATACAGTGGTGGCTGTCTATTTAGTCAGATTTCTATGATTTATGAGAGGTAAAAACACACAAATATATTAATTACTCATTGAAATCAGCAGTGAAACAGGGCTATGCCCAGGAATTCAGAGCAAGGAGGCACGCTGTACCACCCTGGCGCTGTAACTCTGCCTGAACCTCCCCCCCAGGTCAACTGGAGTTGTTTATGGAAAATTTTAAGCGGTAAAATGTCCTTATAAATGCTTGACACATCGTGAACTGACGGCATTCAGGAGAGTTCACTAGCACAATGCCAGAAACAAAGAGGTGCTCAGATTGAAGCAAAGGTATGCTCCGCCTCTATGCTACCATCTGGGGAGAGCCCTGGAACTGTTAACATTTTTGTCTTTTTTGGTCGATAACTTTACTTATATGTATTCACAAGTCTCTTCATTGATCCAATGTTAGTATAAAATTCACTGGCCAATCCTCAAGTTATACACATATGCAGTATATACATTACCTATTAAGATGTGATGCAGGTCAATTTATAAGTTCTAACCTAGTTGATGAAAATTTGCCAAATTCCCATTTACTTTTTACCTTTTGTGCCATTTCAAAGGTTTGTTTCAACGTTACGTGCCAGTTGTTGAGTGGTTTGTACCTGGCTCAGAGAAGGCGTCACTCATGTCATCATCTTTGTCTGCTTCGTAGTCCTCATCCTCTTCCTCCTCTTCTTCCTCCTCATTCTCAGACAGTTCATGTTCACTGCCGAACCCCTCATCGTGGTCTTCATCGTCAAGCTCTAGACCCTCTCCTTCCTCCTCTTCCACCTCTTCCTCCTCCTCCTCCTCCTCTTCCTCCTCCTCCTCCTCCTCCTCCAGCTGGGAATGGGCTCTGCCGGCCAGTTTGCTACGGGTCAGGAATAGAGAATAATTGTGCTCCTCCTCTTTGCTTTTCTCACTACCCTCAATGACCAGAACGCCACCGCTGCTGGCCCCGGCCACAACATCACCACTGCTCTCAAACTCAAAGGCATTGTCCTCTACAGCCTGGCTCGCCTCAACCAGTTGAGGCACAGCAGCAGACCAACCTGCAGGCATCTCTCTCCTCCCAGTACCCTCTACACGCCTCTCAAAGCCACCGGATGAGGCAATCGGAAGTCCTGCCAAAGTAGCACTAGTGGAGGCTTTCTCATCTCTGGGCTGAGAAAGGGGTAGAGGGTGGTCAGACCTTTCAAAATGTGTCTGGGAGGTTATATCAGGCTGACTTTTATGCAGGGCGCTCACACGGACTTTAGCCTTCCGAACAACATCAGTGTTGTGGGAGGTGGGGCCACCCATCTTTGTTCCTCGTCCCTGGTGCTTGATTTGAGCTTGAGCCAAGTCCTGGCTCAGACTGAGGTGGCTCTGAGTCTTGGCCATAGTCTCAGTGGTGGAGGGGATGGGCCAGGTAGCTTTTTGGGGGCCCTCTGGAAAGTCTGGGAGAAGGCTGTGGGAAGGACGTGAAGATGTGGAATTTGAGGTGGGACGCACAGATCCTTGTCCGGAGATGAGGGGTCTCTTACTGTGAAGAGGAAGTTGCTGAGGCTGAGCCTGGAGGGCGGGCAAGGTCAGGTCAGCAGGAGGGTAAAGTGCCTCACAGACAGGCTGTGAATCCTCACTGTTGAGCTGAGCCAGTGTTGGGGTTCGACCAATCACCTCCTCATCTTGGTATGGACTGGAGAAGTCATCCAGTCCAAGGAAGTCCACCTCTTTGGTGCCCCAGATGTCACAACTGGTCAGCCGTGTGTATCTGTCAAACACAGGCATGCAGTTACAGCAAACAAACATACACAGCACAAAAGAGAACTTTCAAGTCAGGAACAAAGGCTTTTGTCTGGGAAATGAATCATTCTTTTGATATAAGAATAGAATGTCTATCTTAGGTGACCCTGTCTTCATTTTTTATAAGATGAGAAGAGAAAATTTCTGCATTTTTCCTTTCTTTTTGATAATATTCATCCTTATCGACTGTGGCTTAGTTGGTAGAACAGGTTGTCCAATGATCGAAGAGTTGGTGGTTCGCATTCTGGCTCTAGCTGTCCACATGTCGAAATGTCCTTGTCATAAGTTGCTCCCAGTAGGGACAGGCAAGGCCTGTGTATTGACAGCAACTGTCTACTGGTGTATGTGAGTGTGTGTGAATGTGAGGAATTGCAAAGTGCTTTGGGCACCCACTGGTGTATAAAATGTGCTATATGAGCACAGACCATTTATCTAGACTTTTGTAAGATCTAGCGATCTTTACTTAATACAAGGCCATTTACCAATACTCATTGCATCCTTTTACTATTCCATGAGTTTTGTTTCCTTTTTTTTAACTGTGGATATGCGTAGGTTGTGTACATTTGCACAAAAGGGGAAGAGCATTCTTATCACCAGATATCTCCGTAAATATGACCTTGGTAAACCCAGTTCATTGCCCGCTGTAGCCTGCACTGTTTCAAGTTAATGTTAATAGCTTGGCCTCAGCTGCCACTCTGTATCACTGAGCAGAAAGTACACAAACTATTTTGGCAGTAAAGCACTAGGATAGCTGCAGGCTGGGCAGAGCATCACCTGAGATCCCATGAGAATGCGGCAACCAGCTGCTTTATTGTTTACTAGCCTTCAAAACCGTTTCATGCCTGCAGGCAAAGTCACTACATGCTTCAAATAACCCACGGTCATGCCTGTATCAAATCAAGATGATGTCCCTCAGTGAGTATTGTTTGGTACTGTATCTATCTTAAACTTTCACACATGACACTTTAATCCTTGGCAAAGTCCTTACAGTGGAAACAATCAGCTGTCCTGTTCACTCGTCAAACAGTGAGTCAAGTGTTCCAAGTTTCAACTTGGAAAAGAAGGAATAGCAGCAACAATCATTTGATTAACCGATATTTTGATAAGTGATTAATACTACTTTGACATGTTGTAAATCCATCTTTTACAACAAGATGTTTTGCTGCTCTTCTGTGACATATGTGGAAGACACTAGATGAGAGATGAACACTGAATCCCAGGACTAAACTGCCCCTGGGCAAACTGAGTCAAGACTGGATTATTGATATTCTTTAATAAAGAGAGAAAAATGGGAATATAGCATGAATTACAGCAACATAAAATTTGAATCATTGGGTGGTGAAGCCTATCCCAGTTACCTATGGCTGAAGGTGGGGCTCAACCTAGATGAGTTGCCAGTTCATCGCAGGGCAACATAAAAGTTCTTTGGTTAATTTTCTCACAGACTCAATTTTTGATAAAGATATAAAAGACTATGGTTGATTTCTATGGAGACTATAGTTTGAGTTGGTCTGTGAGCTCTGAGCAGCTCAAACACGCACCAACATCCTAGAGACAGCAGCCGGCATTCATTGAGAACTACATGGGAAAGTGGACACTTCACACTCTGACACAGATCAACAAGTCTTTGCATATTCAAGCAGAAACATGAGTAATCTCACAAAACCTGTTGGAAGTCCTTGAGATACAGGTAGACAAATGAGTGGTGTATCTCACAGATCATCTCTGTTCAGTTTATGTCATGTATCACTATATAAGCAGTCTGGAGCACAAATGCAAGTAAATGATTGAAGGTGATTAGTTACTAGCTGATTAGTTCACTATGGGTTGTTGATTAATTAAATAAATAAAAATTGACAGGCCTTATCATTATAAGTCTGTCTGTCTCAAAAAAGTATCCAATCTGTCAGTCAAAAGTATAAAAAATAAAGATACTGTAGGAAAATGGTGATACATTGATAATAATAACAAAATATTGGCATCTACAGTTAATATTGATTTGACTATATTGCTGATAAAGATCTGAATCTGTAATAATTATAAGTTCAAAACAATGCTTTTTGCCATTGTGTAATAAAAAATATAATTTGATAATCATTATGTAAGCTTAAGTTGATAATTATGAAATTATATAATTAAACTATAAACATCATCTAAAGAACAACCAATTAGAAGATCATTGAAGTTGTCACAGTATTCCGGCTGATTTACTTACTGAACGTCTATATGTGTGTTTTACAGATTGTCTTTTTTCTAAGTGACAGTGGGGAGAGGACAGCTTGTATTAGTGTTATCACGAATACCGGTACTAGTACCGTACCGTGATACTGAGGCATTTAAAAAGGTGCTATACTGCGTTTGAAAAGTACTGGTACTTGCAACAGCGCGGCAAACTAAGTACCTAAGGTGGCATTGTAACTAGGATACAGCTGAGCAGAACACGAGAGGAGAATGGCTGCTGCACCCAATCCTACCCTCGTTGACAAGCTAGGAGTAAGAAGTGCAATATGGAAGTATTTCAGTTTTCCCACAAACAAGGAAGGGGAAATCATAAATGCAGAGGCACCACTTTCCAAGCAGTACTTTAAAACATGCCTGACAAAGGGCGGAAACACTTCAAACCTGCTAAACACTGACAAGACAAGCACTCAAACCTTCATGTCGAGTTCAGGGAAGGACAGGTAGGTTCTTAACACACTCAAAGATGAACAATAGTGTTTTAAAAAACGCATTCAGTGATGTGTTTGTGGCAGACGTTGGTGCATGGACCCTCTGTTGCAGCTGTCACTCTATCTCCCTCTTGTTGTGTGCTGCTGCATGGAGGCATGTAGAGCCTAGCCTATTTTGTTTTTTCTTCCCCCATACCCACATCAGTTGCATAAAGTTAAATAAAGCAAAACACTCAGAGTAATAACAGAAAACAACACACTATAGGGGAGACACACAAAAAAACAAAATACAAATATACAAAAAGCATAATTACAGTATATGCATATATACAGGGGAACAAATGTACAGGGGTATTTTGTGCAATTCAAATTGTATTATACGAGTCCAAATGTTTCACTTATCTGCAGAGTTTTGATTGCCTTTTTGTTTTTAAGCCATTTTATTGTGTCAAAATAATGTCTCGTCATCTGAACCCGCTTTATCCTCACTCGGGTCACGGGGGTCTGTGGGGGCCTAATTCAGTTACAATGGGTGAAGGCGGGGTACACCCTGTATGAGTCACCAGTTCATTTCAGAGCTGAACATATATAGATAAACAATCACTCACTCTCACATTCACACCTATGGGCAGTTTAGATTAACCAATTAACCTATCAGTGCATGTCTTTGGATGGTGGGAGGAAAACAGAGTACCTGGAGAAAACCCATGCCGACATGAGGAGGACATGCAAACTCCACACAGAAAGGTCTGGTGTGGGAATCGAACCATGGTCCTTCTTGCTGGGAGGCACGAGCGCTAACCACTGCACCACCCATCAAAATAACATCCAATTTCCATTTTAAATTGTTGAATTTGTGGTGGTCTTCCATTACATTTTGCTTCATGTATATGATATTTTCCAAATAATAATAAGAGATTCAATACAAAAATGTATTTACTTTCCTTTTTTTTTTCAACTCAACGTGTGATGTCTTTAATATTTAGATATATACTGATTGTCATTTGATCTTTAACAAAAGTTTCCATGCTCTCATTGTTCTGGTTTAATTCCTTTTATTTGACTGTTATTACAATTACTGTTTATGTTGGTAAGATTTTTGATTAATAAAATCAGTAATGAAATTTTCTCCATTCTCTTTTTATTTCAAAAGTATTGAAAATGATTGAAATACATGTTGGTACCGGTACCAAAATATTGGTATCGTAACAACACTAGTTTGTATATTTTTATTGTATATTTTTAGGTATTTATTTATTTTTCTTTTAAGCTTTTGTTGTGCGTTTATATATATATATATATATAAACATAAATATATATATATATATATATATATATATATATATATATATATATGTATATATATATAATTTTGTAAAGCCAAATAAACATATTAAACACTAGAATAACATTAAAGTTGATCAAATGTGTTGATAATAGTAGCAGCACCCAACCATCCCCTACTAAACTTTAAATACACAAATAGCATTCATAAGCATTTCAGGGGAAATTCCCAGTTCTACGCACTCCAGATATTCTCATTCTGGATGTTATGTGAATGAGAAAAAGCCACTTTATTTTTTTTTATCCATTTATCAAGCCAAAACTGTCTAAAAAACACTTTATTTTCAGCATACATAAGAGGACAGCTCATTGACTGTGAGATCTTCATTGAATTTGAGAAAATATATTAGTTATGAATTTACTCTTTTAATGCGAGGGTGAGTTTTATTGTCATTAACAACTTCTTTTATCATCAAGACCATTTATCAAGCAAAAAACTATTTGCTGTTTTCAGCTTTTCTTTTTGTTATAAACAGAAAACCTTTGTACTGCTGAAAAGGAATGAGGAATGGGTTATATTAGGTTATATATTGCACAGGTAATTTATATTAAGACTAATTTATTCTCTATAGCCTTTATATACCAGAACCAATAGAACAGTGTGAAATTTATTTCAGCCTTGAAAGTGTTTTCTATTGAACTATCACAACAGACACAGCATGAAGCTGGATACCAGACCTTTCTATTTGTGTATATGCTTTATTTTTTGCATAAAACACTAGCTATGTATTTTCATGGCTCTTTTAAACATAAATTTAGTGACTTTTTTCTGTTTACTGTCAATTAAAAATTCTAAATGGACACAAGTCCTATTTAAGATCAGATCCTAAATGTACACCCCTGGCCAGATAGTATTTAAAACCAGGTCCTAGTATACAGCTTGCTGTGCCATTATTCATAGTTCAAGACACTCAACTTCAGAAAGTTTGTCTGTCCTTTACTTAGTGCTGAGGTGAACTTCAGGTAAAAATAATCAGTCCATAAATAAATAATCCAGTACCTGGTGAGGTCTTCCCAGTAGGAGTCCCACTGTTCAAATGCTGAGCTGCTACACACTGTCTCGCACTCGCCCAGACCCATCAGCTGATCCACACAGCCCTCCACCTCCTTGCCTCCATCTCCAACCCCCACCATGCTGTCCCCACAGGGGCTCTGCTGATGGGTAATGTCTCTGTCCTACAGATGCAGAATAGACAGAGGAAATAGGTTTTAACATATTTGATTGTGGCTAAAAAGACTATAACAAACATAAACCATAATGTTGGTATTGTAACATGAAACACTGTGAAAATAGAAACATTTAAACAGAAACAGACATATATATATATATATATATATATATATATTTACTGATATCTATATATGGTAGTATTCAGTCAAACCTCATTTTTTTGACTCAACACCTTTAACCCTTTTATTCAGACAATATGATATTTATTGCATTACACACCAGGTTTCATTCAACACGTCATATGTTTCTAATTGTTTGTGCTGTATCTTCAGGCTAGCCACGCTAAACTCCTAGCAGCAGCACATGTAATGTGCTACAGTAGTAGTCTAGTTACATTATATTCAACTTTTGGCTATATGTCCCCTGAAACTGGTCGACGAATCACAGTGAAATATAGTCAGAGGGCGGGCGTAACAATTCGGACTCAGAGCCAAATAATCCAGAAGCAACCACAGAAGAAAAACAACACTGGTTGGTGAATTCCTTTTATCAAAGATGAGTGAAGAATGTGAGAAAACATCAGCAATCAAATTCTTTTTACACAAGCGACAACAGTCGTTAAGATCTATAATCCACCAAGATCTATAATCCCCAATTTTGTTTAGTCATTCGTAACTTTCGTAACTCCTCCATGAACTTTCTGGCGTCTAATTACGTCATCCTAAAGATTACACTGATTGGTTGTAGAACCGTCCTATTGCATACAGATAAAGGTATTTGAAAGACAACCTTTTAGCCCCACCTCCCCTGCCAATGAATACATGTAATGTAGCCTAGTGCCTAGCAGTAGCTGAGCACGGCTAGGCTACTGCTTCTTGTCATGAGGTCAGAAATCACACCAAATAGCCTTTTTTTAACCTTAACTATTGTGTGTCTTTTAAGGCTGTGCACATATTTACTGTATTTTCTTCTACCTGAAGAAAGAATAATAATAAATGAATATGTCTAAATCCTTAAAAAAACATGTTAACAGTGGTTTTGCACAGTACTGTAATGTATTTATATGCTATTTGAGATACTGATAACAATACAACCAGGCCAAGAATCTCATTTGTACATGGTCTTTTTTGTGCACTAAACCACAGTAATGTGTATAATCTGTATACATGTCTGTCATTATGTGTATAAATATGTGTATATATTGGTGCATGCACAAGTATCTCCCTTATCCAACTTGTAACATGTTCAGTTGTAAATAGTATGTGTAGCTTTTTTGATTTGTCTATTTCTGACTTTGCTCTTTTTACTCTTGTGTGCTTTGTTTGTACTGTACTTTTGCTGCTGTAAATCTGGAATTTCCCCTTGTGGGACTAACAAAGGAACATCTTATCTCATCTCTCCCAAACATTGCCATCAGCAAGGTTTGATACATTTATTTGTAAAGGCAGGGAGGATACCTTTGTATTGCTAATTTCAATATTTTAAAAGATGTACAGCCTTTTTATTTAAAGGTGTAATTCCGCTGAAAACCACTTTTCCATGCTCCTTTTGGAATCTGATGGGACACTCTGAGTTACCAACACATGCTGCGTTTGAAAGTTGTGCGTCACCTCCAATGGCTGTATTTCCCATTCATAGAAAACAACCTAGAGAAATGAGTGACTCAGAAAATGCCTGTCCGCCTTACGTCATATGGACATTGGCGTCACCCACGTGGGGTTAAGACAGCCCACGGAATGCAGGTAGCACTCCCACTAGCCCATCCCCCATAGCAGTGAATCTGAAGTAGCATTACTATCCACAAGAGAAGACGGCACCACAGTAGATGCTGCACAAACTTGAAAAAATGGTGGAGCAAACTGGTTCATGTGTTCTCTGACGCATTGTATATAACAAAGCGTTGATTTTTTTCCAGCAAGTTTTCAAAACAAGTGACGACACAAAACCTAGCTTTATGCTACTCTCAGATGATAAACACACATAGCGAGATGGGGAGGGGGAAGTGTTCCTTCATGCATTCATTCTCTGAGCCAATCAGAGATGCCTCATTACCGCATCATGGACATGTATGGGGAAGTACCAGTAAACTCTGTTGTTCGACCTGAAGTCCTTTTTCTACCCTCCAAAAATAGCTTGAAACACAGCAGCCCGGATGATTAAAAAAAATATATAACCAACATAAAATGTATTCAATAACAACAGTGAGTAATGAAATGAAATAACGATGGAATGACACCATTTTATTTTCAGACACATACGTCTATTAAAAATAGTTTCAAGTACTTTTTCAGTAATCATTGTGTACTACTGTATAGTGTGACATTTCTTGAGATGATTGCTGTATCATAAAAACCTCATATCTTGCAATTCTATTCTCAATTTAGTTATTTTCATTGAAAGTCAAAGTTTAAATTTGTATAATTACGTGTCCAATGCAGTCATCACATACATGAACTACGACTACTTATAAGACTTTGTTTTGACTTTTGCCAAGTAACCAAAGGTGAAGTAGAAGACACATTTCTTACATCGACTGGCAGGAAATATCACAGAAATAATTTACTCAACTTAATCTATCGCTCGTGAACATTGACTAAAAACTGTCAGATGGTCGTTCAGAAAGTCAGTATCACATTAATGTGTTATTACAACACAAAAACTTTGGGGTGATCAGGTGTATCAGCTGTTTAGGTTCAAGCAGACAATAAATTGAGGTAGACACTTGCAGCTGACAGTGTGAGTGGTGACAGGTGAGCTGTCACATCAGCCGTCTGCGAGTCTAGCAAATGTCACATGGTGCTAAACAATTACAAACGTGACGGTCTGCTCAAAATGCCACACCAGCAGCTGAGCTGATTACACACAAATGTTCACCCATTTTCATTTCAGTTCAGAAAAATCTCACCATAAGTGTTACTGTGGTATCATACCACTGCAAATAATGGGGGATTCACAGCAAGCTCATCAAGAAAATGACTGAAAATACCAGTACTGTTTTGGTTTCATATTTACAAACGGAATATTTCCACTATAGTGCCAAAAACGTTAGGTTAAAATGTAGTATCCCCTCTGCACAATTTGTTCATTTAAAAGGTCCAATTTTTCACTTCATGACACATGCCAAGCTCTGAATAAACCAACAATAAAAGCATTTTTGATATTCATGAGATGAGAGGCTAAATAATAGCAGCTTATTTGTTCATCCTTCCATCAAACTGAAGCTCCAGACAACTGCAACGAATAAGGCTTATGTATTCATTATGAAAAGTTAATTTAATATGACAATTTTACTTGAATATTTCTTCAAGCTGCCCCTCAGTGCCAGCACATTGCAAGTAGGACAGCAGCTGTTGGTGATGTGAAAAGAAGTGAAAGGATGTTTTAACAAGGCCTGGCGTCGAGCTGCAGCAGAGTCTGAGTTTGAGCAGTGTCTATCAGGCTATAAACTACGGAGGTTCACATGCAGGTTAAACAGTGTATTCTTTAGTACAATGCGACTGTGTGCAGCCACTCACCAGTTCATACATGAAATCTGGGTCAGAGCTGGTGGCAAGCAGCTCAGTGCTGGTCAGGGCCTGGTCAACAAATGAGTAGTTCTGAAAGGCATCCCCAAAGGGAGGCTCCATCCCGCTGACGCTGGGCTGCAACAAAACCAGAAAAACAAAAACACATGAAAAAAAACAAGAAAAAAAGGAAGTAAAAACAACAGAAACACAACATAGTACTCCTGACTTTTGTATCACTTTCAGTATATTTGTCTTCTGTCATGCATTGATTTGCCAGTTCTTTCTTTCATTAACAATTTTAATGTATTAATTGCATATTCAAGAATTTTAAAGGTTAACAATTTATTTTTCCTGTAGGGAAATTCAGTTATTCTTCACATGTGAACAATAACTTACATTTCAATTACAAATATACGAAACATTTAGTAAGAGGCAGAATATTTGTAAAATTGCATTTACTTCTCTTCAGATATTTCAGCTGGTTCATATGTGTTCAGGTATTTATTCAGTTATTTTGTAAAAGGATGATTTGATAATATCAAGATTTTCAAGTCATTTTACTTTTTTTCTACAATAAAATCTGCAGTTTTCATTATTTATAGGTAATTATGATCAGACTTTACTGGTCTGATCTAATTGAGATCTAATTATTTTGTATGTAGAACCTGAATTCAAATCATTCTTACACAGTGAATAACTTCATTGTTATTCATCCTCCAGGTCAAATTTGGCCCCCGGGCCTTATGTTTGACACCTGCACCATAGAGGGTATGCATGGAACTGAGTGTATTCATCATCCTTAAAGGAGAGTCTTGTAACAACTATACAGCATTTTATGGGAATTATGTTGCGAGATGGGACTTTACTAAAATCATGTATCAGAAGGCAAACACTCATCAATGGAAACACCTGTACTTTGTTGAAATTGTAGTAATAACACTTTTATATTGTAAAAAAATATCATGGAAACCCAGCGAGTGCTGGGACAGTTCCCCAGCCTCCCCCACTTTACCTGAGGCATTGCCAGACACAGCTTCGAGCTCCAGCGGAGGGAACCCCTGGGTCTCCTATCCAGTCCCAGTGGTGTGAAGTTTTCTGATGAGTGCAATAAATTAATGCTGAGGGAGACGATCACAGTGCTGGTGGATGTGGCCTACTGGGCTGGAGGGGAAAGGGGGAAGGGAGGGGGATCAGTAGGTTGGCTTGACCTGGCCTCGCCTGGTCTTGTCTGTTGTTCTGGTAGGATTTTCTGTATGCTTCAGGTCTGTGGTGAAAACAGAGAGAAAGAGAGCAGAACAAAAGAGTTAAATGTAGAATTAAGATAAAAACAAATTTTTAAAAACCCACTGAAAACAGGAAGCTGCTTTTTAACCATAACCACAATATTTGTTTGGTACTTTCCCAACAGGTGGTGCAGTGGTTGGTACTCGTGCCTCACAGCAAGAAGGACCCTGATTCGATTTCAACACCAGACCTTTCTGTGTAGAGTTTGCATGTTCTCCCTGTGTCTGCGTGGGTTTCCTCCCACCATCCAAAGACATGCACTGACAGATTAATCGGTTAATCTAAATTGTCCATAAGTGTGAATGTGAGAGTGTTTGTCTATATATGTTCAGCCCTGAGATGAACTGGAGACTCATGCAAGGTGTACCTCGCATTCGCCCATTATAACTGAATTGGGCCCCCAGTGACCCTAGTGAGGATAAAGCGGATTCAGATGATGAGACAAGATTTTCCCAACAGAGGTTGAACACCCCGCTCCTTTTATTGAAGACTTAAATTGTACAAACTAATAATAAACTGTATAGAAATAAAAATATATGCCATGGAAGCATAATATGGTACAGAAAAACATTCAGAAATGTAGGTGTAAAACACCGGAAAATTAATTCAAGAAATCTCATATTGTCTACTCTGATCTAAAGGGATAAAGACATATTAACTGCAAAAGGAGGTCACACTAAATACTGCCACTTTAGTTTATAGAAGGTGACTTTCCTTGAAACTTTAGTTGTTATTACTGTACATTCTTCACATATATCTAGATTGTATTGTAATAAAGCAACTGAGGAACAACATTAATATTAGCCTTGGACTTTTATACAACTAGGCTCAAGCCATCAGAAGTGATGGCTAGGGGAATACTCCTGAATGACTCTGATTGTTAATGATGTCATTATGTGAGGCATCCCCTTGTCATGCCCTTTAATTTGCACCTAATTTGAAGTCAATCAAACAAAGCATTCCAGAGAAGAGTGTTTACTGATTTTAAACATTTGAGTGCCCCTTGTGGACATTCTAGGAATGTTAAACAATCCAAAATCAAATCAGGTCTTCCTCTTGATGATAATCATTGATATGGAAAATATGGAAGTTGTAAACCCAATACTTTCAAGTTATCGTATTAAGATAAAGGATATCTAGTGGTGACGGCAGTCAGAAATTCCATTCAAGGGCCTAATAGTGTATATTTACACATTCATGTATAACTCAGAAACACAACAACTTCATTAAACAATGACAGTGAGATGGATTTGATACAATGTCATAATATTTAAAATAATCTGCTGCACACTTTTAATACCCCTAAGACAAATATAGTGTAAGACTCTGTTGAACATGACTACCCTATAATTTTGATTAGATTGGCATTGTTTAAAACTTATTACATGCATATTTATATTTGACAGTGCTCCAATATTAAAATTGCACAAGGCTGTTTTAAGCAAAAATATCACACCAACAAATGGGGTATTGTGTTCATTTGATGCCATTTGACCATGAAAAAGTAGGTCAAAGTGAGCTGCTTTCAATAGGTTTCCAATCAATGCCAAGATGCATGCAGCATAAACTTGGTGCAGATATGTTAATGTATTCTTCAGATAATGTGATTACATTGTTGAATGGACAGACAGATGACAAAACAATTGCAATATCCCATCGGTCAAGATAGAGACACTCCGGATACAAAATGAAAAGTTAAATCTGATAACGCATCGCGATGCTGCACCACACTAACCAGCATGTGAAAACGGAAGTAGCCTCTTCTTGTAACCTGTAAGTGCAGAGTGATGTTTATTTTCAGGGTTGTGATTTGCTTCCATCACACTTCGCTGCAGATACACGACTAGAACAAATACCCCATTAAGACGCATTTGTTTCCACTAAAGTGTGAAAGGCCATACAACTGTATAGGCTGCACTGAAATATGTGGACACCAGGTGTTTGTTAGCATCCAAATATAAAGACTTTAAAAACACAGAATTGGTTCATATTACTGTTAATACATTGCCTGAGAAGATATTGTAAATTAGTGATAAGATATTGTAAATTAGTGCAATATAGTTTCTGTGCAAATTTCTTTTATTCTTCATGCATTCACTGGGTCGCCGTCTTTCTTGCAGAATCCAGTCAGAAAGTCTGTTCCAAACAAGTTAATGAAGTTAAGTTATTTTCAAATGGTGAAAATGAATTGCCACATGGAGACAATAAAGGTTTATTGAATTTAACTGGATATATATTAGTGTACTGATTATGTTTACCCCTTTAAAACAAAATGAATAGCAATTTACCCATTCTGTAAGATACACACCAACACTTTAAAATGTCTTTCTTTCCAGTTGAAAATAACAACAAACTGATTGTGATGCAGCTTGTGACATTTGTTGAGACAAGAACTGGTCTTTTGAACGTGAAATTTGTTGATCACAACAGGTAAAAGTGTGGGCTAGAATATAGGCTTTTGTATGCATGTGGTAGAAATAACAAAATCTTATTTTCTTGTCCATCAATCTGTTCAATGTTAGTCCTACAGTGTGCCTTCTTCTGCAATGCTCATTATCTCAACTCAGTCATATAAATAAGGATATAAGCAATCAATACTCCCTGGCCCCATGATTAATCTTACCTTGTCTCAAAGTGAACAGAAAATGGGAAGCCTCAATATTTGACAGGTTAAAAGTTCAATCAGATTAAGGTGTCTGTGAAACAAATACAACTGGATGATTTCATGACAGCAAGCAAACACATCAAACATAAATGACCACGACGTTTCAGTGCCTGCAAAGTCAGTCAAGACTAAAGATGTTTTACTGCGCTGAGGAAAGTGGAACTGCGGCCTATTGTACCTGATGTACAAAAGCAGACACACAGGCCATTGTTGGTCAGATAAATACCTACTATAGGTCTAAAGCATCACATCATGGGAAACAGCATCTCTGTCCTTCTGTGAATGCTGTTCTGTTGCCTCAAGGCATCTCTGTGTTTACTGTTGAGGTTAACTACAGGTGGGGAGGCTCTCCATCACTGGACCTGAAGCCAGCACCGTACAAAACAGGTCTACCATAATGTCACCACTGCCTCACAACCACCTTTACAATGAGACTAAAGAGCTTAACTCTGAAGTTCCTCTGAAGTACTATAGTGTGTACACAGAATATTGCTTACTTTTACACTTCAATAAACAAAGAGCATTGTTGAAATGGGTGTGTGTGACAGTAAAGTGTGAGACAGATATTTGTTACTCTTCAGACTGTGGGAGCCGGGATATCTGTCATATTCAACAGCAAAGATGATATTTAGTAACCTGACTTACATCATCTGGCTGTGTTACGTTATGCTCACACAGGCATCTGAGTAGCACAGGGATTGAATCTACTTCAAAATGAAGGAGCCAATCAGTGTCGCAGGGTAGGACTACCGGCGGTGTTGTGGCTGGTGCGATGTAAGGCAGAAGCAACAGCAGTGTCGTCTTTGCAGATACACAACAATGGGAGAGTGCGTTAGGTATCCGAGGGTCCAATTAGACTCGGCTATTTCCAGTGTTTTTTCTACTCTACCACATGTTCATTCCTTAAAAGATAAACAGAGGACGGCTTTGGAAGCATTTGTTAATGGAAATTATGTTTTTGACCGGGTTTGGGAAGAGTTTGATCTATCAGATGGCTCCACTGGTGGATAAAAACATAGGACAAGTACAAAAGCCCATCGGCATTGTGGTACCCCCCCTGGTTGTGTTGGTAGAGGACCAAGTTAAAGAGACTGGTAAACTAGGGCTTACAGTAATGGAACTGGGAAAAAGAAATGACAACCACATCTGCAACGGAGGTTGGAAGCGAGTGTTTGTAGCCCAAAATCATGGCTGAAGGATAAATGGAGAACCATGCTTTCCTACGACGTTTACCAGAAGAACTAGGTGGGCATCGTAGTAGACGAGGTTATAAATAAACGTCACGTATAAATGGTTCTGTTGATGTGTATATACCTGATGCAAACTATTTCTGCTGATCAAGTGGCTTGACTTTAATGCGAGTGTCTGAAGCAGCGCGTCAGTCAAGAGACGGACAGATTTTTAATCTAATCACATGTAAGGATTTTAGATAAGGTGCCTCCTTTGAAAATGGAACAGCTGCGGAAGAGTCCCAGATGGTATGGTGAAATACCATCTGGCAACGGTCAGGTTAGATATATATAGTAAATCAATTTCCTGGAATCTCCTGTTTTCACCAGTTCAGCTGCATCACAAGATAATAGCATAATTTAAGGAAGTAAATCTGCTAGGTAAAACCATTTGAGATGACGACCCGACATTTTCACAGATTTTAAAGCTTCTTTCTTGAAAACCTTTTTTTTTTTACTCTCATGTGTGGTTGGTTTTGTAAAATGTTCCAAATAAGATCATAGCTAAGAAATGTAATAAATTCCATTATAGTTCACGAATTAACAAGTTATAACTAGAAAAGCACTCAGAGACCGCAAACCTCCACCAAGGCAGACACCCCCACCTCCGGATGAAGAGAGGAACGCTAAGGAGGTTATGTTTCGCTGTTATGTTTTCTGTCTGTCAGTCTGTCAGCAACATTACTCAAAAAGTTATAGATGGATTTTGATAAAATGTTCAGGATGTGTTGAGAGTGTCACAAGGAACAAATTAAATTGTGGTGGTGATCCGGAAGAGATTCTGGATTCTGCATAACTTTGAAATTTAACATTGCAGTAAATGGAGAATAAATTTAAAAGTGATCCAGAATCCAGCATCTCTTTCGGGTCGGGTCACCACCAAATGTAATCATTTGTTCCCTGTCACAATCTGAAAATTTTATCAAAATCCATCCATAACTTTTTGAGAAATGTTGCTGGCAGACAGACAGACAAACAAACTCCAGCAAAAACATAACCTCCTTGGTGGAGCTAAAAATAAGATGAACTTATTAATAGCTCTAACCCATTGTATAACACTTTGCCCCTCCTGCTTTGAGAAATTGGCTGAACACAAATCTTGCACAGACTAATGGAAGGCAGGGGTTTTTCTAGAAAAGTTTAGAATGAGGGTGCACAACATGGTGAGGGAAGGCACAGCAGAACCCCCCCCCCTCTCTCTGCAGTGTGAAAGCTTTGAAAAATCAAAGATAAAATGGGCAATCTGAGAGAGAAATTTTAACTATTGTGATCATCCCGAAACTTGAGACATAAAGACAATCAAATGTAAGCAATATCAAATCTTGCGAGAGTAGCTGCAGTAAGTAAACAACTAAACAACATGCTGCCTCGATTTGGAAAACACCAATTCAGGTAATTTTTGCATAGTCTGAGGCTGTATTTACTATAATTAGAATGTTTTTAGTATTATAATGGTGTCTTTGATTATGTGACTTATAAGGTTCAATCGGCAAATTGGCAAAAGGGTACTTGCCAATTGCATGAGGGCACAGCACGCTTATTACCCTGTTTAGGAAAAAAATGGATGGAATTCCTAGTATTATTACATACCCCCCGCTGATGGACAGGCAGAAGTATAATAAAGTTTACTGCAATTTTTCTTTGCGTACATTTCTAAAATCTAGCGGAGTTGTGTCTATTACAATTCATGAAAACTTTAGATTCTCAAATGAAGAATACCTCATTCTAGGGCTGGGTAACATGGCTTCAAATCAATATCACGATAAATTGTGTTGTTTTACCTCGATAATGATAATGATATTTCCCAGGCCTACCTCATTCCTATCAGCAGTGATTTAGATATTAGCTGGTACATTTTATTTAGACAAATGTAGATATATTTCCTTAACTGGAACAATTACTCTGATGGAAAATATGTTTCCTGACATTATTTTTCATTAGAAATAAAAAGTGTACCTAATTGTGTAAACTGTAGAGCACTTATGCTCAGACTGCTTGTTTGGTTTAGAAACGAAAGCTTAAATGTGCTGCACTGTCTTGTTTGTTTGTGAAACAATTTTTTCTGCTTCACTCACCCATTGACTGAGACATATGTGCTGATCTTGGGTCTCTCTTTACTGCCTTTTGCATAACAAATAAATGAGAGTCTGCATGGAGACACGGCAAACAGCTGACACTCAGAAACATGTGTGTGTGTGTGTGGGGGGGGGGGGGGTCATCACTTCCTTTGGGTGCTGACTGACTCAGATGAACTTCTCACCCCTGAGTTTTGTTCTACTGTACACACATACACTTTGCATACAGGATGCGGTAAAAGTAGCTAATTAAGCAGCACTTCTACAAAAATAAAGTTACATTTCTAAATAAATACAGAAAATTACATGCAACAATTTTAGCAGACTGTCTTCTAAACATGTCTGCAAAACTGTCTGTTGACTGTCATATTTCTATGTGCAAGTCCTTCTAGGAAAGATGTGCCTGGTTTCATTTGTAGCAGAAGCAGAAATAAAGAAGCATATGGGAGACAGTAGCACCAGTGCTAATCCAAACTCAGTGCTCTCATTGAAACACAACAGGATGTTTGTGTTGTCCAGCTATCTGACATAAATGCAGATTATGAGTCACAATGCTCCTCACCTTCCCAGTCAAAGCAACACACAATGTGTTCCAGCAGCAGTATTTAATAATCCACCTCACTGCTCAGTAGCTAACACAGACTGAGATGCAGAGCCAGATATTTATGATGGAGCCTGACGGGCGACAAAAAGCTCCAGCTCAGTTTCTCTCTCATGTTGTGGTCAAATATAATCAGAAAAGCACAAAAGCACCAGGGTGTTTTAACTGGGTTTAAAGCTGTAACTTGGCTTAGATTTGAGACTTTTATCAAAAACATATATTCACAAATAAATGAGCTTTGTCTAGAAGATATTACAAATCAGGCCTGGACAATACAGTTAACATTTTAAATTGAGTGTTCATGCAGTATTTTTTCAATTGTAAGGTGTCTTTATATATCCATGAAGTCCAGACAAATCATGATTCAAAACCATTTTGTGACTTTATTCAGACACAGCAAAAGTATTATTATATATTATCTGCTGTTTCCAACAAATATAAACCCTCAAAGACACTCATTCCATCAAGTAATTACTTCAAAATGCTCAGACAGCATCCAACCCATTTGAAAATTTAAAGATGATGACACCTTTCCAATAAGCAGAGGATTTCTGTTGAGTCTGAATCCACACCTGACTTTCACCCAGCTACAACATTACCATCACTCTCAATAATATGATTGACTTCAGGCTGCACTGCTCAGATGTGCTGTAGCTACATCTCTCTCTGGTGCTGCATAGTGTCATTTGTAATCTCGCAACAAATACACAGTTTCCTGTGTTAGTGTCAGAGTCACACATGTGGCAGTCGACACCCAGCTCAAAACAGACTGAGACACAGCCCTCCCTTTTGTGTCTCAAATACAAGGACAAATTCATTTTATAATCGTATCAAGTCAAAATTTCTAAGCATTGTTTGTTTAACCAGCAGACAAATATGATGACTGTATTTGTTTCTTAGTTTCCAGTGAGCATTTAAATATTTAAATACCACAGACCACACTGACAAGAGACATAGATTGAATAGAACTTCCTGGTTTAACAACAACTACTTTCACAGTCAGAAAATATAACATGAAACTGTGGCATAAAATGATGACCTCTCACACAATGATAATAAATAATGAATGTAATAATCATAATATACCAACAATCTTAAATATATAGCTGGACAGGATTATTCAGACTGTTTTATCCACACAAACTACAAAAAAAAAACCCAAAATAAAACATCAATGGCACACATTTACAGTGCTGTTATATGCAAATACTCCCCCTCTGGAACAATTCAGATCTGAACAAAAGCAAAAAGTCCACTTGTGACTGTGCTACGCTCGTCTCATTTCTCTCCTATCATGCAAACAGCTCACATTCTCCACCTCACATTACTGGACATGATCCAAGTAGGCCAATCACCAGTGTCTTATTTGGAATGAGTTGCCTATTGATAGCCGTCGGTTCTTGGTTCCTGCCAGGATAAGAACCAAGAGACGCCAACCTTTTCATGTATGGTACATATGAAAGAATGTCTGTAAAAATGGCGAATCAATGAGTCCTGCATTTGTGCAAGAACTGTTACTCGCCAACAGGAAATTCACTGTTCGACTGATGGGGCTTTTACAGATTTATTTATATAAGCTGTTTTGGATCCTATGGTATAAACACACAGGTTCCAAGTCTGTGGCCAATTTAACACCAAAACTTTTGAAGTTGTCTCTGAATATAACACTGCTAAAAATGTATAGAAGCTGTGTGCTGCTTCCACAGACAGATGAGACTCCCTCCTGTGGTAGTGAAATTTAGTATGAATTGATAAGACATTTTCACTACTGGATATTATCTATTCAGTTCCACTGAAGTATCAAAGTTTAATACGCAGCCCATATTATACCTAGTTATAACAAAACAGTTAAGTGTTGTTCTAAACATGTTGTAGATATTGGTTAAAATAGCATCAAGTGTACTACATGTTATATTATGTATAGGAATAGCTGGTTGCAGTAACACTTATTCAGCATCTTATTGTAAAACACTGAAGCTCTCTAAGACAACTTCACACATGTTTGCTAAGATATAACTAATAACAATTAACTGCAGCTATACTTGATGGAAATGATCTGTCAATAATGTTATTAGATATTTCTGTGCATTTTGTGATTCATTACAAAAGATGAAAAACAAGTTGAGGATCCTTGATACCTTGAAGTATTAAAAATATCTAGGCTAGCGAATTTTTTAATAAAGTAAGATGATATATCTCTTCGATGGAATTACTTTTTACCAGAAAAGAAAAGATGAATGACCTATGTTCAACAAGCCGATGCATCTGTCAAAGAAAAAATATACAATATAGCTGGAGAGGCCTGAGATATTACTTTGAAAAGTTGTAAGTTTATTTTAGTTATTTGTAAATCAATAAGGTTAAAGCTTTACAGTACTCAATTTGCAGCGCAGGATTGTTAAAACAAGATGCTATGATTCTAAATGATAAAAATAGATTTACTATTTCACTGTCTTCTCAAACTGTGCCTATGACTGAATGTAAATTAATGCACAAACACACAGGCAATTTATGGTCTTGATAAAATTATTCAGCTTGACTACTTCTATATTATTGTTATGGACAAATGAAAGTGCAATGAATTGTGTGCTTTGAGGACAAGCTAGTAATATTTTGGGAGCCAGCGCATCAGACATATAGAAAAAAAGAGAGCATGCATAACAAAGAATACTCAATAGAAATCTCCCCTGCATGCTCTATATATACTTGACCTATTTATGGTGTTAAAACACACGTTGTTGTGTATAAACATTGAAAATATCCCTTGTGGTCACAAAACGATGGGAATGGATGAACAGTTCGAACACAGGCGTTGCAGGTGCTGATGAAAGCACAGTGAGCTTTGCAGTTTTCCAAAATGTGATATAAACAAGACCACACTGCTAAAAGGACTGACTCAACATAAACAGAGCTCAAAAACGGGTAAAATTCTAAATAACCCGGTGGTGGTTACTCAATCTGTTAAGAAAAAACAGTCTCATCTCTGCAACTCTACGAGGACTCCGTTTGTGTGCCATGAGCACAACGTGAGGGCGCAGACAAACTCAACAATCATTATATATCTATAATTATTTGTGATTACAGATTACAAATTGACTTCTACGAACCGCCAATAAAGTCATAACTATCAGCATCATCTTCCCAGTCTCTGCACCCATCACAGATCCTCAGCAAAGCAAAACAAAGGCTCACCCAAACCCTTTGTGCCAACACCCACGTAATCCTTCCTCCTTATTGGTCACCTGCAAAACCCGGCACGCCTCCAGGAGCCTCTCATTGGCTGTCGGGACTATCAATTTTAAAAGCTGCTTCATAATAAACAGCCCGTTTCAATCTAGGTTGAGGCAGAAGATAAACAAGTTGAAGGCCTACATGCCCGTGGCCTAGTTTGCTATTTAAACCAGCTATTTAATGTAAAATCCACTATAAACAAATCGACGTGAATGTAACACAAGATGAGAAACCGATTGGTGACTTCTCATAGTATTTCTAGCAAAGAAGACCCACTATAGCATATGTCTGTCTTCGTATACAACCATAGTAATAGCGAAAATATATATCAATTAACATTTAAAAGACAGCATTTGCTTAAACCTACCTCCAGTGAAAATAAATATCTCGTTTGCCTGCATTATCTACTTTAGATCACTTGGAAATTTCTGGCTGGGCCGAGTTTTTTTCCAGCAGCAGCGGACGTGTTTGGTGTGGGGGGCGTGTACCTACTGAGAGCTTAGTGCTGCCTGCAAAAAGTCAGTTTTCACAATTTCTAAGACATATTGAGGGTTTTGTTGACTCCGAGGTTAATGAATACACTGCTATTCGAGATTATGTATATATTAACTAGAAAAGAAAGTGTTACTGCACGATAATTATCATGATTTGGACAGTTTAAAAGTAAAGAACACCTCAGCCTGCTTACATAAGTACAGTTTGTTCCCTCGTAACCATGAGTCAGACATGTCATCACATTGCTAGAGTAAATAGTTAACCAAAAGAGGCATAAAAAACTGATCAAACGGGGCGAAATTTGACATGTATAGCGCTAGCTGACATTTTACGACATATATCTCAGTCCATCCCGACGCGTTTGCTAGCTACACATCTGTCTCACTAAACACTTCCCGATGAAGCTCGAGAAACTGCAGATTGAGATAAGCGACACATCAGCTATGTTGACTATTCATTAAATGTGCTTTTAATGCGGAACTAGCGTCTCTCGTGTCAATTTCACCTGCATCCCTCGGCCAGTATGGCCTCCGTCCGCCCCCTTCCTCATCCCAGCAGAAGACCGATACACAACAACAACCGACCTGCCGTTAGCTTCAAAGCTAACACTCCGCCGCGGAGAAAACACTGAGACAGGGTTCAACAAAGTGCCTCCCAAACGGAACAATAACGGCCTTACTCACTTAGGACATCCACGCATACGCCTTGCCTTGTGTTGGACCTCCTGTCGGTTCTCGTGTTAGAGATAATAAGGCCCCCTTTTCAATGGAGTCCACACGCTGTTACAGCTCTCTCGGGTTTGTTTTGTTTTTCTTCTTCCTGACGGGTTCCTGGAAAGCGCGTGACTACCTGGCCACGTGGTGTGCCTCAGGGCCAATAGAAGTTGAGCTCGAGACGGCGAAAACATATATGCAACCTTTCACCATCACTAATAACCATTATAAATATAATTAAAACTGATAAAACATTTATATTACATAACAAAATATATACTATGTCATTGTTAGTCGCGTAGGAATATAAACTTTTACTTTGAAATTCACAAAAATACGTTTTTCAAGTAAAATATACATTACAGCTAAATGAGAGTAAAATCAAGCCTAACGACAAAATTTCAGTTATAAGTATCATACAGAATATGCTAGACTACTCCATATTTATGGTATTTTACAGATTTTTCGTTACTGATGCAATATCCTGCAAACAATCTAAAAGCATGCAGGCCGATGTCACAACAACTGGATGTGGAATGGAAGCGCCTCTAAATAATGTTACATGGTTTTGTCCGTTAAAATAAATAACATAACATTCTTTAGTCTTTTTTTATTCTGGAAATGAGTGACATTCCATACAGTGATTTTAATCAGTCATGTCATAGTATTTCATAAAGTTAAAGGCCTACATATCAAATATATTGCTATGAAGATAATATTCTATTTGTTAGTACAACTACACTTTAATGCATGATGACAGCACATATTTATTTCATGGCAAGTTATTTTATGTATCAGATAGGTTATACTTTAAAAAAACAACTTTAATGTACAGTACAAAGAATACTCCCGACCTTATGTTGAACGAGAACCACCATATGTTGAACCTGTCTGTGTCCCATAGAACTGAACTGAATACGATCCTAGAGAAATTCCCAGAAAGTGTCCCACCCCATCACATTTCATTGGAAAGAGAAACTATGACTCCTGTCTTCCCAGAGCTCACATCATCCAACAAGAGAACAATAAGAAAAACAATCCACCATACATATTTTAACTAAAAATACATTAAAATAATAGAATTTAAATGACAGAACATGACACATAATTATACTTTCTGTTTCAGTCACATTTCATTACCGTGGCCAAAGAAATGAAAGTCAACAGAACACATCTGAAAGCAGCCTTGTCTCAGACTAAACTGCTACAGCAGGGCCAGTAAACACAGCAAATCTGTCCATTTGTCTGCTTGTCTGTCCTTTCTGTCCTTGTCTGTCTATCTATCTATCTATCTATCTATCTATCTATCTATCTATCTATCTATCTATCTATCTATCTATCTATCTATCTATCTATCTATCTATCTATCTATCTATCTATCTATCTATCTATCTATCTATCTATCTATCTATCTATCTATCTATCTATCTATCTATCTATCTATCTATCTATCTATCTATCTATCTATCTATCTATCTATCTATCTATCTATCTATCTATCTATCTATCTATCTATCTATCTATCTATCTGTCTGTCTGTTTTTACAGCATTGTTCTGGCAACCACAGATTCCAGTTTTTTTTCTTTAAAAACAATGGGATATTTTTTACAATGTATGTATGTATGTCTGCCTATTTGTCTATATTAATGATGTCTGTATGTCTGTGTCTCTGTCTGTGTGGACAAATGTCACACTGCACTCAGTCAGGTCAGCTAAAGCCAGCAGCAGAACTCAGCATCGCTAGAGACTTCTCTGGATAAACAGATCTCAAACACACATCAAATGAGCTGCAGAGAGTTCTGCCAGAATAGCAAAGATTACATAGAAGAGAATGGAGTGAACTGTGTATATGCACCATGTTGTAGACACAAAATACTGGCCGTTGTAAATCACTACATTTGAAGGCTAACATTTCTGTACAGATAAATGCCTCATGATTATGTTAGCTTGGTGGTTGTCAAATCATGTGATATTAGGCACAAAACACTCACCAAACCCCAAATATTTGGAGTCACATAGGTTAAGACTACCTTGCATTGTATTCCTAGAGCTCCCACAGTAAGTTTTATTAAATACTCAATTGAATAGCCAAGGTTTAAGTGTGAATTCATTCAACTTATCAAGACTGATCTATAAATGGTGTGACAAAAGGTTTTCAATTTAGAGCCATCCTGCACCAAATTGAATCATATGTTTGAGTCTTGAGACATACATTTTATTTCCAGGATTGTGATTCTATTTTTGCTATGAAGCAAGAGGGGACAAAGGCTCTATTATATCACTGCATTGGTGTTTATCCATTGTTGTACCCCTACAGGCCTGTTACAAGAGTTTCTGTGTCACTGTCTTTAAAAATAGAATGTAACTGTTATCTCCACATCAGTTATCAGATATGATAGATAGATATGAGATATACTCAATAGGGTTATGACTCTATAATAAAAAATGTTGCTATCATTCACAGTCTAGTGGAAAAAGAAATGAGAGAAAATGGTATAAAAAACACCAGGTTAGGAATAAATAGTTTCAGCACTTATGCATTATTGAGAACATTTGGTTCAAGGAAGGTTAAGATAGAAATAAAGATAAAAAGAAAATGTTAAAAAAAAATTAAAGTTACAGCATATTGTCGGTGAAATTGTCTAAATCTGGTGTATCGGCCCATAAAGCAAGAATTTAAAATAATTCAGTGGAACAATAGATGACATGATAGTGATATATTACTGGGAGTGTTTTAATTTATTTTCAATTGTGATAAACTGGACATTTATGCTTCAGATGATTGAAGAGCAGTAAAATGAAAACAATTGTGAAAATATAGTTTTAGAGTTGTCTGAGTAAGTTTCTTGAATTTTTCTTCATTGTTGTTAAAAGATGGGGAAAATGTAAAAGAAGGCCTGACTGAATTAAAACATGGTCAGTAAACATATTGTAGATACATGCATATTGAGTCTTTAATTTCATTATCAATCAAAATACCACAAGTCACTGAGTATAAATATATTCAATATTAAATAAAGTATGATGGTGGATGTTGAACTTATGAATACTTATGTGATAACAACATACTTGTGCTTAGACAAATTAGTTTTCAGCTTCTTACTTTTTCCAGAGCTTTTGGATCATGTCTTACATTCTTGAGTTTACTCAGTTTGTCTCCTCTCTTTATGGCATCTGACACTTCTGTAAAAAATAAGATGTGAATAAAAAAGGCAATACAAAAATAAAGAATAAAACATACTTTATTTTAATTGATTGATACTTATGTATTATTGATTGTGTTTAACTGTAATTGTGTTTTTAATTTGTCTCTTTTTCTATTTTTGCAAAGCCTTGGCATTTCCCTGTGTATGAATTGTGCTATATAAATGAACTTTGCTTGCTTGCTAAAAACAACCTTTCAAACTTCCAAAGTTTATGAAAGTATTGTGTTCTGGCAAAATTATGCAAACAACTGTGAAAATTAATACCATCTGAGGCATGGTCTGACATTTAAGTTCTTATTGGAAAAATACAGTTAGTGTGTTTGGAAAATATGCTACAGTACAGAAATTAAAACCTACTAGAAGTACAACACTGCACACAAATAGACAGGAGGTGTTTAATATGGCCAGCAGTGAACTGTACCTGTATTCTGTATGTGTGATATTTAAGCCACACAGCTTTAATTATATAACAGATCTAAATGTCACAGCCAATGGTTCTGGAGAAACCTCAACAAACCTCCAAGTGGGATTGTTTTTCACCAAGATTGTTTCATTATGGCCATTTCTAATGAACAAACTAGTCCAGTAAAAGCAAAATAAATAAGAATATGTTGTTTGTGTCCAGTGAGGCTATCGCAGATTTTCTGAATTGAATGAATCTCACACAATAAAAAGGGGAAATAAGGGGGGTATTGTTTTTCCATTTGTTTGATTGTTAACAGTAAAAGCAAAAACTATTCATTGAATTCATACCAAATTTGGATCATACATTGTCACTTACCAAGAATAGATCGATAGATAAACAATAGATTTTTACTTATTGTTCATTTTTTTTATTTGTGTGTCTGTCTATCTATCTGGAACAGTAGGTCAAAATTCTAATTTTTTTTTTTTTTTAGAAATTCTTGTGTTTACTTAGAATGAGCATATTTTCAAATGTCTATAAAAACAGCAATTTTGTTTAACTTTACTTCAATCTTACCATATATATATGTAGAGAGAGAGAGAGAGAGAGAGAGAGAGAGGCAATATGGTGACATCAGTACATGCATAGACATGATGGCATCAGCTGGATCAATCCCAAAATAAGTTACAATATGTGTGGGACTGGGGTTTGTTGTGCCTGGCACCACTTGTTTCAAATAGATACAGGGATTTTTCATGCACAATGCAAATCTTACTTGGATATGAGACAGCTGTCTGTTATGCAAAGATTCCTTCAACCTTGTGATTTATTCCACAGTATCAGTATTATCCAGAATTGACCATAGAGGTATTTAGATTATTATACATTTTTAAAGGACTTTATTTATATGACTAAATCTAAATGAAATATATTAAAATCTATCTCTGGACTTTCGTATTAAATGTTGGGTCACTCATATGAAGATGTTTTCAATCAGAGGCAGATTTTTTTGTTAAATCCAGCACTGCCGTCCCACAGTTTTATTGAAAAGTTATTGTTACGGGTTGATGTGCAGATCCTATCCGACCATCTGGTTTGATTGGGGTTTAAAGCATTTTCATTTAAGGGGTGACAGAATTTTCTCATGATACGAGTTGTTCAATGCAGAAGTTGAAGTTCTGCAGTTCTGATATTGAAATCACATGTTACTGCCTCCACAAATAACATTGTTCACTTTCACTGTTACAGATTAAGAATAAATAAAACAAGGCATCAGTTCAAAGTCTTATGAGGCTAATAAACAATCAAAGGTTTCTTGTTAAGTCATCATTCTTCTCTTTCGTGTACTTTTTCCACAGAGGTGCCATCATCACCACCAGTGGCTTACAGATCTGTCCTCTGCCTCATTTTGTTCCAGCATTGAAGATTGTTGGCTTCACTTCCCTTGTCCCCACCCCTCCAAAAAAAAAATTCTTTCCGCTGGATTATGCAACAAAAGCAGCAGGAAGGGGAGATAATGAAACAGTGGGATGAAAGGGCTGAGAGAGCATAGCACTACTGGCCACTACCAAGAGTCACTGAATAATGACTTTATTAATTTACAAAGATCCTACCGAGATTACTTTAATGAGATCACCTCGGTGCAGTTCACAGCAAGTCTATTAACAGTCCTTTAATGTGCAGACGGTAAGAAGAGTGCTGCAGTTGTTTTCAAACGAAATGACAGAGTGCTGGTTATGTTCCCGAAGTTAGAGATAAAACAGTGACTGCACTCATCAGTCTCATCTCAACAGATAAAAAGCAGGCTTTAGAAGAGCCACATTCATGCTAACAAGCATCATTTTCTACTGCTGTAACAAGCTTTCTGAAATGATTTTTCCCTCCCACTTGGAATAGAATAAAGATTACAGGTATAATCATAAACAACACAAGGCATTAAAGGGCTGTAACAGTGACCTTTGACCAGCAGAATGCATGTTAGTTGACATTTAATGACAGACTTAAAAAAACAAAACAAAAAACAGTCCTGTAACTGCCCCTTTACTTGTGCTGAGATAAATATTAGCTGCTGTTATCCACGGTTGCCTGGTTTCTTCACCAGTTGGCAAAGAAAGTCTGCCCAAAGCTATATTCTTGGCTGAAACCACCCATTAGCATTAGCAGTTAATACCTAACCAATACTGCAATGTGTCCCAAAGCTTTGCAGTAGAACTGGCACAGAGAATAATACATTCAGCAAAATCAAACAGGCACAAAACAGACTTTAGTCTCCATCAACCAAGTATCTAATAATTTACAATGTCTTACATACATCAACAATATAGCATAAAAACAGATTATTTTGTACAAATTTAAAAAAAAAATGACACATTAAAAGCAAAGCTCATAGTCACTAACTATTTAAATAAGGTGACTCTCTGTGGACCCTCAGTGCATTAGATAATTTCACATGGCTATTAACTGCTTTAGTGTCCAGGTTCCTATTACCTCAGCAGATCAAATCAGTATACAGAGATCAGGTATGAAGAAACATAATGACTGACTGCTAATGTTTTTCTGCATTCTACAAGAAGTAATGATAAGTAACTCTTTACTGTAGACTACAGATAATATGTCAATGTTGAATATACACTGTGCAGTGCTACCTAAAGTCCTAAAACTATTAATGAATGCACATTTAAGTTGGGATAAAAAAAAAAATCAGATGCCAATATAATTTGCCAAGTTAGATTTCTTATGCTGAATTAAGTTACTGAGCAAACTGTCATGACCTCATATCCTAAATGATAAAGAAACAACCTGGGAAAAGAGTTCTGATAGTATAAGCAAGGTGGCATAATGACATTTATTGCATCTATTTTTTTAGGAAAGCCATCATAGTGTGAAGAACATAAATAATATGGACAACTCCTGTTGTGGCTCCCAAAAAGATGCAATGTAAGTAAATTAATTTAGATATTTTTTAAATTATATACAGTAAAGTTTATTTATACAAGTAGATAAATACCTTTTAGGTGTTCAACTCCAGTGAACGAGGACAGCTCACAGGGCTTTTAGAGGCTGCCTAGAATCTTTGCATGTAAATCTTTAAACATCTATACAGTGTTTTTTTGGGAAATGGAACAGTATGTCAAAATGTGAGATTTTGACACTGAAGTGCATTGATATTTTTGGATAAGACTCAAATAGAGCCTATTTAACACTGTGAAGAAAGCACATAAGCACCAGCTACTCAGAAACTCCTCCGCTTCTCCTTACAAACACACTGATTTTAACCATCAGTCCACAGGTCATAGTTCAGTCTTGATTCTATGCATCAGGTCACTTTGGTCCACCATATCAGTCTGTCTGTTCCAACGGTGGTAGGCCAGCAGGGCGATGTTCTTCGCAGCTACAGAGCTCATCTCCATGGCACTGCCAGCCCACTCGATACCGTTTAAGTAGTAGAGATTTGGGTGGAGCTCCACAGGTGGTAGCCCAAGGCTGCTGCCGTATCGAGGGTAGGCCTGCCACTCTGTCACCTGCACCGAGTAGTATGACCTAAAAGATCGAAGAAAGAAAGCTCTTGATTATGGCCATTAGCACACATCTCATCGGTAAACTCAAACTAAATGACCACACAGTTTATTGAACAGACTTTAATGATAATGACAAATTAAAGATCCAAAATGACTGACCTGAAGAGTGTTTTGAGCTGACTTTTGTCTAAGGGTTGCGGTGAGAATACTTTATATATTCCAGCTTCCTGTGGTTGCTTACGTCGAAAGCCTGCTGAGATGTTAACAGGGCATACACTCGCCACACTGTTGAAAAACAGGTGTGGTGTGTCAGTGGTTAAGATGCTGGCAAAGGGGAAGAGACGAGGGTCTGGGAAGCCAAAGACAGAGGTGTTGAGGTAGCCATGTACAATGGTTGCTACAGTGCTGTGGTAGCTGCCAGTGAGCTCATCAAAGGGAGGGGTGAAATCCTGAAACTCCACTCCTGATTGGACACTTGCCTGGAGGGGCGTAGCCAACACCACAATATCATACAGCTCAGATCTGGGCTCTTCTGATGTCGTAAAGCTCAATCTGTATTGGAGCACCTCACCTTTAAAGCACACACAGATCATGATTAGCACAATATGACAATGCCATCTACATCAGTAACAGGTCTCCTAAAGCCAAAACATCCTCATCACCTCCTTGTTGCAGCAAAGGTCATAAACCCATTCCATGTTAGTCAATTGGACTTGATCAAACTTAAAAATCCAAAGTAAACATATAAAATGTTTCTTCCAAAGATGATTTCTGTCATTTTGGGCAAATATTTATCATGATAATCTCTTCAAAAGTTGTTTCGCATCAGTTTGCTTTTAATCAGTTCTGCCTACAATCACAAAACCTTATGAGAAATCCTGTTTCAATTGCAAAGTGAAAAAAATACACTTTTTCCTCACACAACATCATCATTTCTGTGAGAACTGTATATATTTTTCCAGGACTTTCTATGAAACTGGTAGCTTCTCTTTTGAAGACTCCATTAATTTCAGCTGGGTATTTAATATTTTACTACTTACAGACTTTGCTGCATATGTTAGGGTTAAGTTCAAAAGTGGAGGCAAGACACCTGTATAGTAAAGAAGTACACCTCAACATCTGTTTTGTGCAAGACTTACCTAGTACATACCCCTGTAGTTCCCCGCTATTAATGTAATAAATATTAATCCATGTATACCACAAACTTATTATCACATTATAAAATACAGTGGAAGTACATACCCTTGTAAGAAGTCTAAAACTTGAGTTTCTTAGAGTACAGTCACACATGGATTGCAAAGATTAAATAGCTGTTCATAATCACGTCTCGCCAACAGTGGGGCAACGTACCAGAAGAGACAGGGGAGATGGAGCTGACTTGTGCTTGATGCAGGTTAGCACTGGCCATCTTTAGCAGGCCTGAACACACCAGCTTGTTGCCTCCTTCCACCGCCCACAGGTTGTTCTGGGCACCGGCTAAAGACACAGCGCCTGTAACACACACAAACAGCCAAGTGCTATAAACCAATTATCAGCTACCCACACACTTTCCCTGTTCTCTTGCTCCCACTGGCCACCCCCTTCTCTCACCTTGCCTTCCTCTCTTCTATTCTTGAGTCACAGCTCCTCCCTTCCTCATCACCCTTTGTCCCTTGTCTTTTCCGTCTTTTCTTTCATGACCTACATCTGCAGCTGATGTTCAGCTCAGACCCGACCCTCGTTTTAGCACCACAGCTTATGTCTGCATCTCTTCTACTCATTAAAACCTACCGTCCTCACCATTTCCCTTTCATACTCACCAACAAAAGCGGGGATGCTGACATTCTGTCCGTAGTTGACCCTCATGACGGGCGCAATGACCTCATCGATGAAGCGTTGAGAAACACCCAGCTCCAGCAGCGAATCAGAGAGCGGCCTCCGAGTCATGTTGATGAAGCCGCTCCCACCCAGAGACTCGAGCAGCTGCTCTACAGAACTGAAGGCGTAGCCGTGGGCCTGGTACTTGTAGATTCTGGAACCATTTGTAAAAGTTAACAATTGTAATGTATTTGTTGTAAAGAGAATAGACATGAAAGCCATAACAATTCCTTAACATTTTCTACATGTTTCCCATTTACATTAGGGAGCAGGATGCAGACATATACTACTGTGCAAAAGTACTACATCAGTATTCATTTTGTTCTAATGACCACATGTGAATTTCTCAGTTTATATATTAAGATACAATCTAGCTATATGTGAAGTATGTACAGCAGTAAAAGCAAGTTAAAGGGGGAAAAAAAGCAGCTATAAACCAAAGTGGCAGTATTTAGTGTGTACTACTTCAGTACTTAATGTCTGTAACCCATTTGTTCAGTCAATACGACATGTATTGCATTACTCTTCTGATGTTTTACACCAGATTTCATTCAACACATGTCCAATGTTTCTAACTGTTTGTCCAGCTTTATGTCATGGGGTCAGGGGTCACATCAAACAATGACCTTGAGAACACACTTAGTTCAGTTCTTTTTGGTCTTTTAACACTGTACACACAGTTCTTTGATTTTCTTGTGAATAAACTATAGGAAAACTACCACATTTTTCAGTGAAAAGTACTAAATAAAGAGGATATTATAGTAAATGGAGATAAATCGTTGCCTAAAACATTTTGCACAATACTATATATACAATATAGGGAAAATGATGCACAGATAAGGAGTAAAGTAAAGGGTGATTATGAAGAAATAAAGTGTAAATCTGAGCCTGAGTTATTCTTCAAACAGAAAGACTGAAGGTGATAGAACTGCAGAAAATTCTTTCAATGACTTTGCACTATGTACAGAAAACTGCCCATTCCCCCAAAATCCATTCTGTGTCTGCCTCCGAACCTCAATTCTTCTGGATGGTTCTGACCCAGATCACTTCAAAAAAAGTCCCATTATGATTTTCCACATGTACTGTGTCTACAATGTCTCAGTATTTTTTATTATATGTGCTTGCTTTCTGTTCTGCATTCCATGAAATCTTGTTTGGTGCCTGTGGTGGGCAGCCCATTACTGCAGCTCTTCTGCTGTTGTAACCAAGAAATTTCCTGTGTGAGGGATTAATAAAGTCTGTCTGTCTATCTATAAACTGTTGCATGTATCTGACACATCAAATAATAATTAAACTAGTAAAACACCTGAGTTCCAATTTCAACTGTGTCATTCACTATCTATTGGATTTTGTTACACCTCAAAGACTAGTAAATATAATTAATCTCACCCAACACTGGTTGGGTGAGATTAATTATTGTAATCAGTGTGTGTGTCCTCAGATACATATAATGCTATAACTCAATCAATACCTGAGAAATTACATGGGAATATACATATCGCTATGCGTATCAGATGCAATGATCTATTTGAGTAAAGGTCAAAGGTCAAGGTCGTATTCATCAGAAAGTTCAAAATCACATTATTAACTCTAATTCAAGAACGGGTTGTCATAGAAACTTTAGATTGGCAGAAAATCGAGGCGAGATTAGGCATTCTCTGAATACTTGTTAAGTAATGCATTTCGGGTAAGTGGTTGTCTGTGCATTCATTCATTTTCTGAAATACTTAATTCTCGGAAGGGATGATTTGTATTACGGAGTCAGTTTTGCAGTGTCTTCAGCTGCCAAAGGCTGCAAAGGAAAAACATCTCACAAAAGCTCCATCCAGGACTGCAGAACAAAAAGGGAGTGTTGTGCATTCATGATACAAGGATACTAATACTGATGAAAAAAAAAAATCAATAAAAGCCTCAGTCTCATTCTGAAATTTCCCATCATCAACATGTTATAGCTGTACAAACAATAGGAATTTACATTTGAATTAAAATGTTCAGAATTGTCAAAACTGCATTTCAATGAATTCATCCATGGTGCAGGCAAACTGCAGACATCAACTGTTCATTATGTAACTATGACACTTTGATACAGACCCATAAATTAAACTGCGCCTCCAGCATATTTATATCCTGTCAAAAACCCAGCAGCCCAAGTTGCTGACACAAAGGTGAAATTACAAAAAGCGACAGTATCACCATTTTACCTCATGAATTTCTCCATGATCTCCTCCACCCACATTTGCAAGCGGATGAAGCTGATCCCGTAGCGCCACCACAGTCGGAACAGGTCCAGAAGGTACCAGTCAGTCTCTTCCAGAATCACCTCTTCACCATTAAACACCGCCGTCTTTCCTGCTACACTGCGACGGTACTTCAAACCTTTAGGAGGAAACACGAGTCATGAATGAAAAATACACACAAATCCAATGGAATTACAGAATTAAACCTGCTTTGAATGAATGTCAACCCCTTTTCAGCAATCTCATCTACATTTTCAGCACATACAATTCTACTTTTCAGCAAATATTTGTGGTTAAATATTTGTTTAACACAGCCATGAACAAATGAAAAGCCACACATTTACTCCACTGTAATTTCTGTCTAGACACTAAATTCTATTACTTACTTTTATGACATAATGCCGAATGACAGATGCACAAGTTATAAATAAAGCAATCTCACTACATCTAACACAGAATTGAATATTAGGAGCTGAAACAATTGTGTACCCACCCACACATGTGCTTGCTTATCTAATTTAAACCTCTGCTGGTTTAAATCATATTTATCTAATCGCTACCAATTTGTTCACATCAACAAACAATCATCGCAGTCCTCCAGAGTTAATTATGGCGTTCCTCAAGGGTCAGTCCTTGGGCCTATTTTGTTTACACTATATATGCTCCCTTTAGGTAACATCATTACAAATCATGGCATTAATTTTCATTGTTACGCGGATGACACACAGCTATATTTATCGATTAAACCTGACCAGACCAGGCAAATAGATAAACTAAGTACTTGTGTACAAGACATAAAAATTTGGATGAGTGCCAATTATCTTTTACTGAACCCTGAAAAAACTGAAGTCGTTATAATTGGTCCTAAAGATGCGAGAGACTCCCTAACTAACCAGATAGTTACTCTGGACAACTTAAGTGTAACACCCAGTGCCACAGTTAAAAATTTAGGAGTTTTATTTGATCCAGATCTTTCATTCAAAATGCATATCAAACAAACTTGCAGAACAGCCTTCTTTCACCTGCGCAACATAGCCAAAATTAGGAATATTCTGTCTAAAACGACTGCAGAAAAATTAATTCATGCATTTGTTACATCACGATTAGATTATTGTAACTCCTTATTTGTAGCATGTCCTAAATATTCCCTAAAAAGCTTGCAACTGGTTCAAAATGCAGCAGCAAGATTATTAACAGGATCAAATAGAAGAGAACACATCACGCCTGTGCTCCAAACCCTTCACTGGCTTCCAGTTGAGTCTAGAATTAAATTTAAAATCCTCCTCCTTACATATAAAACCATTAATGGTATGGGCCCCTCTTATCTTAAAGATGATCTGGTTCCGTACCAACCCAATAGAACCCTTCGTTCTCAGAATGCAGGTTTACTGAAAGTTCCTAGGGTTTCTAAAAGTACAGTAGGAGCTAGAGCCTTTAGTTATCAGGCCCCTGTCTTATGGAATCAGCTTCCCTTTAATATTAAAGATGCCGAAACAGTCTCTACATTTAAAATTAGGCTTAAAACATTCCTGTTTGAGAAAGCCTATGGTCAGGTTAGTTAAAAATTATGTGACTCATATATCATGTATACATGATGTATGAGTCACAGTTCAGTCTAGGCTGCCCTAGGAGTTAGAATGCTGGGGGAAGTACAGACACTGAGTTCTTTCTTCTCTTTCTCTTCCTCACATCTGTTTCTGTAATTTTTATAACATATCTTTCTTACCAAGTCTGTTCATGACTAGTCACCTGGTGTCCCCTTTCCCCCCTCCCCCCCTGGGGGGAGTGGTGGCTCTCCTGACAGTGCCTGCACGGGAGCCATGGACGACAGGATCTGGAGTATCTCGCCTGTGCTGACCTGTGACCCCGGACCACCGCCCCTGCCTGTCTGGACCAGCCCCCCTTCCTGCATTTATACATGGACGTTCATCTATAGCCTGTCCGTCCATGGGAGTGGATCTCTCCTTCAATGTGGTTCTCCTCAAGATTTCTTCTTTTTCCCACTGGGTTTGGAAGTTTTTTCTTGCCGAGAAGGAGGGTCTAAGGACAGGGGATGCCTGGGACTTTTCATGTATTTCTGTAGTTGATTATGTTTTTGTAAAGCCCTCTGAGACGACGTTGTTGTGATTTAGGGCTTTATAAATAAAATTGAATTGAATTGAATTAATAAAATATTTCATTTTCCTTGACAGACAACTGCTTTTTCTGCTTACATGTTATCTGTCTGCCTAGTCAAACTCAATATTTGCCTTCATTCCCTTCTTACACAAACACATACCTCAATTTTACACAAAAAATATTGACTGGAGCTTTTCAGTTCAACAGATTACTGGGTAAATTATTATAACACAAGTTTTACATGATAAATACCTGTTACATTGAACACTAAAAATGTCAGACACCTCATTCACCTCAGGTCAAACATGCAGAGTTAAATACATATTGTTTGTATGCGAGTCAACCCACCTAGCAGTTTGACAAACTCCTGCATATGGAGGTTGAGTGAGTGAATGATGGACCCTCCAGACTCGTAGTCGTGATGATTGACACTTACAGTGGCGAGACGACCTCCAACCTCACTCTTCTCAAACACGTCCACCTGGACTTCAGGGCCAAAATGCTGCCGTAGGAAATGCGCAGTAGCGCTGCCGCCTATTCCAGCCCCGACCACCGCTGGAGCAGAGCAAAAGTCAGAAACAAAGCTAATCACTAAGCAGACCAAGAAAGGCAGATGAGGCATTTAAATGGTGCTGTGTGTTTTGGCGTCACTGAATATTTCCATTGTTTACTGTGACCATAGCCTTTACATGATCCAAGAAAAACACAGGACACTCCTCACTAGGGTTGTGGAATTGATCTATTTAAAGTATAAAATGTATGATTATACTTTGTACATTTGTTGTAAATGTATAAACTTTTCCACCTGTAAATTCAAAATAGAAAACTGCTGGCTTTCTGTAAATCGAATGTAATTAAAACCCATCATCGGTTGCCATAAATGTGCATAATTTTCATCTTGTTGAATATTTTATGTAGTATTTGTTCAGTTGCTGTGTCTTAATTTAAAAAAAAAATCTTATTACTTCTATTATATGTTGTGTGTCCTATTTCACCACATTATCTTGTTATGCATTTTACCTTTAGTCTTTTACAACCAACACCTCTCCTACATTTCACATGGCTTTGATGAAGTCAGTTAGAAAGTCTGCATCACATTCTTTCTGTACATTTTCATTAGTCCAATGGGTGCCCAATTTTGCATCCTAAAGATAATTTTGGGTAACAAAGATTTATAACACTGCAAGAATACACACAGTCAGAGAATCAAATCTGTATTTTTGCAGTCCTTCTTATGTTGAGCAATTTGATCTAGGGATTTTTCTAAAAGGTCCTGCGCCTTTTCACTTTTTGATTAGATTTCCTCACAGAAAATCCAAAGATTTTTTTTATTAATAAAAAACATACTTCCATTAAAACAAACAAACACATTTTAATGGACATTAAAAAAAACATTTGTTGAAAAAAAAAAAAAGATTGAATTCCTGTACCTGACAATAATAATAACTGTACATTACTTGGATTTTTCAAGACATCGTGAAACTGCAAAATTTTCTAAGAAAATTATCACAAGATTGTAATTGAGTCTACCTTCACTGGTGTGACACAGATTGGTGATTGCCTTAAATATCCTTCAGGATTTTTTTCTTGTTTTTTTTAATGTTAAAATACAAGCAAGACAAAGACTTTAATATTACTGTTTGGACATTTGGAACTACCCTATGCATTGTAAATAGTTTTAGTTGTAAAAAAGTTGCAATTGTAATTACAGCCTTGAATTATCTTCAATGATTGTGTTTTTCTACTTTGATATATGGTAGTACAATTCTCATGAAAAGACCAGAATCAATTGTTTTCATTTGTTTCCCAGATGCCTTGCAGCACCCTCAAACCCATTTTCCAGAAAACATTAACTGCCAAAAATACACCAATCAGTCACATCCTGACCACAGACCGAAAAAAACAGCATTAATTGTGATTATCAATGTGATATATCAGACAGCAAGGGAGGATTGAGCCTCTGAAGTAGATGTGATAGAAAGGATAAAATGGGCAAGAGTAGAGATCTGAACAACTTCTACAATGAACACATTGACATTTATTCCAAGTGTAGAGTGATTAGTTCCTACTGAAATTATCTACACAACAACAAATCTCAAATAACCTGTCTAAATATTGAGTAGTTTCCGCTTTTTCTACAAAAACAGCTCTGACCCGAGGCCTAGATTCCACTAAACCTTTGAGGGTCTGCTCTGGTATCTGGACCAAGATGTCAGCAGCAGATCCCTGATGTCCTGGAAACAGAGAAGTGGACGTCTATGGATTTGATCTATTTGTTCACCACCTCTCACAAATAAGATCAACTGATCTGAGATTGTGATATCCTTCCTTAGGCCATTTTTGGTCAGACCAAGAACAAACAACAACATGCGCAGTTGTGTAGATGCTTGGACAGTTACAATAGGAGTCCTGTCAAAGTCACATAGTTCCTCAGATGCTCCTTTTATTGTTTCCAAAACATCAATTATAAAGTCTAAACATTCCACTTGCCTAATAATAATACTGTAATGTAAAGTAAAGTAATATTAATTCTGGAGAATTTTAATACATTGTTACTTGATGGCTGCCTTTCCCCCCATTTTTGTCTGTGTGTACACTATGTGTTGTTGCTATATATAACATCAGTTATAACATTATGTTATCTGTAAGATGTTTTTTTCCCTTTCACCTGCCAATAGGACTAAAGAGAGAAATTAACCAGTCTCTCATATTTGCATGTCGTTTTTCATTAATACGGACTGTACCATTTTAACAATAAATAAATAAATCATTCATTCATTAGTACCAATCATCCTGTCAGTGGTTATAATGTTATGCATGGTCAGTATATACAATAGTACAAGTACACAGAGTATACTCTCAGCACAACAGAGGGCACTGTAGCTTCTAGTAAGGGTCACTAAAACAAGAGTAAATAGAGTATATAGACTGTAGGTGTATATATGTTAAGGGATTTTTAAGAGGTACATATGCAACAGCCCTGATTCTAATGAACATGTTTAGTCATGGGAGAACGTGGGTCAAATATCCTTATAAACTACGTTGCGAAGTGCTTTACACGAGAAAAAAGCAGTTTCATAGTATGTACATTTACATTTTAATCATTAAAATTCAGTTCGTGCAATCCTGCTTAGTTAGCTCCATCATTAAGTGGTGACTGTGCGGTTTACTATTGTTAGCCGTAACTATTAAACACTGCATTTCTTACCTATTTTTGAAGGCGGAGCTCCGTCGACATGAGCAGACCCTGCCGGGTCTCCTACAGCAGACCAGGTTGAGAACAAGACGAAAATCATCGGTAGCAGACACCTGCCCATGGCTGCAACAACTGCACGGGATGACGTCCGAAAACAAGAGGCAAAGCGGCTACAGTATGCGGCAATACATCGTTAGCTAGCAATACGTATTGCGATTTAACTAGATTTACACGGATAGGTTGTCTTTAACGGATAGGTTTACGTGACCGACGACTCTGCTGTTTTGAATTACCTAATTTTGGCTTTCAGCAATACAGACTAAACCCCAGAAAACGCATCGATAGTTGTGGTGGTGATGCTGCGGATGAGACAGATCGATTGTCTCATGATCGGTTGGTCTTCAACGTCCGGCAACATCACGTGACGTCTACGTCGAAACTATTTCCACCAATCACAGCGTTTTAGTCAGTGCCATTAAAAAGGAGCTCTTCATCATAGTTGTAGGATTGTTGCAAACAGGGGTGTCCGTAGCTTGAGTAAACATCCGGGGCTGTAGCCTAGACATTAGAGTCTCATTTTAACGGGGTTAATGGGGTTTCTCTCCCGAGAAATGTTTAGAAAAAAAGGGTTATTAATTAAATATTTTCATTAATACTTGAACACATTTTTTTGTTTACACTCTCCAAAGTGCAGTAAGTTTTCCAGCCAAAAATGTGACTACAAACACAAGTACGTTTAGTTTAAGTATTATGGAAGTAAAACACCAAGAAACACTAGTGTTTTTTTAATACCATTGTAGCCTTAACTTTTTTTTTCACTCAGATTTTATTGAGTTTTCTCATTTTGCAGACATCGTAACTTACTTTCACATACACAAATATCAATACAGAAAAAAAAACAAAACAATAATAATAACAATGCTGTCTTGTTGGGAGTAGCATTCCTTCTTGTTAATTTTTTTTTAAAATAAGATCCTTCCATTTTGTCCATTTGTTAAATGTCTTTTCTGTCTCCTTTGTCGCTGTTCAAGCTCTTAAAAGTTGTCCATTTCGACCAGTTCTTCTCCATTTGTGCTTCTTGTAGTCTCAGTCTGTGTGTTAGTTTTTCCATCACATATATTTGTTCTATTATTTCTATCCATTGTTCTTGTTTTGGTGGGTCCACTTTGCCCCACATCCTCGTGATGGCTTTTTTACCCTGCTGTTGTAGCCTTAACTTGATGTGAACCTTCATGCCAGTCTCAGTTCTTTTGCAGCCTTCAAAAGGTTTTATTCCATGAAAGCCCTTTATTTGGCCCAGATTTTCCCTAGTGGGCAATTATTTCCACTCATGGTCACATTGGGTTTAAATGTATCGTGAGCAACCTGAAACGTAAGTAATATATTTTCTTGCCATTGAAGTAGCTATGTCCTCTAAAAAGTGAGGTAATATAGCTAATTGACAACTGAATGAACAAAAGCTATTCATTTGTCACTGAGTTTTTTTCACAAACCTCGGTTGATTGAAACGCTCTCTGGGGATGTAAAGCTCTCAGTTCCCACTTGTCTCTCTGCCCCCTTTCCCCTGAAAAAAATCCTGTTGTCCATCTTTCGATTTCACCCTCAGACAAAATAGCAAACCAATGTGGCATAAAACCCCTTCTGTATGATGGGAAAACATTTATTTGTTCAGATTCAGTAAACTTTATTTATCCTGGTGGGGTAATTAGGATGGGTGCACAGAGCAGCGACAACAGACGAGAGCAGAGTTTAGGAGAGTCTGGGGAAAGTTACTCCAGTTTATTGAGGGTGCTTCTGATGTGGTCAGTTGCTCTGGTGGGGTTGGCTCTCGAGTGGATGTAGACCATGGGTGGGCAATTAATTTTCCTATGGGGCCACATTAGAAATGTTGATAGTTATTAAGGGCTGGATCAATTCATCCATAGCTCTGTTCAATATCGCTAAAAAAACAGTGAATGAAACAATACAATGAAAATGGAGAGGCCAGAATACAACTATTTAATATTCACAAAAACATTTGTGAAAATGGTTTTATACAACTCCATATTAACTTTACAAAAACACCCTAACTGCCGATTTGTTTGTGTATATCAGTTCCTTTTCTGACTTCAATAAAGAAATACTTAGAAGTCCATGTTTTGTGAAAATCTCTGCGTTCTTAATAAATTTTTCTTAGGTTTTTTGGTGTTAGCTGACATGAATGGGCTGAAAAAGAGCAACAAACCAATTTGCTACATAAGCCTTATGCTGAGTGTGAAAAACATTCATTTAGCAGATTCTTCAAAATAAAAGGTTTATGTAATATATTTGCATTGACTTTTAATTTGCCAGTGGCATCATGTGGGCCAGTTATCGGGCCACATGTGGCCCTGGGGCCTTATTTTGCCCAGGTCTGATGTAGAAAAAGAGCTGGGGGAATTCTCTGGGCAGGTAGAAGGGACGGCAGGACACAGCCAGGAGCTCGATGTCTGGGGTGCACAGCTTACAGCTGTTTCCAGCCCTCCCACTGCAGCCTAAAAATGGTAAATGGACGGTACTTATACGGAGCATTTTATACACCACTTGGTGCCCAAAGCGCTTTACAATTCCTCACATTCACCCATACACTGGTAGACAGCTGCTGCCAAAACACTGGCGCTGCCTAACCCTACTGTGAGCAACTTAGGCTTCAGCATCTTGCCCAAGGACACTTCGACATGTGGACAGGCAGAGGCAGGACACAAACTGCCAACCCTTCGATCACCAGATGATCTGCTCTATTAACAGGGCCACAGCGACCTAGAACTAAAAAGTACTCAAATATATCTTTTAAAAAGTACTTCATTGTTGAAATGGAAAACCTGTTTATCCTCCCTCTCCCTGTTTCGAGTTTAACGGCCTGTGTCCATAACAGTTCTATGTCCCTTGGAAACCCACAGCTGCATGTAGTCCATGAACATGCAAGCAAGGTGTTGAAATGGAAGCTGTGCTAGCTTCAATGCTGTCCTTGTGACTTCTAGCATGACCAGTGTTGCTGCTGTCCTCATCACCAGTTGCTTGAAGTTGTTAAAGTCTCATTTGTATTGTGTAAAAATCTCAGGGTCACTAACCAGCCTGTGTGGCTCAAGATGGTAGAAGTATTTGTAGATACCAGATGGATGTGAGTTCAAGTCACATGCATGTCAGTGATTTAAATTTTGCCACCAAATAGTAGATTTAAAACCAAAAAAAAAGTGTGGTCACTAAGGTCCTTAAGTAAGATAGGCTGATGAAATGCTTGTTAGGTGTAGTTTGAAGTCCAGTGTCAGTCACAGAAACAAAAAACAAAACAAAAAATAAATAAAAAAATGCCAACCTGATAGAGAGGATTTCTGTGTTGGTATGCCAACCTGACAGAGAGGAGCGAGATTTCTGTGTTGGTATGCCAATCTGACAGAGAGGATAGAAAGGATTTTTGTGTGAGTATGCCAGCCTGACAGAGAGGAGCAAGATTTCTGTGTTGGTATGCCAACCTGACAGAGAGGATGGAAAGAGATTTCTGTGTTGGTATGCTAACCTGACAGAGAGGATAGAGAGAGATTTCTGTGTTGGTATGCCAACCTGACAGAGAGGAGAGAAAGGATAGAGAGTATTTCTTTGTTGGGATGCCAACCTGACAGAGAGGATAGAGAGGATGTCTATGTTAGTATGCCAACCTGATAGAGAAGATAGAGAGGACAGAGACGACAAACAGGACAGAGAGGTTTTCTGTATATGTATGCCAACCTGACAGAGAGGACAGGGAGGAAAGAAAGGACAAAGAGGATTTCTGTCTTGGTATGCTAACCTGACAGAAAGGAGTGAGAGATTTATTTGTTGGTATGCCAACCTGACAGAGAGGAGCAAGATTTCTGTGTTGTTATGCCATTCTGACAGAGAGGATAGATATGATTTCTGTGTTGGTATGCTAACCTGACAGGGAGGAGAGAGATTTCTGTGTTGGTATGCCAACCTGACAGAGAGGATAGAGAGGACAGAGAGGATTTCTGTGTTGGTATGCCAACCTGACAGAGAGGATAGAGAGGATGCCTGTGTTGGTATGCCAACCTGGCAGAGGATAGAGAGGCTTTCTGTGTTGGTATGCCAACCTGACAGAGAGGAGAGAGAGGATAGAGAGAGATTTCTGTGTTGGTATGCCAACCTGACAGAGAGGTTAGAGAGGATTTCTGTGTTGGTATGCCAACCTGACAGGGATGATAGAGAGGATAGAGAGAGAAATATCTGTGTTGGTATTCCAACCAGACAGAGAGGATAGAGAGATTTATTTGTTGGTATGCCAACCTGACAGAGAGGAGCGAAATTTCTGTGTTGGTATGCCAATCTGACAGAAAGGATAGAGAGAGATTTCTGTGTTGGTATGCCAACCTGACAGAGAGGATAGAGAGAGATTTCTGTGTTGGTATGCCAACCTGAAAGAGAGGAGAGAGAGGATAGAGGGATTTATTTGTTAGTATGCCAACCTGACAGAGAGGATAGAGAGAGATTTCTGTGTTGGTATGCCAACCTGAAAGAGAGGAGAGAGAGGATAGAGGGATTTATTTGTTAGTATGCCAACCGGACAGAGAGGACAGAGAGCAAAGAAAGGACAAAGAGGATTTCTGTCTTGGTATGCCAACCTGACAGAGAAGAGCGAGAGATTTATTTGTTGGTATGCCAACCGGAAAGATAGGAGTGAGATTTCTGTGTTGGTATGCCATTCTGACAGAGAGGATAGATAGTATTTCTGTGTTGGTATGCCAGCCTGACAGATAGGATAGAGAGATTTCTGTGTTGGTATGCCAATCTGACAGAGAGGATAGAGAGTATTTCTGTGTTCGTATGCCAACCTGACAGAGAGGTTAGAGAGGATTTCTGTGTTGGTATGCCAACCTGACAGACATGAGAGAGAGGAGAAACAGATATTTCTGTGTTGGTATGCCAACCTGACAGGGATGATAGAGAGGATAGAGAGAGAGATATCTGTGTTGGTATTCCAACCAGACAGAGAGGATAGAGAGATTTATTTGTTGGTATGCCAACCTGACAGAGAGGAGCGAAATTTCTGTGTTGGTATGCCAATCTGACAGAGAGGATAGAAAGGATTTTTGTGTTGGTATGCAAGCCTGACAGAAAGGATAGAGAGAGATTTCTGTGTTGGTATGCCAACCTGACAGAGAGGATAGAGAGAGATTTCTGTGTTGGTATGCCAACCTGAAAGAGAGGAGAGAGAGGATAGAGGGATTTATTTGTTAGTATGCCAACCTGACAGAGAGGATAGAGAGAGATTTCTGTGTTGGTATGCCAACCTGAAAGTGAGGAGAGAGAGGATAGAGGGATTTATTTGTTAGTATGCCAACCGGACAGAGAGGACAGAGAGCAAAGAAAGGACAAAGAGGATTTCTGTCTTGGTATGCCAACCTGACAGAGAAGAGCGAGAGATTTATTTGTTGGTATGCCAACCTGAAAGATAGGAGTGAGATTTCTGTGTTGGTATGCCATTCTGACAGAGAGGATAGATAGGATTTCTGTGTTGGTATGCCAGCCTGACAGATAGGATAGAGAGATTTCTGTGTTGGTATGCCAATCTGACAGAGAGGATAGAGAGTATTTCTGTGTTCGTATGCCAACCTGACAGAGAGGAGAGAGTTTTCTGTGTTGGTATGCCAATCTGACAGAGAAGATAGAGAGTTTTTTGTGTTGGTCTGCCAACCTGACAGAGAGGAGAGTGATTTCTGTGTAGGTATGCCAACCTTACAGAGAGGAGAGGATAGAGAGGATGTCTGTGTTGGTATGCCACCCTGACAGAGGATAGAGAGGCTTTTTGTGTTTGTAAGCCAACCTGACAGAGAGGAGCAAGATTTCTGTGTTGGTATGCCAATCTGACAGAGAGGATAGGGAGGATTTCTGTGTTGGTATGCCAACCTGACAGAGAGGAGAGAGATTTCTGTGTTGGTATGCCAATCTGACAGAGAGGATAGAGAGGATTTCTGTGTTGATATGCCAACCTGACATAGAGGAGCGAGATTTCTGTGTTGGTATGCCAATCTGACAGAGAGGATAGAGATTATTTTTGTGTTGGGATGCCAGCCTAAAAGATAGGATAGACAGATTTCTGTGTTGGTATGCCAACCTGACAGAGAGGAGAAAGATTTCTGTGTTGGTATGCCAACCTGACAGATATGAAAGAGAGGAGAAACAGATATTTCTGTGTTGGTATGCCAACCTGACAGAGAGGATAGAGAGAGATTTCTGTGTTGGTATGCCAACCTGACAGAGAGGAGAGCGATTTCTGTGTTGGTATGCCAATCTGACAGAGAGGAAAGATAGGATTTCTGTGTTGGTATGCCAGCCTGACAGATAGGATAGACAGATTTCTGTGTTGGTATGCCAATCTGACAGAGAGGATAGAGAGGATTTCTGTGTTGGTATGCCAACCTGACAGAGAGGAGAGAGATTTCTGTGTTGGTATGCCAATCTGACAGAGAGGATAGAGAGGATTTCTGTGTTGGTATGCCAACCTGACATAGAGGAGCGAGATTTCTGTGTTGGTATGCCAATCTGACAGAGAGGATAGAGATTATTTTTGTGTTGGTATGCCAGCCTAAAAGATAGGATAGACAGATTTCTGTGTTGGTATGCCAACCTGACAGAGAGGAGACAGATTTCTGTGTTGGTATGCCAACCTGACAGATATAAAAGAGAGGAGAAACAGATATTTCTGTGTTGGTATGCCAACCTGACAGAGAGGATAGAGAGGATAGAGAGAAATTTCTGTGTTGGTATGCCAATCTGACAGAGAGCATAGAAAGGATTTCTGTGTTGGCATGCTGAACTGACAGAGAGGATAGAGACAGATTTCTGTGTTGGTATGGCAACCTGACAGAGAGGATAGAGAAGAAAGAGAGGATTTCTGTGTTGGTATGCCAACCTGACAGAGAGGATAGAGAGAGATTTCTGTGTTGGTATGCCAACCTGACAGAGAGGATAGAGAGGATTTCTGTGTTGGTATGCCAACCTGACAGAGAGGAGAATAATTTCTGTGTAGGTATGCCAACCTGACAGAGAGGATGGAAAGAGATTTCTGTGTTGGTATGCTAACCTGACAGAGAGGATAGAGAGAGATTTCTGTGTTGGTATGCCAACCTGACAGAGAGGAGAGAAAGGATAGAGAGTATTATTTTGTTGGGATGCCAACCTGACAGAGAGGATAGAGAGGATGTCTATGTTGGTATGCCAACCTGATAGAGAAGATAGAGAGTTTTTTGTGTTGGTCTGCCAACCTGACAGAGAGGACAGTGATTTCTGTGCAGGTATGCCAACCTTACAGAGAGGAGAGAGAAGATAGAGAGGATTTCTGTGTTGGTATGCCAACCTGACAGAGGATAGAGAGGCTTTTTGTGTTTGTAAGCCAACCTGACAGAGAGGAGCAAGATTTCTGTGTTGGTATGCCAATCTGACAGAGAGGATAGGGAGGATTTCTGTGTTGGTATGCCAACCTGACAGAGAGGAGAGAGATTTCTGTGTTGGTATGCCAACCTGACAGAGAGGATAGAGAGGATTTCTGTGTTGGTATGCCAACCTGACAGAGAGGAGAGAGATTTCTGTGTTGGTATGCCAACCTGACAGAGAGGATAGAGAGGATTTCTGTGTTGGTATGCCAACCTGACAGGGAGGAGATTGATTTCTGTGTAGGTATGCCAACCTGACAGAGGAAATGGAGAGGATAGAGAGGATTTCCATGTAGGTATGCTAATCTGACAGAGAGGAGAGAGAGGACAGAGGATTTCTGTGTTGGTATGCCAATCTGACAGAGAGGATAGGGAGGATTTCTGTGTTGGTATGCCAACCTGACAGAGAGGAGAGAGATTTCTGTGTTGGTATGCCAATCTGACAGAGAGGATAGAGAGGATTTCTGTGTTGGTATGCCAACCTGACAGAGAGGAGAGAGATTTCTGTGTTGGTATGCCAATCTGACAGAGAAGATAGAGAGGACAAAGAGGACAGCAGGGATTTCTGTGTTGGTATGCTAACCTGACAGAGAGGATAGAGAGTTTTCTGTGTTGGTATGCCAATCTAACAGAGAGGATAGATAGGATAGAGGATTTCCATGTAGGTATGCTAATCTGACAGAGAGGAGATAGAGGATTTCTGTGTTGGTATGCCAATCTGACAGAGAAGATAGAGAATTTTTTGTGTTGGTCTGCCAACCTGACAGAGAGAACAGTGATTTCTGTGTAGGTATGCCAACCTTACAGAGAGGAGAGAGAGGATAGAGAGGATTTCTGTGTTGGTATGCCAACCTGACAGAGAAAAGAGATGATAGAGAGAGATTTCTGTGTTGGTATGCCAACCTTACAGAGAGGAGAGAGAGAGGATAGAGAGGATTTCTGATTTGGTATGCCAACCTGACAGAGAGGAGCAAGATTTCTGTGTTGGTATGCCAATCTGACAGAGAGGATAGGGAGGATTTCTGTGTTGGTATGCCAACCTGACAGAGAGGAGAGAGATTTCTGTGTTGGTATGCCAACCTGACAGAGAGGATAGAGAGGATTTCTGTGTTGGTATGCCAACCTGACAGAGAGGAGAATGATTTCTGTGTAGGTATGCCAACCTGACAGAGAGGATGGAAAGAGATTTCTGTGTTGGTATGCTAACCTGACAGAGAGGATAGAGAGAGATTTCTGTGTTGGTATGCCAACCTGACAGAGAGGAGAGAAAGGATAGAGAGTATTTCTTTGTTGGGATGCCAACCTGACAGAGAGGATAGAGAGGATGTCTATGTTGGTATGCCAACCTGATAGAGAAGATAGAGAGTTTTTTGTGTTGGTCTGCCAACCTGACAGAGAGGACAGTGATTTCTGTGTAGGTATGCCAACCTTACAGAGAGGAGAGAGAAGATAGAGAGGATTTCTGTGTTGGTATGCCAACCTGACAGAGGATAGAGAGGCTTTTTGTGTTTGTAAGCCAACCTGACAGAGAAGAGCAAGATTTCTGTGTTGGTATGCCAATCTGACAGAGAGGATAGGGAGGATTTCTGTGTTGGTATGCCAACCTGACAGAGAGGAGAGCGAGGATTTCTGTGTTGGTATGCCAACCTGACAGGGAGGAGATTGATTTCTGTGTAGGTATGCCAACCTGACAGAGGAAATGGAGAGGATAGAGAGGATTTCCATGTAGGTATGCTAATCTGACAGAGAGGAGAGAGAGGACAGAGGATTTCTGTGTTGGTATGCCAATCTGACAGAGAGGATAGGGAGGATTTCTGTGTTGGTATGCCAACCTGACAGAGAGGAGTAAGATTTCTGTGTTGGTATGCCAATCTGACAGAGAGGATAGGGAGGACTTCTGTGTTGGTATATCAACCTGACAGACAGGAGAGAGATTTCTGTGTTGGTATGCCAATCTGACAGAGAGGATAGATAGGATTTCTGTGTTGGTATGCCAATCTGACAGAGAAGATAGAGAGTTTTCTGTGTTGGTATGCCAACCTGACAGAGAGGAGAGTGAGTTCTGTGTAGGTATGCCAACCTGAAAGAGAGGATAGAGAGGATTTCTGTGCTGGTATGCCATTCTGACAAAGAGGAGTGAGATTTCTGTGTTGGTATGCCAATGTGACAGAGAGGATAGAGAGGATTTTTGTGTTGGTATGCCAGCCTGACAAAGAGTAGGGAAATTTCTGTGTTGGTATGCCAATCTGACAGAGAAGATAGAGAGGACAAAGAGGACAGCAGGGATTTCCGTATTGGTATACTAACGTGACAGAGAGGATAGAGAGTTTTCTGTGTTGGTATGCCAATCTAACAGAGAGGATAGATAGGATAGAGGATTTCCATGTAGGTATGCTAATCTGACAGAGAGGAGAGAGAGGATTTCTTTGTTGGTATGCCAATCTGACAGAGGATAGAGAGGCTTTCTGTGTTTGTAAGCCAACCTGACAGAGAGGAGCAAGATTTCTGTGTTGGTATGCCAATCTGACAGAGAGAATAGGGAGGATTTCTGTGTTGGTATGCCAACCTGACAGAGAGGAGAGAGATTTCTGTGTTGGTATACCAATCTGACAGAGAGAATAGGGAGGATTTCTGTGTTGGTATGCCAGCTTGACAGATAGGATAGATAGATTTCGGTGTTGGTATGCCAACTAGACAGAGCGGATAGAAAGGATTTCTGTGTAGGTATGCCAATCTGATAGAGAGGAGAGAGGATAGAGAAGATTTCTGTAATGGTATGCCAACCTGACAGAAAGGATAGAGTTATTTATTTGTTGGTATGCCAACCTGACAGGGAGGAGATTGATTTCTGTTTTGGTATGCCAATCTGACAGAGAAGATAGAGAGGACAAAGTGGACAGCAGGGATTTCTGTGTTAGTATGCTAACCTGACAGAGAGGATAGAGAGTTTTCTGTGTTGGTATGCCAACTTGACAGAGAAGAGAGAGATGATAGAGAGGATTTCTGTGTTGGTATGCCAACCTGACAGAGAGGAGTGAGATTTCTGTGTTGGTATGCCAATCTGACAGAGAGGAGAGTGAGTTCTGTGTAGGTATGCCAACCTGAAAGAGAGGATAGAGAGGATTTCTGTGCTGGTATGCCATTCTGACAAAGAGGAGTGAGATTTCTGTGTTGGTATGCCAATCTGACAGAGAGGATAGAGAGGATTTTTGTGTTGGTATGCCAGCCTGACAAAGAGTAGGGAAATTTCTGTGTTGGTATGCCAATCTGACAGAGAAGATAGAGAGGACAAAGAGGACAGCAGGGATTTCCGTATTGGTATACTAACGTGACAGAGAGGATAGAGAGTTTTCTGTGTTGGTATGCCAATCTAACAGAGAGGATAGATAGGATAGAGGATTTCCATGTAGGTATGCTAATCTGACAGAGAGGAGAGAGAGGATTTCTTTGTTGGTATGCCAATCTGACAGAGGATAGAGAGGCTTTCTGTGTTTGTAAGCCAACCTGACAGAGAGGAGCAAGATTTCTGTGTTGGTATGCCAATCTGACAGAGAGAATAGGGAGGATTTCTGTGTTGGTATGCCAACCTGACAGAGAGGAGAGAGATTTCTGTGTTGGTATACCAATCTGACAGAGAGGGTATAGAGGATTTCTGTGTTGGTATGCCAGCTTGACAGATAGGATAGATAGATTTCGGTGTTGGTATGCCAACCAGACAGAGCGGATAGAAAAGATTTCTGTGTAGGTATGCCAATCTGATAGAGAGGAGAGAGGATAGAGAAGATTTCTGTAATGGTATGCCAACCTGACAGAAAGGATAGAGTTATTTATTTGTTGGTATGCCAACCAGACAGAGAGGATAGAGAGAGTTTTCTGTGTTGGTATGCCAACCTGACAGGGAGGAGATTGATTTCTGTTTTGGTATGCCAATCTGACAGAGAAGATAGAGAGGACAAAGAGGAAAGCAGGGATTTCTGTGTTGGTATGCTAACCTGACAGAGAGGATAGAGAGTTTTCTGTGTTGGTATGCCAACTTGACAGAGAAGAGAGAGATGATAGAGAGGATTTCTGTGTTGGTATGCCAACCTGACAGAGAGGAGTGAGATTTCTGTGTTGGTATGCCAATCTGACAGAGAGGAGAGTGAGTTCTGTGTAGGTATGCCAACCTGAAAGAGAGGATAGAGAGGATTTCTGTGCTGGTATGCCATTCTGACAAAGAGGAGTGAGATTTCTGTGTTGGTATGCCAATCTGACAGAGAGGATAGAGAGGATTTTTGTGTTGGTATGCCAGCCTGACAAAGAGTAGGGAAATTTCTGTGTTGGTATGCCAATCTGACAGAGAAGATAGAGAGGACAAAGAGGACAGCAGGGATTTCCGTATTGGTATACTAACGTGACAGAGAGGATAGAGAGTTTTCTGTGTTGGTATGCCAATCTAACAGAGAGGATAGATAGGATAGAGGATTTCCATGTAGGTATGCTAATCTGACAGAGAGGAGAGAGAGGATTTCTTTGTTGGTATGCCAATCTGACAGAGGATAGAGAGGCTTTCTGTGTTTGTAAGCCAACCTGACAGAGAGGAGCAAGATTTCTGTGTTGGTATGCCAATCTGACAGAGAGGAGAGTGAGTTCTGTGTAGGTATGCCAACCTGAAAGAGAGGATAGAGAGGATTTCTGTGCTGGTATGCCATTCTGACAAAGAGGAGTGAGATTTCTGTGTTGGTATGCCAATCTGACAGAGAGGATAGAGAGGATTTTTGTGTTGGTATGCCAGCCTGACAAAGAGTAGGGAAATTTCTGTGTTGGTATGCCAATCTGACAGAGAAGATAGAGAGGACAAAGAGGACAGCAGGGATTTCCGTATTGGTATACTAACGTGACAGAGAGGATAGAGAGTTTTCTGTGTTGGTATGCCAATCTAACAGAGAGGATAGATAGGATAGAGGATTTCCATGTAGGTATGCTAATCTGACAGAGAGGAGAGAGAGGATTTCTTTGTTGGTATGCCAATCTGACAGAGGATAGAGAGGCTTTCTGTGTTTGTAAGCCAACCTGACAGAGAGGAGCAAGATTTCTGTGTTGGTATGCCAATCTGACAGAGAGGAGAGTGAGTTCTGTGTAGGTATGCCAACCTGAAAGAGAGGATAGAGAGGATTTCTGTGCTGGTATGCCATTCTGACAAAGAGGAGTGAGATTTCTGTGTTGGTATGCCAATCTGACAGAGAGGATAGAGAGGATTTTTGTGTTGGTATGCCAGCCTGACAAAGAGTAGGGAAATTTCTGTGTTGGTATGCCAATCTGACAGAGAAGATAGAGAGGACAAAGAGGACAGCAGGGATTTCCGTATTGGTATACTAACGTGACAGAGAGGATAGAGAGTTTTCTGTGTTGGTATGCCAATCTAACAGAGAGGATAGATAGGATAGAGGATTTCCATGTAGGTATGCTAATCTGACAGAGAGGAGAGAGAGGATTTCTTTGTTGGTATGCCAATCTGACAGAGGATAGAGAGGCTTTCTGTGTTTGTAAGCCAACCTGACAGAGAGGAGCAAGATTTCTGTGTTGGTATGCCAATCTGACAGAGAGAATAGGGAGGATTTCTGTGTTGGTATGCCAACCTGACAGAGAGGAGAGAGATTTCTGTGTTGGTATACCAATCTGACAGAGAGGGTATAGAGGATTTCTGTGTTGGTATGCCAGCTTGACAGATAGGATAGATAGATTTCGGTGTTGGTATGCCAACCAGACAGAGCGGATAGAAAAGATTTCTGTGTAGGTATGCCAATCTGATAGAGAGGAGAGAGGATAGAGAAGATTTCTGTAATGGTATGCCAACCTGACAGAAAGGATAGAGTTATTTATTTGTTGGTATGCCAACCAGACAGAGAGGATAGAGAGAGTTTTCTGTGTTGGTATGCCAACCTGACAGGGAGGAGATTGATTTGTGTTTTGGTATGCCAATCTGACAGAGAAGATAGAGAGGACAAAGAGGAAAGCAGGGATTTCTGTGTTGGTATGCTAACCTGACAGAGAGGATAGAGAGTTTTCTGTGTTGGTATGCCAACTTGACAGAAAAGAGAGAGATGATAGAGAGGATTTCTGTGTTTGTATGCCAACCTGACAGAGAAGAGAGAGATGATAGAGAGGATTTCTGTGTTGGTATGCCAACCTGACAGAGAGGAGTGAGATCTCTGTGTTGGTATGCCAATCTGACAGAGAAGATAGAGAGTTTTCTGTGTTGGTATAACAACCTGACAGAGAGGAGAGTGAGTTCTGTGTAGGTATGCCAACCTGACAGAGAGGATAGAGAGGATTTCTGTGCTGGTATGCCAACCTGACAGAGAGGATTGAGAGGATTTCTGTGCTGGTATGCCAACCTGACAGAGAGGAGTGAGATTTCTGTGTTGGTATGCCAATCTGACAGAGAGGATAGAGAGGATTTCTGTGTTGGTATGCCAATCTGACAGAGAAGATAGAGAGGACAAAGAGGACAGTAGGGATTTCTGTGTTGGTATGCTAACCTGACAGAGAGGATAGGGAGTTTTCTGTGTTGGTATGCCAATCTAACAGAGAGGATAGATAGGATAGAGGATTTCCATGTAGGTATGCTAATCTGACAGAGAGGAGAGAGAGGATTTCTGTGTTGGTGTGCCAATCTGACAGAGAAGATAGAGAGATTTCTTTGTTGGTCTGCCAACCTGACAGAGAGGAGAGTGATTTCTGTGTAGGTATGCCAACCTTACAGAGAGGAGAGAGAGGATAGAGAGGATATCTGTGTTGGTATGCCAATCTGACAGAGAAGATAGAGAGGACAAAGAGGAAAGCAGGGATTTCTGTGTTGGTATGCTAACCTGACAGAGAGGATAGAGAGTTTTCTGTGTTGGTATGCCAACTTGACAGAAAAGAGAGAGATGATAGAGAGGATTTCTGTGTTTGTATGCCAACCTGACAGAGAAGAGAGAGATGATAGAGAGGATTTCTGTGTTGGTATGCCAACCTGACAGAGAGGAGTGAGATCTCTGTGTTGGTATGCCAATCTGACAGAGAAGATAGAGAGTTTTCTGTGTTGGTATAACAACCTGACAGAGAGGAGAGTGAGTTCTGAGTAGGTATGCCAACCTGACAGAGAGGATAGAGAGGATTTCTGTGCTGGTATGCCAACCTGACAGAGAGGATTGAGAGGATTTCTGTGCTGGTATGCCAACCTGACAGAGAGGAGTGAGATTTCTGTGTTGGTATGCCAATCTGACAGAGAGGATAGAGAGGATTTCTGTGTTGGTATGCCAATCTGACAGAGAAGATAGAGAGGACAAAGAGGACAGTAGGGATTTCTGTGTTGGTATGCTAACCTGACAGAGAGGATAGGGAGTTTTCTGTGTTGGTATGCCAATCTAACAGAGAGGATAGATAGGATAGAGGATTTCCATGTAGGTATGCTAATCTGACAGAGAGGAGAGAGAGGATTTCTGTGTTGGTATGCCAATCTGACAGAGGAGATAGAGAGATTTCTTTGTTGGTCTGCCAACCTGACAGAGAGGAGAGTGATTTCTGTGTAGGTATGCCAACCTTACAGAGAGGAGAGAGAGGATAGAGAGGATATCTGTGTTGGTATGCCAACCTGACAGAGGATAGAGAGGCTTTTTGTGTTTGTAAGCCAACCTGACAGAGAGGAGTAAGATTTCTGTGTTGGTATGCCAATCTGACAGAGAGGATAGGGAGGATTTTTGTGTTGGTATGCCTGCCTGACAGATAGGATAGACAGATTTCTGTTTTGGTATGCCAATCCGACAGAGAGGACAGAGAGGATTTCTGTGTTGGTATGCCAACCTGACAGAGAGGAGAGAGATTTCTGTGTTGGTATGCCAATCTGACAGAGAGGATAGATAGGATTTCTGTGTTGGTATGCCAGCCTGACAGATAGGATAGACAGATTTCTTTGTTGGTATGCCAATCCGACAGAGAGGACTGAGAGGATTTCTGTGTTGGTATGCCAACCTGACAGAGAGGAGAGAGATTTCTGTGTTGGTATGCCAATCTGACAGAGAGGATAGAGAGGATTTTTGTGTTGGTATGCCATTCTGACAAAGAGGAGTGAGATTTCTGTGTTGGTATGCCAATCTGACAGAGAGGATAGAGAGGATTTTTGTGTTGGTATGCCTGCCTGACAAAGAGTAGGGACATTTCTGTGTTGGTATGCCAACCTGACAGAGAAGATAGAGAGGACAGAGGATTTATGTGTTTGTATGCCAAGCTGACAGAGAAAAGAGAGGAGAGAGAGGATAGAGAGGATTTCTGTGTTGGTATGCCAACCTGACAGAGAGGAGAGTTAGTTCTGTGTAGGTATGCCAACCTGACAGAGAGGATAGAGAGGATTTCTGTGCTGGTATGCCAACCTGACAGAGAGGAGTGAGATTTCTGTGTTGGTATGCCAATCTGACAGAGAGGATAGAGAGGACAAATAGGACAGCAGGGATTTCTGTGTTGGTATGCTAACCTGACAGAGAGGATAGAGAGTTTTCTGTGTTGGTATGCCAATCTAACAGAGAGGATAGATAGGATAGAGGATTTCCATGTAGGTGTGCTAATCTGACAGAGAGGAGAGAGAGGATTTCTGTGTTGGTATGCCAATCTGACAGAGAAGATAGAGAGTTTTTTGTGTTGGTCTGCCAACCTGACAAAGAGGAGAGTGATTTCTGTGTAGGTATGCCAACCTTACAGAGAGGAGAGAGAAGATAGAGAGGATATCTGTGTTGGTATGCCAACCTGACAGAGGATAGAGAGGCTTTTTGTGTTTGTAAGCCAACCTGACAGAGAGGAGTAAGATTTCTGTGTTGGTATGCCAATCTGACAGAGAGGATAGGGAGGACTTCTGTGTTGGTATGCCAACCTGACAGACAGGAGAGAGATTTCTGTGTTGGTATGCCAATCTGACAGAGAGGATAGATAGGATTTCTGTGTTGGTATGCCAGCCTGACAGATAGGATAGACAGATTTCTGTGTTGGTATGCCAATCTGACAGAGAAGATAGAGAGTTTTTTGTGTTGGTCTGCCAACCTGACAGAGAGGAGAGTGATTTCTGTGTAGGTATGCCAACCTTACAGAGAGGAGAGAGAGGATAGAGAGGATTTCTGTGTTGGTATGTCAACCTGACATAGAGGAGAGTTAGTTCTGTGTGGGTATGCCAACCTGACAGAGAGGATAGAGAGGATTTCTGTGCTGGTATGTCAACCTGACAGAGAGGAGTGAGATTTCTGTGATGGTATGCCAATCTGACAGAGAGGATAGAGAGGACAAAGAGGACAGCAGGGATTTCTGTGTTGGTATGCTAACCTGACAGAGAGGATAGAGAGTTTTCTGTGTTGGTATGCCAATCTAACAGAGAGGATAGATAGGATAGAGGATTTCCATGTAGGTATGCTAATCTGACAGAGAGGAGATAGAGGATTTCTGTGTTGATATGCCAATCTGACAGAGAAGATAGAGAGTTTTTTGTGTTGGTCTGCCAACCTGACAGAGAGGAGAGTGATTTCTGTGTAGGTATGCCAACCTTACAGAGAGGAGAGAGAGGATAGAGAGGATTTCTGTGTTGGTATGCCAACCTGACAGCGAAAAGAGATGATAGAGAGACATTTCTGTGTTGGTATGCCAACCTTACAGAGAGGAGAGAGAGAGAGAGGATAGAGAGGATTTCTGATTTGGTATGCCAACCTGACAGAGGATAGAGAGGCTTTTTGTGTTTGTAAGCCAACCTGACAGAGAGGAGCAAGATTTCTGTGTTGGTATGCAAATCTGACAGAGAGGATAGGGAGGATTTCTGTGTTGGTATGCCAACCTGACAGAGAGGAGAGAGATTTCTGTGTTGGTATGCCAACCAGACAGAGAGGAGAGAGATTTCTGTGTTGGTATGCCAACCTGACAGAGAAGATAGAGAGGACAAAGAGGACAGTAGGGATTTCTGTGTTGGTATGCTAACCTGACAGAGAGGATAGGGAGTTTTCTGTGTTGGTATGCCAATCTAACAGAGAGGATAGATAGGATAGAGGATTTCCATGTAGGTATGCTAATCTGACAGAGAGGAGAGAGAGGATTTCTGTGTTGGTATGCCAATCTGACAGAGGAGATAGAGAGATTTCTTTGTTGGTCTGCCAACCTGACAGAGAGGAGAGTGATTTCTGTGTAGGTATGCCAACCTTACAGAGAGGAGAGAGAGGATAGAGAGGATATCTGTGTTGGTATGCCAACCTGACAGAGGATAGAGAGGCTTTTTGTGTTTGTAAGCCAACCTGACAGAGAGGAGTAAGATTTCTGTGTTGGTATGCCAATCTGACAGAGAGGATAGGGAGGATTTTTGTGTTGGTATGCCTGCCTGACAGATAGGATAGACAGATTTCTGTTTTGGTATGCCAATCCGACAGAGAGGACAGAGAGGATTTCTGTGTTGGTATGCCAACCTGACAGAGAGGAGAGAGATTTCTGTGTTGGTATGCCAATCTGACAGAGAGGATAGATAGGATTTCTGTGTTGGTATGCCAGCCTGACAGATAGGATAGACAGATTTCTGTGTTGGTATGCCAATCCGACAGAGAGGACTGAGAGGATTTCTGTGTTGGTATGCCAACCTGACAGAGAGGAGAGAGATTTCTGTGTTGGTATGCCAATCTGACAGAGAGGATAGAGAGGATTTTTGTGTTGGTATGCCATTCTGACAAAGAGGAGTGAGATTTCTGTGTTGGTATGCCAATCTGACAGAGAGGATAGAGAGGATTTTTGTGTTGGTATGCCTGCCTGACAAAGAGTAGGGACATTTCTGTGTTGGTATGCCAACCTGACAGAGAAGATAGAGAGGACAGAGGATTTATGTGTTTGTATGCCAAGCTGACAGAGAAAAGAGAGGAGAGAGAGGATAGAGAGGATTTCTGTGTTGGTATGCCAACCTGACAGAGAGGAGAGTTAGTTCTGTGTAGGTATGCCAACCTGACAGAGAGGATAGAGAGGATTTCTGTGCTGGTATGCCAACCTGACAGAGAGGAGTGAGATTTCTGTGTTGGTATGCCAATCTGACAGAGAGGATAGAGAGGACAAATAGGACAGCAGGGATTTCTGTGTTGGTATGCTAACCTGACAGAGAGGATAGAGAGTTTTCTGTGTTGGTATGCCAATCTAACAGAGAGGATAGATAGGATAGAGGATTTCCATGTAGGTGTGCTAATCTGACAGAGAGGAGAGAGAGGATTTCTGTGTTGGTATGCCAATCTGACAGAGAAGATAGAGAGTTTTTTGTGTTGGTCTGCCAACCTGACAAAGAGGAGAGTGATTTCTGTGTAGGTATGCCAACCTTACAGAGAGGAGAGAGAAGATAGAGAGGATATCTGTGTTGGTATGCCAACCTGACAGAGGATAGAGAGGCTTTTTGTGTTTGTAAGCCAACCTGACAGAGAGGAGTAAGATTTCTGTGTTGGTATGCCAATCTGACAGAGAGGATAGGGAGGACTTCTGTGTTGGTATGCCAACCTGACAGACAGGAGAGAGATTTCTGTGTTGGTATGCCAATCTGACAGAGAGGATAGATAGGATTTCTGTGTTGGTATGCCAGCCTGACAGATAGGATAGACAGATTTCTGTGTTGGTATGCCAATCTGACAGAGAAGATAGAGAGTTTTTTGTGTTGGTCTGCCAACCTGACAGAGAGGAGAGTGATTTCTGTGTAGGTATGCCAACCTTACAGAGAGGAGAGAGAGGATAGAGAGGATTTCTGTGTTGGTATGTCAACCTGACATAGAGGAGAGTTAGTTCTGTGTGGGTATGCCAACCTGACAGAGAGGATAGAGAGGATTTCTGTGCTGGTATGTCAACCTGACAGAGAGGAGTGAGATTTCTGTGATGGTATGCCAATCTGACAGAGAGGATAGAGAGGACAAAGAGGACAGCAGGGATTTCTGTGTTGGTATGCTAACCTGACAGAGAGGATAGAGAGTTTTCTGTGTTGGTATGCCAATCTAACAGAGAGGATAGATAGGATAGAGGATTTCCATGTAGGTATGCTAATCTGACAGAGAGGAGATAGAGGATTTCTGTGTTGATATGCCAATCTGACAGAGAAGATAGAGAGTTTTTTGTGTTGGTCTGCCAACCTGACAGAGAGGAGAGTGATTTCTGTGTAGGTATGCCAACCTTACAGAGAGGAGAGAGAGGATAGAGAGGATTTCTGTGTTGGTATGCCAACCTGACAGCGAAAAGAGATGATAGAGAGACATTTCTGTGTTGGTATGCCAACCTTACAGAGAGGAGAGAGAGAGAGAGGATAGAGAGGATTTCTGATTTGGTATGCCAACCTGACAGAGGATAGAGAGGCTTTTTGTGTTTGTAAGCCAACCTGACAGAGAGGAGCAAGATTTTTGTGTTGGTATGCCAATCTGACAGAGAGGATAGGGAGGATTTCTGTGTTGGTATGCCAACCTGACAGAGAGGAGAGAGATTTCTGTGTTGGTGTGCCAACCAGACAGAGAGGAGAGAGATTTCTGTGTTGGTATGCCAACCTGACAGAGAGGATAGAGAGGACAAAGAGGACAGCAGGGATTTCTGTGTTGATATGCTAACCTGACAGAGAGGATAGAGAGTTTTCTGTGTTGGTATGCCAACTTGACAGAGAAGAAAGAGATGATAGAGAGGATTTCTGTGTTGGTATGCCAACATGACAGAGAGGAGTGAGATTTCTGTGTTGGTATGCCAATCTGACAGAGAAGATAGAGAGTTTTCTGTGTTGGTATGCCAACCTGACAGAGAGGAGAGTGAGTTCTGTGTAGGTATGCCAACCTGACAGAGGGGATGGAGAGGATAGAGAGGATTTCCATGTAGGTATGCTAATCTGACAGAGAGGAGAGACAGGACAGAGGATTTCTGTGTTGGTATGCCAATCTGACAGAGAGGAGAGAGATTTCTGTGTTGGTATGCCAATCTGACAGAGAGGATAGAGAGGATTTCTGTGTTGGTATGCCAACCTGACAGAGAGGAGAGAGATTTCGGTGTTGGTATGCCAATCTGACAGAGAGGATAGAGAGGATTTCTGTGTTGGTATGCCAACCTGACAGAGAGGAGAGAGATTTCTGTGTTGGTATGCCAATCTGACAGAGAAGATAGAGAGGACAAAGAGGACAGCAGGGATTTCTGTGTTGGTATGCTAACCTGACAGAGAGGATAGAGAGTTTTCTGTGTTGGTATGCCAATCTAACAGAGGATAGATAGTATAGAGGATTTCCATGTAGGTATGCTAATCTGACAGAGAGGAGATAGAGGATTTCTGTGTTGGTATGCCAATCTGACAAGAAGATAGAGAGTTTTTTGTGTTGGTCTGCCAACCTGACAGAGAGGAGAGTGATTTCTGTGTAGGTATGCCAACCTTACAGAGAGGAGAGAGAGGATAGAGAGGATTTCTGATTTGGTATGCCAACCTTACAGAGAGGAGAGAGAGAGGATAGAGAGGATTTCTGATTTGGTATGCCAACCTGACAGAGGATAGAGAGAATTTTTGTGTTTGTAAGCCAACCTGACAGAGAGGAGCAAGAGTTCTGTGTTGGTATCCCAATCTGACAGAGGGGATAGGGAGGATTTCTGTGTTGGTATGCCAACCTGACAGAGAGGAGAGAAATTTCTGTGTTGGTATGCCAACCTGACAGTGAGGAGAGAGATCTCTGTGTTGGTATGCCAACCTGACAGAGAGGATAGAGAAGATTTCTGTGTTGGTATGCTAACCTGACAGGGAGGAGATTGATTTCTGTGTAGGTATGCCAACCTGACAGAGGGGATGGAGAGGATAGAGAGGATTTCCATGTAGGTATGCTAATCTGACAGAGAGGAGATTGATTTCTGTGTAGGTATGCCAATCTGACAGAGAGAATAGGGAGGATTTCTGTGTTGGTATGCCAACCTGACAGAGAGGAGAGAGATTTCTGTGTTGGTATGCCAACCTGACAGAGAGGAGAGAGATTTCTGTGTAGGTATGCCAACCTGACAGAGAGGAGAGAGGATTTCTGTGTTGGTATGCCAACCTGACAGAGAGGAGAGAGATTTCTGTGTTGGTATGCCCATCTGACAGAGAAGATAGAGAGGACAAAGAGGACAGCAGGGATTTCTGTGTTGGTATGCTAACCTGACAGAGAGGAGAGAGAGTTTTCTGTGTTGGTATGCCAATCTAACAGAGAGGATAGATAGGATAGAGGATTTCCATGTAGGTATGCTAATCTGACAGAGAGGAGATAGAGGATTTCTGTGTTGGTATGCCAATCTGACAGAGAGGAGAGTGATTTCTGTGTAGGTATGCCAACCTTACAGAGAGGAGAGAGAGGATAGAGAGGATTTCTGTGTTGGTATGCCAACCTGACAGAGAAAAGAGATGATAGAGAGAGATTTCTGTGTTGGTATGCCAACCTTACAGAGAGGAGAGAGAGAGGATAGAGAGGATTTCTGATTTGGTATGCCAACCTGACAGAGGATAGAGAGGCTTTTTGTGTTTGTAAGCCAACCTGACAGAGAGGAGCAAGATTTCTGTGTTGGTATGCCAATCTGACAGAGAGGACAGGGAGGATTTCTGTGTTGGTATGCCAACCTGACAGAGAGGAGAGAGATTTCTGTGTTGGTATGTCAACCTGACAGAGAGGAGAGAGATTTCTGTGTTGATATGCCAACCTGACAGAGAGGATAGAGAGGATTTCTGTGTTGGTATGCCAACCTGACAAGGAGGAGATTGATTTCTGTGTAGGTATGCCAACCTGACAAAGAGGAGAGAGAGGATTTCTGTGTTGGTATGCCAATCTGACAGAGAAGATAGAGAAGACAAAGAGGACAGCAGGGATTTCTGTGTTGGTATGCTAACCTGACAGAGAGGATAGAGAGTTTTCTGTGTTGGTATGCCAACTTGACAGAGAAGAGAGAGATGATAGAGAGGATTTCTGTGTTGGTATGCCAACCTGACAGAGAGGAGTGAGATTTCTGTGTTGGTATGCCAATCCAACAGAGAGGATAGATAGGATAGAGGATTTCCATGTAGGTATGCTAATCTGACAGAGGATAGAGAGGCTTTATGTGTTTGTAAGCCAACCTGACAGAGAGGAGCAAGATTTCTGTGTTTTTATGCCAATCTGACAGAGAGAATAGGGAGGATTTCTGTGTTGGTATGCCAACCTGACAGAGAGGAGAGAGATTTCTGTGTTGGTATGCCAATCTGACAGAGAGGATATAGAGGATTTCTGTGTTGGTATGCCAGCTTGACAGATAGGATAGATAGATTTCGGTGTTGGTATGCCAACCAGACAGAGCGGATAGAAAGGATTTCTGTGTAGGTATGCCAATCTGATAGAGAGGAGAGAGGATAGAGATTTCTGTAATGGTATGCCAACCTGACAGAAAGGGTAGAGTTATTTATTTGTTGGTATGCCAACCAGACAGAGAGGATAGAGAGAGTTTTCTGTGTTGGTATGCCAACCTGACAGGGAGGAGATTGATTTCTGTTTTGGTATGCCAATCTGACAGAGAAGATAGAGAGGACAAAGAGGAAAGCAGGGATTTCTGTGTTGGTATGCTAATCTGACAGAGAGGATAGAGAGTTTTCTGTGTTGGTATGCCAACTTGACAGAAAAGAGAGAGATGATAGAGAGGATTTCTGTGTTGGTATGCCAACCTGATAGAGAAGAGAGAGATGATAGAGAGGATTTCTGTGTTGGTATGCCAACCTGACAGAGAGGAGTGAGATCTCTGTGTTGGTATGCCAATCTGACAGAGAAGATAGAGAGTTTTCTGTGTTGGTATGTCAACCTGACAGAGAGGATAGAGAGTTTTCTGTGTTGGTATGCCAATCTAACAGAGAGGATAGATAGGATAGAGGATTTCCATGTAGGTATGCTAATCTGACAGAGAGGAGAGAGAGGATTTCTGTGTTGGTATGCCAATCTGACAGAGAAGATAGAGAGTTTTTTGTGTTGGTCTGCCAACCTGACAGAGAGAAGAGTGATTTCTGTGTAGGTATGCCAACCTTACAGAGAGGAGAGAGAGGATAGAGAGGATTTCTGTGTTGGTATGTCAACCTGACAGAGAGGAGAGTTAGTTCTGTGTAGGTATGCCAACCTGACAGAGAGGATAGAGAGGATTTCTGTGCTGGTATGCCAACCTGACAGAGAGGATAGAGAGGATTTCTGTGCTGGTATGTCAACCTGACAGAGAGGAGTGAGATTTCTGTGATGGTATGCCAATCTGACAGAGAGGATAGAGAGGACAAAGAGGACAGCAGGGATTTCTGTGTTGGTATGCTAACCTGACAGAGAGGATAGAGAGTTTTCTGTGTTGGTATGCCAATCTAACAGAGAGGATAGATAGGATAGAGGATTTCCATGTAGGTATGCTAATCTGACAGAGAGGAGAGAGAGGATTTCTGTGTTGGTATGCCAATCTGACAGAGAAGATAGAGAGTTTTTTTTGTTGGTCTGCCAACCTGACAGAGAGGAGAGTGATTTCTGTGTAGGTATGCCAACCTTACAGAGAGGAGAGAGAGGATAGAGAGGATTTCTGTGTTGGTATGCCAACCTGACAGAGAGGAGTGAGATATCTGTGTTGGTATGCCAATCTGACAGAGAGGATAGAGAGCATTTCTGTGCTGGTATGCTAACCTGACAGAGAGGAGTGAGATTTCTGTGATGGTATGCCAATCTGACAGAGATGATAGAGAGGATTTCTGTGTTTGTATGCCAACCTGACAGCAGGGAGAGAGAGAGAGGATAGAGATATTTATGTTTTGGTATGCCAACCTGACAGTTAGGATAGAGAGGATTTCTGTGTTGGTATGCCATCCTGACAGAGAGGATAGAGAGAGATTTTTGTGTTGGTATGTCAACCTGACAGAGAGAACAGAGGGAGATTTCTGTGTTAGTATGCCAACTTGACAGAGAGGAGCGAGATTTCTGTGTTGGTATGCCAACCTGACAGATAGAATAGAGAGGATTTCTTTGTTGGTATGTCAACCTGACAGAGAGGATAGAGAGGATTTCCATGTAGGTATGCCAATCTGACAGAGAGGATAGAGAGGCCAGAGGATTTATGTGTTGGTATGCCAAGCTGACAGAGAAAAGAGAGGATAGAGAAGAAAGAGAGGATTTCTGTGTTGGTATGCCAACCTGACAGAGAAAAGAGATGATAGAGAGAGATTTCTGTGTTGGTATGCCAACCTTACAGAGAGGAGAGAGAGAGGATAGAGAGGATTTCTGATATGGTATGCCAACCTGACAGAGGATAGAGAGGCTTTTTGTGTTTGTAAGCCAACCTGACAGAGAGGAGCAAGATTTCTGTGTTGGTATGCCAATCTGACAGAGAGGATAGAGAGGACAAAGAGGACAGCAGGGATTTCTGTGTTGGTATGCCAACCTGACAGAGAGGATAGAGAGTTTTCTCTGTTGGTATGCCAATCTATCAGAGAGGATAGATAGGATAGAGGATTTCTGTGTTGGTATGCCAATTTGACAGAGAAGATAGAGAGTTTTTTGTGTTGGTCTGCCAACCTGACAGAGAGGAGAGTGATTTCTGTGTAGGTATGCCAACCTTACAGAGAGGAGAGAGAAGATGGAGAGGATTTCTGTCTTGGTATGCCAACCTGACAGAGGATAGAGAGGCTTTTTGTGTTTGTAAGCCAACCTGACAGAGAGGAGTAAGATTTCTGTGTTGGTATGCCAATCTGACAGAGAGGATAGGGAGGACTTCTGTGTTGGTATGCCAACCTGACAGACAGGAGACAGATTTCTGTGTTGGTATGCCAATCTGACAGAGAGGATAGATAGGATTTCTGTGTTGGTATGCCAGCCTGACAGATAGGATAGACAGATTTCTGTTTTGGTATGACAATCCGACAGAGATAGAGAGGATTTCTGTGTTGGTATGCCAACCTGACAGAGAAGATAGAGATTTCTCTGTTGGTATGCCAATCTGACAGAGAGGATAGAGAGGATCTTTGTGTTGGTATGCCATTCTGACAAAGAGGAGTGACATTTCTGTGTTGGTATGCCAATCTGACAGAGAGGATAGAGAGGATTTTTGTGTTGGTATGCCAGCCTGACAAAGAGTAGGGAAATTTCTGTGTTGGTATGCCAATCTGACAGAGAAGATAGAGAGGACAAAGAGGACAGCAGGGATTTCTGTGCTGGTATGCTAACCTGACAGAGAGGATAGAGTGTTTTCTGCGTTGGTATGCCATTTTGACAGAGAAGAGAGAGAGATGATAGAGAGGATTTCTGTGTTGGTATGCCAATCTGACAGAGAAGATAGAGAGTTTTTTCTGTTGGTATGCCAACCTGACAGAGAGGAGAGTGAGTTCTGTGTAGGTATGCTAACCTGACAGAGGGGATGGAGAGGATAGAGAGGATTTCCATGTAGGTATGCTAATCTGACAGAGAGGAGAGAGAGGACAGAGGATTTCTTTGTTGGTATGCCAATCTGACAGAGAGAAGAGTGATTTTTGTGTTGGCATGCCAACATGACAGAGGATAGAGAGAGATTTCTGTCTTGGTATGCCAACCAGACAGAGAGGATAGAGAGGACAAATAGGACAGCGGGGTTTTCTGTGTTGGTATGCCAACCTGACAGAGAGGAGAGTAATTTCTGTGTAGGTATGCCAATCTGACAGAGAGGATAGAGAGGACAGAGGATTTATGTGTTGGTATGCCAAGCTGACAGAGAAAAGAGAGGATAGAGAAGAAAGAGAGGATTTCTGTGTTGGTATGCCAACCTGACAGAGAAAAGAGATGATAGAGAGAGATTTCTGTGTTGGTATGCCAACCTTACAGAGAGGAGAGAGAGAGGATAGAGAGGATTTCTGATTTGGTATGCCAACCTGACAGAGGATAGAGAGGCTTTTTGTGTTTGTAAGCCAACCTGACAGAGAGGAGAAAGATTTCTGTGTTTGTATGCCAATCTGACAGAGAGGATAGGGAGGATTTCTGTGTTTGTATGCCAACCTGACAGAGAGGAGAGAGATTTCTGTGTTGGTATGCCAACCTGACAGAGAGGATAGAGAGGATTTCTGTGTTGGTATGCCAACCTGACAGGGAGGAGATTGATTTCTGTGTAGGTATGCCAACCTGACAGAGGGGATGGAGAGGATAGAGAGGATTTCCATGTAGGTATGCTAATCTGACAGAGAGGACAGAGAGGAGAGAGATTTCTGTGTTGGTATGCCAATCTGACAGAGAGGATAGAGAGGATTTCTGTGTTGGTATGCCAACTTGACAGATAGTACAGAGAGGATTTCGGTGTTGATATGCCGAACTGACAAGAGAGGATACGGAGGATAGAGAGGATTTCTGTGTAGGTATGCCAATCTGACAGAGAGGAGAGCGATTTCTGTGTTAGTATGCCAAGCTGAGAGAGAGGAGAGAGAGGATAGAGAGGGTTTCCTTGTTGGTATGCCAACCTGACAGAGATGATAGAGAGGATTTCTGTGTTGGTATGCCAACCCGACAGAGAGGATAGAAAGGATTTCTGTGTAGGTATGCCAATCTGACAGAGAGGAGAGAGGATAGAGTAGATTTCTATAATGGTATGCCAACCTGACAGAAAGGATAGAGTTATTTATTTGTTGGTATGCCAACCAGACAGAGAGGATAGAGAGAGTTTTCTGTGTTGGTATTTCAACCTGACAATGGGGAGCAATATTTCTGTGTTGATATGCCAACCTGACAGAGGATAGAGAGGCTTTCTGTGTTTGTAAGCCAACCTGATAGAAAGGAGTAAGATTTCTGTGTTGGTATGCCAACCTGACAGAGAGGAGAAAGATTTCTGTGTTGGTATGCCAACCAGACAGAGAGGATAGAGAGGACAAAGAGGACAGCGGGGATTTCTGTGTTGGTATGCTTACCTGACAGAAAGGATACAGAGAGTTTTCTGTGTTGGCATGCCAACCTGACAGAGAGGAGAGTGATTTCTGTGTAGGTATGCCAACCTGACAGAGAGGATAGAGTAGATTTCTGTGTTGGTATGCCAACCTGACAGAGAGGAGCAAGATTTCTGTGTAGGTGTGCCAACCTGACAGAGAGGATAGAGAGTTTTCTGTGTTGGTATGCCAACCTGACAGAGAGGAGAGTGATTTCTGTTTAGGTATGCAGACCTGACAGAGAGGATAGAGAGGATTTCTGTGTTGGTATGCCAACCTGACGGAGAGGAGCAAGATTTCTGTGTAGGTATGCCAACCTGACAGAGAGGATAGAGAGGATTTCCGTGTAGGTATGCCAACCTGACAGAGAGGATAGAGAGGATTTCCGTGTAGGTATGCTAATCTGACAGAGAGGAGAGAGGATAGAGAAGATTTCTGAAATGGTATTCCATCCTGATAGATAGGATAGAGATATTTATTTGTTGGCTAGCCAACCTGACAGAGAGAAAAGAGAGTAAAGAAAGGACAGAGAGGATTAATGTGTTGGTATGCCAACCTGACAGAGAGGGGAGTGATTTCTGTGTTGGTATGCCAACCTGACAGAGAGGACAGAGAGAGATTTCTGTGTTGGTATGCCAACCTGACAGAGAGGAGAGAGATTTCTGTGTTGGTATGCCAACCTGACAGATAGAATAGAGAGGATTTCTTTGTTGGTATGTCAACCTGACAGAGAGGACAGAGAGAGATTTCTGTGTTGGTATGCCAACCTGACAGAGAGGAGAGAGATTTCTGTGTTGGTATGCCAACCAGACAGAGAGGATAGAGAGGATTTCTTTGTTGGTATGTCAACCTGACAGAGAGGACAGAGAGAGATTTCTGTGTTGGTATGCCAACCTGACAGAGAGGAGAGAGATTTCTGTGTTGGTATGCCAACCAGACAGAGAGGATAGAGAGGATTTCTGTGTTGGTATGCCAACCTGACAGAGAGGAGCAAGATTTCTGTGTAGGTATGCCAACCTGACAGAGAGGATAGAGAGGACAAAGAGGACAGCGAGGATTTCTGTGTTGGTATACCTACCTGACAGAGAGGATAGAGAGGATTTCCGTGTAGGTATGCCAATCTGACAGAGAGGATAGAGAGGACAGAGGATTTCTCTCTTGGTATGCCAACCTGACAGAGAGGATAGAGATAGATTTCTGTGTTGGTATGTCAACCTGACAGAGAGGATAGAGAGGACAAAGAGGACAGCAGGGATTTCTGTGTTGGTATAATAACCTGACAGAGAGGATAGAGTTTTCTGTGTTGGTATGCCAACCTGACAGAGAGGAGAGTGATTTCTGTGTAGGTATGCCAACCTGACCGAGAGGATAGAGAGTTTTCTCTGTTGGTATGCCAACCTGACAGAGAGGAGAGTGATTTCTGTTTAGGTATGCAGACCTGACAGAGAGGATAGAGAGAATTTCTGTGTTGGTATGACAACCTGACAGAGGGGAGCAATATTTCTGTGTTGGTATGCCAATCTGACAGCGAGGATAGAGAGGATTTTTGTGTTGGTATGCCAATCTGACAGCGAGGATAGAGAGGATATTCGTGTTTGTATGCCAACCTGACAGCAGGGAGAGAGAGAGAGGATAGAGATATTTATGTTTTGGTATGCCAACCTGACAGTTAGGATACAGAGGATTTCTGTGTTGGTATGCCATCCTGACAGAGAGGATAGAGAGAGATTTCTGTGTTGGTATGTCAACCTGACAGAGAGAACAGAGAGAGATTTCTGTGTTAGTATGCCAACTTGACAGAGAGGAGCGAGATTTCTGTGTTGGTATGCCAACCTGACAGATAGAATAGAGAGGATTTCTTTGTTGGTATGTCAACCTGACAGAGAGGACAGAGAGGATTTCTGTGTTGGTATGCCAAGCTGACAGAGAGGACAGAGAGGATTTCTGTGTTGGTATGCCAACTTGACAGATAGTACAGAGAGGATTTCGGTGTTGATATGCCGAACTGACAAGAGAGGATACGGAGGATAGAGAGGATTTCTGTGTAGGTATGCCAATCTGACAGAGAGGAGAGAGATTTCTGTGTTAGTATGCCAAGCTGAGAGAGAGGAGAGAGAGGATAGAGAGGGTTTCCTTGTTGGTATGCCAACCTGACAGAGATGATAGAGAGGATTTCTGTGTTGGTATGCCAACCAGACAGAGGTGATAGAGAGGATTTCTGTGCTGGTATGCCAACCTGACAGAGAGGAGAGAGAGATTTCTGTTTTGGTATGCCAACTTGACAGAGAGGAGAGAGAGATTTCTGTGTTGGTATGCCAACCTGACAGAGAGGAGAGAGAGATTTCTGTGTTGGTATGCCAACCTGACAGAGAGGATAGAGAATGTTTTTTGTTTGTTTTACGAAAGAGGATTACAAGGGGAAAGCTGGTACAATATACATCTTATTATTCTGAGAGAAAAAAATCTGAGTTGTGAGATTAAACTGAAAAAGTTTTAAAAGGACAAAATTCAGAAATAAGGTTAGAAATTTGACTTTTTGTCAAATAACTAAAATGTGAATGTATGTTTGGAAACTTGTACACATAAATTTTAAGAAAAATTCACTATTTTTTTTTCTCCAGAACCCTTCAGATGGGTAGTCACCTAAATCCATCATTGTCGGCCTTTATCATCTATATGCTGCCCCTGGCTCAGATCATAGAGCATTTCAACATTTCTTACCACACATACGCAGATGACACACAAGTTTATATTTCTGTGTCACCACACGGCTACAGTCCTTTACTGACACTGAGTAAATATATCCATCAAATCACTGAGTGGATGTGCCAGAACTTCCTCCAGCTTATTGTGGACAAAAACAGAAGTGATTGTTTTTTGCCCCCAAAAAGATAGGTCAAAGGTCAGTGCTCACCTTGAGTCCATGTCACTAAATCCCACAAGCCAAGCCAGAAATCTGGGTGTAATTATTGACTCAGACCTGAAATTCAACAACCATTTAAAAGTTATTACCAAGTCTGCCTATTACCAGCTGAAGAACATCGCTAGAATCAAGGGTTTTCTGTCCAAACCAGACAAAGAAAAACTCATTCATTTTCAGTAAATTAGATTATTGTAATGGTGTCTTCACTGGTCTAAACAAAAAATCAATGAAGCAGCTACAGCTGAACCAAAATGCTGCTGCCAGAGTCCTGACCGGTACCAAGAAACTGGTACCGGTCCTTACATTGGCTTCCTGTGGGTCAAAGGATAGAATTCAAAATCTTACTCCTGGTCTTTAAAGCACTAAATGGCCTTGGACCCAAATACATCCTAGACATGCTGTGTCCCTATGAAGCATCCAGAGCCAAACAAAGTGAAGCATCATTCAGTTAATCTGCTGCTCACCTGTGGAACAAACTACCTCAATACCTGAGATCCACTCAAACTGTCAGTTCATTTAAATCAGGCCTGAAAACATTATTGTTCACTGGAGCTTTTAATTTTGATTCTCATTTGCTTCTAAATGTTTTTATGTCTCTATTTTATCGTTTAATGCATCGTTATCATTTTAATTTTCTTCCATGTTTTGTGTAAAGCACCTTGAATTGTCCTGTACATGAAATGTGCTATACAAATAAATTTGCCTTGCCTTGCTGTACTCCTGGCTGCCATAAAGCTCTCAAATTTGATGTGAATATTGTATCCTGGTAGCATCACACTCTGCTGTCATAACAATTAAAAGTGGATTTTGAAGGCACTTATTTGATATATTTCTTTTAAATGTGTGAATGCCCACTCTTGAAATGAAAAGTTAAGAAATAAAACATGCAAGACAACATTTTGAAAAACAGTGGAAGTTGCCTTTATTTTATTCAACAGAGAAACTGCTGCGACATTGGAGTAAACCACTGAGCAGAAACTAACATTCACACTGAGCCGCTGAAATGATAACTGGCACAGTGGAGCAGTAAGGCTTAAAGACGCCTCAGACACATACATACACACTCACTCACTCATGTACGCAGCACACACACAGACATTCACATTCAAACACATTCATCCTCATGTACATCATCTATCTTACATATCTGTGGCTGCTCAGGCTGCAGCCTTTTCACTATCCCTCTCCCTCTAATATGGTCAGTTAGAAGTGAGGGGCCATGGTCGCCTTGACATCAGGTAACCTCCGTTCCCTGCTGAAGCCTTAATGCAGGGCTATTTCAGGGCTAGAGGCGACATAACACAGAGACCTTAACCGTTCATCTCTATGATACATGTCTAAGCATCACAACCCCCAGCGATAACACTGGAAGGCCAGCCATGGGAGGGTAGGGGGGTTGGGGGGGATCTGTTGGGGAGGTCATGCTCTGGCCAAAAAAGGGGGGCTGGGAAGAATAGGGCACCAGCTGTGAAGGTGGTGTCACTTGGTCACTTTGTAGACCGCCGGGTGGGCTCAGACGCAGTTGGCGGAGGTGGTGGACCACGACGGTCAAGGTCTTCAATGTAGAACATGATGAGCTTCCTGCGCTCCTCGGGGACACACTCCAGAACCAGGTAACGCTTATCATTCTGAAGTATCTTCTCCACATCTTTAAGGTGCTGCTCTGACTCTTGGATCAGCTTTCTTGACCTGTGATAGGTGACAAGTCAGGAAGGCAAAACACAGTAAGGATAAAGGGGGGTTACTGCAGGTTTCAACATGATGTTTTTAAGAGATCCAACTCTCATAGGTCACCAATAATTCACTCAAATTCATAGTGACAAATTAAGATGCATTGTCTTTGCACTATCGGAAGACACATTCCCGCAGAGGGAACTTGCATGACCTATACAATATTTTTTTCCCTAAAAAATATTTAGAGGTGAGACTCAAGATAGTAAAACTAGAAAAGTAACACTTTCTTCATAATCAAGTTAATCTTCTCAGTGATCAAAATTGTAAATAAGTATATTAAGACCTAAAATTCACATAATTGCAGTCTAGTGTTTCCAATAAACTGCAGAAACCTTGTTTGTGTAAGGAGCGACATTCCAGTTTTCCAAGGTTACAGCTACACTGAAATGTGGTGAATATGTGGCAAAAACAAACAATTCTCAGAATTGTATCTTGGGAGAAGTACCGCTGGTTTAAGTTTGTATGTTTGGATATACAGACCTGTATGTGATGAACTTTGTCTCCTTTAAAAGGGTTCTGAAGTCAGCTTTGGCGGTGATGTACTTGTCTTTGATGTAGTCTTCAAATTCCCGCTGTCTCTTCTGCAAAGACAGATAAATACTTAAGGCCCTGAAACTGACAACAGTGCATCTGTTATAAACTAACAAACCATGTGTAACTGGATACACAGAAGAAAAGCTTAGAGAATAAAAAACTAAAACAAAACAAAAAAAACACAGACACACAAAACAATCACCTTTTGGTTTGGGTCAGCGCAATTTTGACACAACGTCCTTCACACATAAACTAGTAAATGGGTGGAGTTCTCTCTAGCCTGAATTTGACACAAATTCTAAATACTGAGCTGTTTTCCTAAGTTTAAATGACTAAGCTACTTTTTAAAAACATCTATGTGGTTAGTGTAGAAAAATCTATAGTTGTTTGAGATGTTTAAGATTACCCATGCTAAAAGTGGACTCAGAAGACTGAAACAGGAAATATACCGAGCTGGGAAAAAAAAAACAAAAAAAAACAAAACAAAACAAGGAAAGGTTGAGGACTGACATTCTGACTAACCTGGCTCAGGTCACAGAGAACAAACAGACTTGTAGCCACGAGTTGCTAGGTTTGGTCTTTATAGATTTCTGTGTTGGTATGCCAACCTAACAGAGGAAGAGTGCCTTCATTTCATTCTTTTGTCATCATTTTACCTTAGGTACTTATATTGTAACTACAGAAGACTGAAACCCCGCACGGAGGTCACAAACCCCAATTTATATGTAATGGAACACTGATTATACAGACAAAATCATAGTCTTACTCTGTCACTTGAAGAGAACTTTATACAGCGAGGGTCTTCCTTGATGACCTTCTTGACTTCTTTCCATGTAGTTGTCAGAGTGATCTATAATAAGAGATTTAATTCAAAGCAGTGAAGAGGATATTCTTTCTCACATTCACATTTAGCAGTTCTTTTAAGGTCCAAATGTGTATTTCCTAGTTTAATTTTTTTCATTTAATTCCATATGTTTCATGTTTTTGACATGTGATTGTAGTTCTCACCATGCTGGTCTCATCCAGCAGTTGTCTGAAATGTTCTTTCTTCTTCTTGGCCAGTGCTTCTACATGCTCATTAAACAGTTTCTCCTTCTCCTCTCTTTCCAGCAGTGAAGCCGACTCCCAGCGGTGGTCCTTCCGAAGGTTACGGCGCGTATCTGACCATGTTGCATCTGAAGAACGTACCTGAGAAAAAATTACTATAAATAAAGAGGAAATGGCAAAGTGCTGTGCCACCATATTACACTATCTGAGACAATGGGGAGCTTAAGACTCCGCCCCTTCCGGGAGGCTCATGGGGCCTGAGATCGGAAAATTAATGAATGGTATTCAATGGCAAATAAAATGCTAAAAATGTATCTGGTTTGTCATGAGCCCTGAATCACCCACATGTTGTACCTCATAATAAATGATAATTATTGATGTTTCAACTGCTTCTTTTAACCAATGGCTGATTCATTTGCGAGTAAAACCCATTAATAATTTGGACTACACGCCTGGCGTGCATGTGACGTCACCACAGTCTCCACACCACAGCTGAACAGAGTGTGACGTCACATACGCAATGCACTGTAGTCTCTTACTAAGTCCACATGAAACCTAACATCATGTTTGCTTCCTATCAAAAACAGGTGGTCTGCCTATACCACATCAAATGTTTCTTATTAACTGCTATCATATGTGAATTTTAGAGCACTTGTCAAACAGAATCAGAATTTAGCTCGACTCGCTCCATTCACTCCCATTCAAATTTTTTGCGAGCTAAGAACCCATGGACCAGAAGTAGAAGGGCGTGACTTAGCCTGCCCATCAGTCACACAATAAACTATTCAAGTACATTATGATTTCATGATGTAGGTACAACTTCTCCTTTCCAAAATATCTATAATCAGATGCTTTAGATATTTACATCTTTGTATTCGTCATAAATATTTAAATGCTCTTCAGTAAGAGATAAACCACAGACTCTCTCACCATATCAGACATGAGAGCTTTGAAATGCTGTATGGCCTCCTCCCTCTTGTGCTGCTCCCGTTCTCTGTCGATCTCTTTGGTCTGTTCTGATCGGGCCTTCTGCACCTCCCGTTCCCTCTCTCTGAGACTGGCTTCAATACGAGCCTGCCGCTCCAACTCACGCTCCTTCTCAATGTCCACACTCTGAAGAAGACATGGCTTAGTGGTTAGTGAAATCTTTTCCCACATCATAAAAAAGAAGCTATTAATGAGCTGATATGATGTTCATCTCAAAGCCACAAATGCAAAAAATCATTAATGCAATTTGGCGTTTGTTCCATAGCGTGTACAGGATTACATGCATCTTCAATGTACAGCCAGACAATGACATATTTTGAAATACACATCATGACACACATACACACACAAAACAATGCTGATTATTGCCTTATATGTGTTTATGGATCATAATTTACATATGTCAATCTCAAAGAGGCTCCAACCTTTGCCTGTTTTTCCATGTATTGTTTAAAAAGTTCTTCTCTCAGCGCAGAGCTGTCCACGGCTTTATATCGAGGGTCTGTCTCCAGTCTCTCCTTCACTTTGCTCCATCGGTGGTTTCCCTCTATGTGCTGGTCACTCAAGAGATCAAAGAAGTCTTGTTTCACCTGAAAATTCAGACATTGATCAAAATGAATTAAAACACAACAATACACAAACTGCTATGAGCAGAGAGATGCTGAACATTCATATACATTTTGATAGTGATACCTTCTCTCCTCTGGACTTCGAGTCTTCTTTCTCCCTCTTCCTCATCGCAGTAATGAATTCAACAAAGATGGCCTCCCTGTCCTTCATCTTCTCAATGGTCTTGAATCGGGGGTCTCGCCCATGCTTCACTGCAAATTCACTGAATGTTGTCCTGTGAAAAATGTAAAAACGCATTGTTTCAGCGTAGTCTAGTCAACAAATGCGGGAAAAAAATTGCCTCCACAAAGTCAGTTATGTCAACATTTCAAATATGAACCAGATTTTTTTTTTTTTTAAATGTCCCTTTACCTGGGTGTGATCTTTGACTCTTCCATCATCCTCCTGAACTCATCTTTGGCCTGCATCAGTTTGTTTTTCTTCTCCTTTCTCTCCTCCTCTGCTCTTGTTTTTACATACTGGTCAAAAACCTACAGCAGATACAAACACAAAACTAGAAAAGCACTTGGAGAGCGCAGATTCCGCTGGGGCAGATAACCCCCCCCCTCCTCCTGAAAGACATGCATGCCCCCCCCCACTGATAACCACCAAATCTTTATCACTACAAATCACACTCCCACACCTCTGACCACATACATGCACTGATCACCACCAAAATTTTGTCGTTTTTTGTTGTTCTTATATCAGCATTTCCTGAAATGTTCAGCTTAATCTGTACATAACATTTGAAGTTATGTTGCTAATAAACAAACCCCAAAGATTAGTAGAATTTAACAGTTTTAAACAAAATGCTAACATGACAGGACACTGAGGACATGAAGTATTCAAAAAAAGATATGGGAAATAAAAATAAACTGTACCTGTTTCCTCTCTTTAGGGTTTAGCAGAAGGTAACGAGGGTCAAATACAATCTTATGAAGTTCTTTGTCCCAAGTTGAGAATGCAGACACCTGTAAGGCAGACAGCAAGCACATCAATTCACAGATTCAAAGCATACAAAAAGACTTGTGTTGACTATAAAAGCATAATTGAATACAGACATAAACACTTTTGACATTTAAAAAAAAAAAAAAGTTACCCCTCTCTCCAGCAGCATGTCCTTGAACTGGGTCATCCGAGCCTCTAGAGGCACTATAGCCCTTTCTCTGGCAGCTCTGAGTTCTGCCTCCATAGCTGCTTCCTTTTCTGTGTCTGCGTCCTTTGCATCCTCCCTCCTGTGAGGGTGAAAAAAATGAAGATAAGTCAGTCGTATTATATAAGAACTATAAACTAAAGAATAGAAATCATGGAAGTGCTACCGATGGCAGACGTTTAACTTACTTCCGTTTTTTGGCTTTAGTTGGCTCCTCATCCAGATTCTCTTCAGTAGCAATGGCCATTTCTGGCTCCTCCTTGTTCATAACTTTGTAAAAACAGGTACAATTTCAGTACTACAGACAGAAGTATACAACTTGTATTAAGATTGTAGCCAGCAATTGTATGCTTTGATTTAATTTAGACTGTGCCTCTGGGAACATAGCTTATTCACTACTTAACACCAATGTATGTAAAAAATAAATGAAATCAATAGAATTTCTCTGCTGCACAATTTAGTGTTACTTTGGAGTTGCATATGCTTCAAATTATGACAGCGAGACATTTCACTTTCTACAATCTATGTGTATGCACTGTTCATGTAATTATCTGTACCTGTCTTCTTGCCATCCTCCAAGCCTCTCTTGTGTGGGGGCTCCTGGATGTGCTTGTCAACATCAGCCCGACCAACCAGTTCGTCAGGCCGGTCCCACATGGACAGCCGTGTTGTGGGGTTATAAAAGAACACCCGGTCGTCACCTGTCCACACCACACACCTGATAATATGCAAATAACCATTAGTAAATGGACAGACGACATAGAACCCCCACCCCCACAAGGAGTCTGATTCTCTGCAATAAAACAGAGTAAGTAATCTGTTGTGTACCATGGTGTGCCAGGGATGGGGTTGGTGGCTACAGGCCGGGCTTTCTGCGCTGCTTTTTCCTCCTCAGTCATCTCCTCCTCCTTAGTCTCCTGAACACAAGAGCAGACAGACTTAGTATCAATTCGAGAGAAAGATTCAGGGATGTTTGTAACCTTAGTGCTAATCTGAGGTTATACAAATTAACATAGAGAGAAGATGCAGAATGCATACTTGTCTAAAGACAGATTAAAAGAAAAAAATGGGGATAAAGCTGCTAAGAAGAGGCTAGGTAAATAAATCTGTCAGTTCTGGTCTATGCATACCTCCTTCTCATTATTAGCGTTCTCAATTTTATTTTCCTCATCTTCCATTTCCATTGCCTCTGCTTCCTCCTGGGCCAGACGCTCTTTGGCCTTTTCTGTTTCTTTTTCTGGAAAATGGATAAAAGAACAGATATACATTATGGGGAGTGAAAAGGTAATGCACTGTAGCTCAAATTGAACAGTTCTTAAGTTTACAGTTCACAAAAATTCAGAGAACAGTGTGAAAACAGTGTTAATATTGTTCAGTATTGCGGAGAAAATATGACTTTAATAAACAAATTAATTTTGTGCTAGGCAAAATGATAACCATTGGCCTGGAAATAGCTGAAAACTAGGTTGAGTTTCATATATTTGGCAAAATGGGACAAATGCAAGGCTTCAGCAACAAATGATGCCCACACTGAGTGTTAATGTGTGGCACATGCAAATAAAATGAATGTAAATGCCTACCTTTCTCCAGCAGGGCCTGTGGCTTCTCCCAGGTGGATTCCAGTGTTCTGTTGTTGTAATAGTATGTCTTTCCATCAGCAGTTTTGTACTCCGTCCACTCGGGGAGCTGCAGTGATCCGGCCATGGATGCAGGCGCTGCTGACAGAGCCAGCTGTGGATGCATCATGGAGACTAATGGTGGGGCCATACCAGGAAGCATTCCTGTCAATAATCAGAGGAGACAGACGTGCGATTAGCATAGTCTTTTTTCCATCAATACCGTGGTGGTGCAGTGGATTACACTCTTGAAGTGGTATGGTGAGTCTATTATTGGTGAGGTGATATTTTCCACATTACTACCTTGCACTCAAAGTGAATAATACTGATTCTCTGCAGCTAAGACTATGATGCTAAATGGGGAATTTGACCGGTCATAATCAGCAAACAGAAAAGAGAGTTTGTGGGGATATCATATTTTGCTGTAGAAACTGCTCACGTTCACATGTGCTAGATGTGCCTAGGTAAAACAAAACTGATTGACAACTGACACAAGCTACACACACAAACAAAGAGGCGACCACACACAACCATGCCACGGAATTAGACGACCACATGACCACAACATGTAGCTCTGACTAATCAACTGCAGCCAGTGGTGTCAGGACATTTCTAAGAAAAACTAACCATTTCTCTCCAACCACACCCACAATTCCTCATCAAATCTATCTGTTTATGGGATACATATCAACTGGCAATTTTTAAGTACCTGCTCGTTTACCTTTAAGTTACAGTATCATGTACAAAAAAACCCTATTCTTTTAACTCATTAACAACAAATACCTGGGAAAAAAAAATCACTTTAAGAAAGTGTTTTCAGAATCTAATAACAGTTTTGTTTTGACAGGAACAAACCAGCCACGTTTTGGAAATGAAAAGAAAAAAACCTAACTGATCAACAAATTTTCATTGTATGTGGAATCAACAAAAACATCATACACATGTTCGTATACAGTTATGTGCAGTTTGATCCTGTCAGTGAACCAGTAAGGCAGTAAACCAAACATGTGAAAGGTCTAAGTGTATAAAACATGAGTGTATAACAAAAACTAGGTTTATTACGGTTGAAATGGAAGAGTTTGACCACTGTACACTGGATGGATCATGTTCACAGCACTCACCACCATGCCACTTCTTAAGGAAACTTAAAGGTACCATATGACTCATGTAGACACCATTCACTACCATGCCATCTAGAACAGAGGCGAGCGGCTGTGTGTTTACCGTTGGCGCCGGGGCCTGCCTTTACACAGGGCGCACCTACTATCTGCATCATTGCTACACCTGCAAGAACAACGGACAAGCAAGCATCTGGTTGAACACAGCAGGACACTAGATATCAGCTACCATGGTGTGTATCAGTGTGTGTGGTCCCACTCAAGACACACATGCATCCAGGTTTCTGTCAATACAGCATGGTTATTTAACACATTACTACTGCATCAGCAATCATTAACCTGTGTTATGTATTTAACAATGTTAAAACATAGCCAAGTGTATTTAGACTCAAGCTACACTAAAATATGATTATGTCAGATGGGAATTGGAACAGACACCAGTGTGATTAAGCCCATCTTGAAACCTCATGATCTGTCAGCAGGATAACGAGTGAACTTTCCAGTGAACCATCATGCCTGATCTTGACCTTGCCAACTGACTTGTTGTGCTAAGCATCAGTCACAAAAACTACGACCTCAAATTTATTAAAATACATTTTCATCTTAAAAAAAAAAAAAAAAAAAAAAAAGGGAACGAAAATGGCACAGTAACAGAATGCAGTACAGGAGAAACAAAAAGCAACAACAGCTAAAAAAAAAACCTTACCAGAAAACAGGGATAATACAGAAAACACCACAAAAGAACACAATTTGTACATATTGCATTATGTACTAAATAGCATTTGATGACAAATTTTAAAATGTTGTCTGGGCACAAGGAAACTAAAAACACAAGTCTTTTATAGTGACCTTTGTGAGCATTAAATAAACAATACAGCTAGTGTTTGTAATCAAAATTTATTATTCTATGCTCAAAGGGCCACAAACCATCCAAAGAAGGTAAGTTAACCTTTTTTATTATTACTTTCCTGTTTAATTAATTAATAGAATATTTGTCATTACAATGAGTTTGAAGTTGTTAATATTTTGCAGGTATTTACAGCATTCTCTTCTATAAATATTGACCACTAACAAAAATATTGCTATCATATCGTTTCCATATAGTACAGACTTAATGTTTAATTTTCCAAAAACAAAAAGGTATACATATATGTAAAAGAGCTCAGCAACAGTGGCATTCAGGCAAGTATGTTTGTTTGCAATAAAGTGTGCTGCAATCATCCATCATTACATCCACATTAGCATTCTAAACAATACAATGTATCTATCATATCCATGCCCTTGGATTTCATAAACCATTTAGTACAGTGGCACAATGACAGCACCAGCTCAGACTGTGATCTGTCAAGTTATTTGCTTTAGATTTTTTTGGCTCTTACCTGGGAGAGGGATGTGCATGCCTGGTAAGGGCACTCTGAAAGGTGGCACCATGACAGGAGGGAAGGCAGGTATGGCTGCAGTAGGCTGGGCCACACTGTGAGGCAGAGCTGCAGGCAGCAAGGGCACGGTTTGCACCGCCGTTACGGGTGATGGCACCGTGGAAACAGTCACCACAGTGACTGGAGATACAGCAACAGTTGAAGTAACCGTGGCAACAGGGGGTAGGTCTGCTACAACAGTGGCTATAGACATATGAAAAACAGAGGACATTTAGTTTAGGTTTAATGCTGCTGAACATGTGTTATGTGGATCAAATGCACAGATATTGACCTGTGATTGTCACTGATGGGGAGGAAGTGGTGGTGGAGTCTGGGCTGGAGGTGAGAGTGCGGGAAGGGGCTGTGGAAGGGGCTTGAGTTGGGGTTGGGGTTGCTGCTGCCACTGTACTGGCTGTCGTGTTCACACTACTTGAGCTAGAATTCGTCCCTGTGCTCGATCCAGCCCCGGCAGCCTGAGCTCCAGCAACAAGAAGAGGATTGAGTTCAGACTGCTGGATGATCTTCACACCATCTGGTTTGCTCCATGATGACTCTCTGGTTCTGGCGTTATAGTAATATGTCTATGGAAGAGATGATAGATGAAGTCATGTTTAAAGTAGTGACAATAAGTGTTTGAAACTTAACAAATTTCTACATATGAAGACCACTGGATTTATAGATATAGTTATCATATACTAATGGTTATCTGGCAGGGAATTAAAAAGATGAGGTTCATTTTTAAATGAAAAAGGTACATAAAGAAAAAGACATAGGTATGATTAATATTTTTAGGAAACATTTAGAACTTTGTTGTATAAAACTTAAACCTTGGAGCGAATAAGCTACCTACCCACATATATTATGTAGAAAGGGTAGTTATAGTATAGTCACTGTTTTTGGATTTATAAATTATGGCCTTGTTTATTAATGACAAATACAATTATTATTGTAACTTTTTGATATTTGTACAGACATACTAAAAAGACATTTCTGAAAAAAAGTCATGCTTACATATGTCCACAATCTTACCTTTGCTTCTGGTGTTTTGTTTTCTACCCAGATCTCCTCTGCAGGGTTCAGTGTTGGACTTCCTGATGCAGGAACAGGAGGCATCCCAGGAGGAAAAAGCATCCCTGGTGGAGGTGGCAGGTTCCCAATGGGAGGCGGAAGGAAGGGAGGTCTCTATTTTACAAAAAGAGGCCTAGCAATTAATTTTCTGACCACAGGGAACAAGTCTTAGAATATTGATAACTTCTCAAAGAATAATGAGATTAGATCACAGAAAGGTGGTATTATATTTAAGCAAGCAATTGTAGCTCAAAGAAAAAACCACTTACAAAGGTTTGTGTATCAGTACTAAATCATATAGCCTCATCTTTAATTTCCTCGGTGGGGGGGTTGTTAGACAGAATCGTATTCCTCATTCATTGCATCAAAGTTAGATACAACCCATTTCTCTTAAAGAAGCAAAAATTGCTGATTCATTCTAAACTACAAAAATGTACTGAGGTCACAGACTTATACTGCCAGAAGGGCGTATTGAAATTAACTATGAAGCACACAGTCAGGATTGGATCTCTACTGCTGATGAGACTGCACTCATTAGATACATTCAGAACTGAAAGCAAATGAACTTAAAAGCACAAAGCAGAATAAATATAGACTTTAATATACCACATCAATACATTAGAATCCAAAAGTAATTTTGAATACAGTTACAGTAAATCACAGTGCTAAAAGGAACCACATACAAGTGCTTAAATCTATCGATTAATAGGTCCATTTCTTTGATAAATATGAAGCTACCAATCACCTGTATGTGTGGAGGTCCAATGGGTGGTGGCATGCCTCCTGGAGGTGGGATAGGTGGCATGTTTGGATCAAAGGGTGGCCGTGCAAAAGGAGGTCGTGGAGGAGGTCCTCTCATCATCCCAAAAGGAGGTGGGGGCGGCCTAAGGAGTGGTGGTGGGCCACGTAACACTGGTGTCTGAGCAGGGGCAGGTGCAGGGCCGCGGAACCGCACCGCCTGCTGCGCCATTCTAGTCCATCAACAAAATCACAATCAACATAGAACTATGGCCATGGTGAAGTAAATGTGTGCCATTTGCAAGTCATTATACCCTGAAAATACATGTCAGCACTATTAGTAAAGCAATGTGTATGTGTCAAACACAATACCAAAGTGTGTACAAGTTCATATATTTTGTAATCTACACAAGCCATAATTTCACATTCATTCACACCATTTGTGTAATCAAATGAAGTTATACATAGCCATGAGCTATCTTCTGTTTAGGACCACTTTCTCTCTGTGAACAAAATCGCAATGGCTTTTTAAGCTGCCCTTTACTTTTTAGTCTAGCTTTTATCACTTGTTAAACGCATGGCGTCCTTGACTGCCAAGAACAGCACCTATAAATAAAATGCATAATTATTGGTATTATCATTAGCTTTACATAACAGGTGTAAATGTTATACTTATTTATGCAAGGCATATACTTTTTTACAGTACTGTATTAATGTTAAATATTATTGCCCTAATATGCTATATTTTTCTTGTGATGCTGGCCTGTTCCTCTCCCCACTGACATTACCAGGCTGGCAAAAACTAACATGCTAATATGGGATTAAGCTTTGCAGATTGAGATGACATAATAATTTAGATAACACTTGCTCTGTAAGTGTTGTAGTAGTTTATGTATTCTAAAAGTAATATTAAACAAGTGAAGAATCACATATAACAGTAAACACGTCATTTCAGGTATTATAAATCGGTGTGTATTATCTACATTAACTCACAAAAGGCTACCAGGATTCAGTACATTGAAATGAATACCATTCAATTTAACATCTGGATATGAGCCACCCATGACGTATTGGGTGTTTATAACGTATGGTGATAATGAGTCAAGCTCTAAGTGCTATTAGGTAGCTAGCTATGTTTACGTGTAAGGGTACGTTTGGTAATCCAAAACTAAATAATCACAATCATTCCGCCTCATATTTTGGACGATGATTTATTTTCAGCCCACTGAAAACAGTGAATGAACGGAGTTTTGCGCCCTTGATTACTAATGAATTTAGCATAGCTAAGCTAACTGGCTATTATGAACATGACTGTGTGTCCATCGGAGACACTTCTAAGACGATAGGTGCACCACAGCACTAAGCATGCCCCGGTAGTTGAATAAATTAAAAATGCAGCTGACTGTTCAAGTTTGATGCGCCTGTCTGTTTACCGCGTGCCACGAGCAGACAGTACAGGCGAGCCGCTTGGCAACACGGACTAATGCTAGTTAGCTCCTAGCTAATGTAGCTACATTCACAATTCATGCCGCTGTTTATTTCTTCGTTGCTAAAAAACAAACCTGGCATAGTATGTAAAAGGCACCGTCATGCACTTAATATCGCATTGTGTTTGATGCTCATTTAACACTTTGTTTGCTCAATTCTGACCTGTTGTCGGTGAACCCGATAGTTTCGCTCTCTGCCTGGTCCGCCATTACAGGAAAATGTAACGTCTTTCTTCCTGGAAACGCCTCCAGGTGGTTTAGTCTTTTCCCATTCGCTGATAAGTATTGTCACTCACATCCCATTCTACGTGTTCCTACATTTGATTGGGCTTTTATAGTCGTCACGGATTTGGCCTGGGGTCTCGTTTACCATGTTGCCTTTGTTCAGCCCCTAACTCTGCCAGTGTGTGTGGTGTTGATCACGGGTTCAACTCGGATCAAACCAACTTCTTGCACTCTCCATTTGCCCGATATTACCTTTCTTTGTTGTGATACTGGGTTTTATGTGAGCTGGCCGTACTTTGTGCCTTCCACAGTCAAGTCAGCTGATTAGATAGTCATTGCATGTTTTACCTTTTCCCACTCCATTGATTATTGTGATTCTCCCTGAATGTATTAATTTGTAGAATGCATTTTTCATACAATATGTTCTCTCAGTATAAACCACTGCATGGGCACTGGTATAAAACTAAAAGTAGGTGAGAAAATCCTTGGAAATCCTTTGTGGGTTTTTTAAACAAAGCAAAATATGCTCATATTGTTTTGATGTCTTTTTTTTATCTTGAAACTTATAAACTGAGATGTTTATAGTCGATAACTTTTTCTATGTATGCTATTTATCATCCACTATAACTGTCCAAATGTAGTCATTTTTCCATTTTCTTTTCTTTTCTTTTCTTTTTTTTCTTTTCTTTTCTTTTCTTTTCTTTTCTTTTCTTTTCTTTTCTTTTCTTTTCTTTTCTTTTCTTTTCTTTTCTTTTCTTGCTAGAATTTTTACTCAAACTGAAAACAATTAAATAAAAAAATAAAGATCCCAACGAAAACAAACTACATGCCTTGCACAGAGGGATAGTGATCTTTAACACATGTGTTTCCTCACGTTTATTACCCCCCCCACACACAAACACACACACACACACAAACATTATAGACATGTGTTTACAGAAACTTAAAGTTGTGGTATATTGTCCTCGGGATTTGTCTCCTCTAAAGGGTTAGTCTGCCTTTATTGCGTCAGTGTGTCTAGTGTGGCTCAGACTTTGATAACATGAAGATAAACACCTCCTATTTCAGAGTCTGTCAGGGTGTGAACAGACACTGAGCAGCAGCAAACACTCAGCACCTCATCATCTTCATCTTCTTGAATATCTTCAGTCTTGTGTACAGTATCTGGATATTACCCTGGAACCATAGAAAGTCACAAAAGATTTGGCATTAACACATTCATCAAGAAAATACCTGTTCAAATTCTGCTTCAGTGATTCAACATGAGTTCAAAACACACCAGTTTTATTTTAGTTACTTGGTCATTCAGTGAAATACTAATATTAATTTAGGTAGTTTATACAATACATTAAAATGTTTTGATGACCTCATAAAAGATGCTTCCTAAATTTGAGATTTTTATTTCCCTCAGTGCTTTCAATAATTTTTAGGCATGGAAAAACTAAACAAAAAAACAATGCAATTGAAAACAATTTTTTGAAGGTATTTTTCATGGAGTTACAAAAATATCCACTCAACTGGACAACATGTGAATTTAAAACTCTGTAAAAGCAATGCAATAATAAAACATAATTTGGTACTCTGATGTTTTCTAAGATTTTAACATACTCTAATACTAGTCACAACTCACGTCACAGAAGTAATATTAAAAAACAAAAATTTTTGTTGTTAATTATCATCCGATAACAATAATAAGCAATTGATTTCCATTAATCATTCCATTAATTCATCATCCATTAATTCCTGTTAGTGCAAATCAGGTTGGTGTTTGGGATGATGCATGGTCATCCACTGTTTTGGCTGATGTGGAACTAAAACAATAAAACCCATGAATAAATACAGCAACTGTAGAATACCCATACACTGTAGTGACCACTATGTATGAAAGGGTTAGAGCAAATTTAAACTTTGATTCCTGCAACACATTCCAAAAAAGTTGTGACATATGTTTGAAAATAAATGTTAACACTGATATTGTAAAAATCCACACAGAAAGGCCTTTTCTTTTTTAAGTAATACATTTTTTTTAATTAAAAACTCACAAAAACAAAGAATCAAAGAGCAAAAAAATCTAATAATTTAATACGACATTTAGCCATGAGATCCACCTTTCCCTTTGTGTCAATTATTGTCTTCCTCAGTGGGTTTGTTTCTTTTTCATTTATTTTTATTTAGGCTTCACAATGCAACAATCATTCTTAGAATGCAGTTAATAAGAGAAATATAAGAATCATTGTTCAAACTAAAGATGTATGCAGTCCTTTATGGTTATGAATTGCACAACACATTTTTAAATTTGAGACTTATTTGGTGTTTAAATTCATTCTCCATTCTTAAAGAAATATGCTATGCTAATATACAAGGTGTCCCATAAGTTGCCATACATAGGAGACAAAATACATTCTATACATGATTCTAACATGTATTTCTATATATTTCAGATAACCCAAAGAATGCATTTGAATAAAGAGCAATTCATTGAAATGAAAGTCATATAGAGTACACTATATAAATAAAAATGTTTCATGTCAAGAAACGTTTATTGTTCCTGTGTATGGAAACTTATGGAACACCATGTACAATACAATGAATACACTGAGTATTTATTTTCTATTTTAAGAAACATGTTTTGAATTTTAACATTCCCTTATGCACTATTATATGTTATTTGCCCAATTATGTGTTAAACTTAATCATACATTTTTGTAAATCTTTTAAAGGTAAATTTTTCAATCAAGAATGGAATGTGATATTGGGAATATTCATAATGAGAATGTAAAAGAATGATGTTGAAGGACTGAAAATTATTCACAAAGCTGGAAATGCCTGTAAAGGGGGCTCCAGTTGGTTCTTTATAGTTTGAGTTAGTGATAATTCTTATGCTACCTTTTGTGATATGAAAACATGGATATGTTTCAGCCTTGTGATACATTTCCACAGGTTTCTGAGCAGCAGGTGAAGATGTTCCAGAGGGTACAGTCAAAGCTGATAAGATTCTGAGTCTAAAAGCAGAGGTGTCAGGAGGCTCTATCAGGACACAGATAAGCAGAGAATCTTCTTTCCCTAAAAAGGAGTCTAACAGCCAAAGGTCCTGAATCTGCCCCAGTGTCCCATCTGTAAGCAACAGAATTAGCCTGGGCTTATTTCTCCAGTCATTATTTCCTAATTTGGCAGACAATGAGCCTTTAAATGTTCAGTCCTGCTGAGGACATTCTGCAGTTTTGCTTCACATTCACAGTAGACGGTTCAATTCTAACCACCCTCCGACATGGGTGACGCTTTGATGGCCGAGTTTGGGAAGGCAGCCCCCTTTCTGAGGAAGTCAGACAAGGAACGTCTGGAAGCACAGACCCGCTCATTTGACATCAAGACAGAATGCTTTGTTGTTGACGATAAGGTGGAATATATGAAGGGAACAATCCAAAGCAAAGATGGAGGAATGGTGACTGTGAAGAAAGAGGATGGAACTACAGTTACTGTGAAGGAGTCTGATGTCCACCCACAAAACCCGCCGAAATTTGATAAAATTGAAGACATGGCGATGTTCACGTTCCTTCATGAGCCAGCTGTGTTGTTTAACCTCAAAGAGCGTTATGCTGCCTGGATGATCTACACCTATTCTGGGCTTTTCTGTGTCACTGTCAACCCCTACAAGTGGCTTCCTGTGTACGACCCTGATGTGGTGGCAGCCTACAGAGGGAAGAAGAGGACTGAGGCACCCCCACACATCTTCTCTATCTCTGATAATGCTTACCAGTACATGCTGACTGATAGGGAGAACCAATCTGTCCTCATCACTGGGGAATCTGGTGCAGGGAAAACAGTCAACACTAAGAGAGTCATACAGTACTTTGCAAGCATCGCTGCTGTTGGTGGAGGCAAAAAAGACACAAGTAAGGGAACACTCGAGGATCAAATCATCCAAGCAAACCCTGCATTGGAGGCATTTGGCAATGCCAAAACACTAAGAAATGACAACTCATCTCGTTTTGGAAAATTCATCCGCATTCATTTTGGAACAAGTGGCAAGTTGTCATCAGCTGACATTGAGACTTACTTGCTGGAGAAGTCGCGTGTCACCTTTCAGCTAAAATCTGAGAGGAATTATCATATCTTCTTCCAGATCCTGTCCAATCAGAAGCCAGAGCTGTTGGACATGTTGCTGATCACCAACAATCCATATGACTACTCCTACATTTCTCAAGGAGAGGTGACAGTTGCCTCCATCAATGACTCAGAGGAGCTAATGGCCACTGATAGTGCCTTTGATGTGCTTGGCTTCACATCAGAGGAGAAGACAGGTGTATACAAACTGACCGGTGCTATCATGCACTATGGAAACATGAAGTTCAAGCAGAAGCAGCGTGAAGAGCAGGCTGAGCCTGATGGGACCGAGGCAGCTGATAAATCAGCTTACCTAATGGGACTGAACTCTGCTGACCTCATTAAAGGACTGTGCCACCCCAGGGTCAAAGTAGGAAATGAATATGTCACCAAAGGTCAGAGTGTGGACCAGGTCTACTACTCCATTGGCGCTCTGGCTAAATCAGTGTATGAAAAGATGTTCAACTGGATGGTAGTGAGAATCAACCAATCTCTTGACACAAAGCAGCACCGTCAGTATTTCATTGGAGTCCTGGACATTGCTGGCTTTGAGATATTTGATTTTAACACCTTTGAGCAGCTGTGTATCAACTTCACCAATGAGAAACTGCAACAGTTTTTCAATCATCACATGTTTGTTCTTGAGCAGGAGGAATACAAAAAAGAAGGCATTGACTGGGAATTCATTGACTTTGGGATGGACCTTCAGGCATGCATTGACCTCATTGAGAAACCTCTGGGAATCATGTCAATTCTAGAGGAAGAGTGCATGTTTCCAAAGGCCAGTGACCAGACCTTTAAATCCAAGCTCTATGATAATCATCTGGGCAAGAACAAAATGTTTGAGAAGCCAAGGGCTGCAAAAGGGAAAGCAGAGGCTCATTTTGCCCTGGTTCACTATGCAGGTACAGTAGACTACAACATCAGTGGCTGGCTGGTCAAAAACAAAGATCCCCTGAATGAAACTGTGGTTGGTCTTTACCAGAAATCTTCTCTGAAGCTCCTAAGTCTGCTGTTTTCACAGTACTCAGGAGCTGATGGTGGTGACAAGGGTGGAAAAGGAGCAAAGAAGAAAGGCTCTTCATTTCAGACAGTTTCTGCTCTTCACAGGGAAAATCTAAACAAGCTGATGAACAACCTCAAAACCACACATCCACACTTTGTTCGGTGTCTCATTCCCAATGAGAAGAAAACTCCAGGGGTCATGGATAACTGCCTGGTGATGCACCAGCTACGATGTAATGGTGTCCTGGAGGGTATCAGGATCTGTAGGAAGGGTTTCCCAAACAGGGTTCTCTATGGTGACTTCAAACAACGCTACAGGATTCTGAATGCCTCTGCCATTCCAGAGGGACAGTTTATTGACTGTAAGAAAAGTGCTGAGAAGTTACTGGGATCACTGGACATTGACCACACTCAGTACAAGTTTGGCCACACCAAAGTCTTCTTTAAAGCAGGACTACTGGGAACACTGGAGGAGATGCGAGATGAGCAGTTGTCTCGGATCATTACGAGGATCCAGGCAAACGCTCGGGCAATCCTCATGAGGGCACAGTTTGCTAAGCTGGTGGAACGTAGGGATGCGCTAATGGTTATTCAGTGGAATCTCCGCTCTTTCCTGGGTGTAAAAAATTGGCCCTGGATGAAGCTATTCTTCAAGATAAAACCACTCTTGAAAAGTGCTGAGTCTGAAAAAGAGATGGCTAACATGAAGGATGAGTTCAACAAGATAAAGGAGGCTCTGGAAAAATGTGAAGCTAGAAGAAAAGAACTGGAAGAAAAAATAGTGACTCTTCTCCAAGAGAAGAATGACTTAACCCTGCAGATCCAGTCTGAACAAGACACATTAACTGATGCAGAAGAGCGATGTGAACAACTGATTAAGAGCAAAATTCAATTTGAGGCCAAGCTCAAAGAGATGACTGAAAGACTGGAAGATGAAGAGGAATTGAATGCAGATCTAACTGCCAAGAAACGGAAACTGGAAGATGAATGTTCAGAGTTAAAGAAAGATATAGATGACCTTGAGCTGACTTTGGCCAAAGTGGAAAAAGAAAAACATGCCACAGAGAATAAAGTGAAAAACTTGACCGAAGAGATGGCTTCTCAGGATGAAAACATCATGAAGCTAAGCAAAGAGAAGAAGGCACTACAGGAGGCACACCAGCAGACACTGGATGACCTGCAAAGTGAAGAAGATAAAGCCAACAGTCTGAATAAAGCAAAAGCAAAGCTGGAACAGCAGGTAGATGATTTGGAGGGTTCACTGGAGCAAGAGAAGAAAGTCAGGATGGACCTGGAGCGATCAAAAAGGAAACTTGAGGGAGATGTGAAACTGACCCAGGAGAGCTTAATGGACCTAGAGAATGACAAGCAGCAGCTGGAGGAAAAACTGAAGAAAAAAGACTTTGAGATCACTCAGATTAATTCAAGACTTGAAGATGAGCAGGTAGGTTCGGTCCAACTCCAAAAGAAGCTTAAAGAAAACCAGGCAAGAATTGAGGAGCTGGAGGAAGAGCTGGATGCTGAACGTGCTGCCCGGGCCAAAGTTGAGAAGCAGCGATCTGATCTGTCCCGTGAGCTGGAAGACATCAGTGAACGGTTGGAAGAGGCAGGTGGAGCCACGTCAGCACAGGTGGAGCTGAATAAGAAGAGAGATGCTGAGTTTCAGAAGCTGCGCAGGGAGCTGGAGGAATCCACTCTCCACCATGAGTCCACTGCTGCTACCCTGCGAAAGAAACATGCTGACAGTGTAGCTGAACTTGGTGAACAGATTGATAATCTACAGCGTGTGAAGCAGAAACTGGAGAAGGAAAAGAGTGAGCTGAAGCTGGAGTTGGATGATCTGTCCTCTAACATGGAGAGTGTGGTGAAAGCCAAGTCAAACATTGAGAAAATGTGCAGAACAATGGAAGACAACATGAATGAGTACAAGAGTAAACATGAAGAGGCTCAGCGAACCATCAATGACTTGACTACCCAGAGAGCGAAGCTGCTCACAGAAAATGGAGAGTTTGGACGTCAGCTGGAGGAGAAAGAGTGTCTGATTTCACAGCTGACCAGAGGGAAGAACTCATACAATCAACAGGTGGAAGACTTGCGCAGGCAACTGGAAGAGGAAGTGAAGGCAAAGAATGCTCTTGCTCATGCTGTACAGTCTGCCCGTCATGATTGTGATCTGCTCAGAGAACAGTTTGAAGAAGAGCAGGAGGCCAAGGCAGAGCTGCAGAGAGCCTTGTCTAAATCCAACACAGAGGTATCTGCATGGAGAACAAAGTATGAAACTGATGGGATTCAAAGAACAGAGGAGTTGGAGGAAGCGAAGAAGAAACTTGTTCAGAGGCTGCAAGAGGCCGAGGAAGCCATTGAAGCAGTGAATGCTAAATGCTCCTCCCTTGAAAAAACTAAACATCGACTCCAAAATGAAATTGAAGATCTGATGTTGGACCTCGAGAGGTCAAATGCAGCATCAGCAGTACTGGACAAAAAGCAAAGAAGCTTTGACAAAGTTTTGTCAGAGTGGAAGCAAAAGTTTGAAGAGTCACAGTGTGAATTGGAAGGATCTCAGAAGGAAGCTCGGTCTCTGAGCACAGAACTCTTCAAACTGAGAAATGCCTATGAGGAGTCTCTGGATCAACTTGAGACAATGAAGAGAGAAAACAAGAACCTACAGGAGGAGATCTCTGACCTTACTGACCAGCTGGGGGAGGGTGGTAGGAGTGCTCACGAACTGGAGAAGATCAGGAAACAATTGGAACAAGAGAAGGCTGAGCTCCAGTCAGCCCTGGAGGAGGCAGAGGGTTCCCTGGAACATGAAGAGAGCAAGATCCTCAGGGCTCAGCTGGAGTTCAACCAGGTGAAAGCCGATATGGAACGCAAACTGACTGAGAAAGATGAAGAAATGGATCAGGCCAAGAGAAACTACCAGCGGATGCTTGATTCCCTTCAGTCCTCTCTGGAATCTGAGACCAGGAGCCGCAATGAAGCCCTGAGAATCAAGAAGAAGATGGAAGGTGACCTCAACGAGATGGAGATTCAGCTTAGCCAAGCCAACAGGCAGGCAGCTGATGCTCAGAAACAGCTGAAGAGTCTCCAAGCATTCCTGAAGGACAGTCAGTTGCAGCTGGATGACAGTCTTCATGTTAATGATGACCTGAGAGAGAACATTGCTCTGCTGGAGCGCAGGAATAACTTGATCCAAGCTGAGCTGGAGGAACTGAGATCTGCACTTGAACAGACAGAGAGAAGTCGAAAGTTGGCTGAACAGGAACTGACAGATGCCACAGAGCGCATGCAGCTCCTGCACTCCCAAAACACCAGCCTGATCAACCAAAAGAAGAAGCATGAAGCAGATCTCCTCCACCTGCAAACTGAAATGGAGGAAGCTATTCAAGAGAACAGAAATGCTGAGGAGAAGGCAAAGAAGGCCATCACAGATGCAGCCATGATGGCAGAGGAGCTGAAGAAGGAGCAGGACACCAGTGCCCATCTAGAGCGCATGAAGAAGAACATGGAACAGACCATTAAAGATCTGCAGCACCGCCTGGATGAGGCAGAACAGATTGCCATGAAGGGTGGTAAGAAGCAACTCCAGAAACTCGAGGGCCGAATCAAGGAGTTGGAAAATGAGCTGGAGGCAGAGCAGAAGAGGGGAACCGAGTCCATTAAAGGAGTCCGCAAGTATGAACGCCGTGTCAAAGAGCTCACCTACCAAACCGAGGAAGACCGCAAGAACATGTCTCGACTGCAGGATTTGGTGGACAAACTGCAGCTGAAGGTCAAGTCCTATAAACACGCAGCTGAGGAAGCAGAGGAGGCAGCAAACACCAACATTGCCAAACTGCGGAAGCTGCAACATGAGCTGGAAGAGGCAGAGGAGAGGGCAGACATTGCAGAGTCACAGGTGAACAAACTCAGAGCAAAAACCAGGGATGGATCAACAAAGAAATGTATGGATGAGTGAGGACAGAGTCAACAACATAGGTGAGACTACACACAAATGTTGAATCAAGTTTTCACATGAGTTTCACATATGTGTTTTTAGCATTTTTAATCAGGGTCTCGTCACTAACATTACAAAAACCAGAAGGGACAGTCATTTGTTAGAAACAAATCCATTTTCCCCTTATATTAAGCTCATATTGAATTTTGAGGTTTGTTTTTGTGTATTTTGTGACAACTCTTGACAGTTTTTGTTGAATTTCAGTTGTCAATACTACTACTACTACTACTACTACTACTACTACTAATAATAATAATAATAATAATAATAATAATAATTGATGCTAATAGCTACAATATTCATCCTTCTACTTGTGAATGTAACTTTTTTATTTATTTATTTTTTTACAGATGATCCTGTTCCTGGAACCAGCAAAACAAAGCATCATCATGTCACCACATTGTATTCACATAATTGTTGTTAAAGCTATTGTGATCATTACAATGCTTCTAACAGAAGTCAAAGCATTATTTATAGTTAATCTGTACTGGAAACCTGATTTGTTCTATATGTTTCTGTTTTTTTTCCCTTTGTAAAACATCTTATGGTATTCATGAAATTGAAGACTGAATTGCAACATTTAATTTGATATGTCATTTATGACATAAACTGAAGTATCTGGAACAAATCTCCATCATTAAAAAAAAATCTTATTTATTGTGAATGAATTGGGAACCTGTGCTTTTCTCTTTATCTCATGTTACTCATGTTAGCTTCAAATTTCTAATGGTCTGCTTCTGTTCCCTAATTAAGTACGGATGTAGTTAATTCACAAACGTAAAGGCAATGCCAATCAGTTTGTCTTAATTCAGCGCGAGTGTTATTTGTTTGATAGGTAACTGCAGCTGCATTAATGTTAGCTGCTGACTCAAACTTAAATATCTGATCAATTTGTAATGTTGAATCAAACCAAAGGTATATCATATCCTATATTCACTGTCTTTAAATTCCAAAGAATCTGCTGTAAGTTAATTTTAAATACTGATGCCAAGAAGTCATATTTTTGCATGTGACAACTAATCTGGTTTTTAATACAGTCAACTAGAGATAAACCTCACCCTGTTGTCATTGTTGATTGTTAAAACACCTTTTAAGTAGTTAACCAAATGTTTTTTTCTTCACGTTGAGCTCATTTGAAATAGTGGTGACGTAAAGCACTTGTGTGAGATATTTCTAATATGTAATCAACATACTTGTACCATCATCACTAATAATACATAAAGGATTAAAATCACTGTTGAGCACCAAACATGGCTATTGGTTTGTTTTTTTCTTAATTTATTCAGATTTGATTACACTGATCTATATTTTTTAAGTATCTGCTTCAGACATTAAATGTGCTAAATTATACATTCTTTAACAAGATGAATCAGAAAACAAATTACACAAGAGCTGGTTAGCTCATGTTTTTAATATATATGATGGTGTGTTCTTCCATATATATGGTGGTTTATGTACATGTATACAATGGATTTTTATATATTCCACTAGAAAGAACATGTAAAGTGAATGGATCATTATGTGCAGACCTGGTAGATCTGAGACCAATATTCCTTTGGACTAAAACCTATTCTCTTGTTAATTCTATGAATTTCACATTTTCACCAAAGAATTATCTTTGAAACTTGAGCCAACTAACATTTAAGACTTGAGTTTTCTTTATCAGTAACACACATGTGGTAAAAGTTAGTTTTATTCCAGAAGCATTTTACTTGTAGACCAGTGAATATAAAGTTTCAACAAGTTTCAACCTTCTTAATAATGAACAAAAAGACTTCAGATTGAGACTAATTAACCTGACTATGTGTCATAGGTTTGTTTCATTGCAATTAAAGCAATGCCCAAAACAGTGTAGGTTTGCAATAATTTAAAGATGTGCCATCCAGTTACTCATGAAATATAAATGTAATATATATATATAATAATAATAATATAATATAAATGTAATGAGGACACATGTTGAATCAATAGATCACCTAATAGGGTCTGAGCCTCATTGACTAAGTCATTAATATATGGTCATAATATGAATGACCTAGTGCATGTAATGATAACAAAAACACTTACTGTGTGCTGATTATGCACTAATGAAAACATTAAAAACATTGAAAACATTGTTAAATTCTAATAAATCTGACACTGTGGACCTTTAAAGAAAAAAAAGTTAAAGAAATCACTTAAAGTACTTACTTTAACTCCCTACATTTTTCCATAAATCTCTGTACTTTATAGTCCTTGCATTCTCAGAATAATATATTTTCAAAATAAATGGGTATGAATGGCTTCAGAAGGAAAGTCAGAGGACAGAAATTGTGACTTTCAATGTCATAATTATGACTTTTATCTCATGATTGTGACTTTATGTTATAATTTACATTATTTTTAGAACACAAATGTTCCATTTTATCTCATAATTTAAACTTTTTATCTTGCAACTTTGACTCGTATACATGATTATGTATTTTTTAATTTCTTAATGATGAATTTTTATCTCAATTGTAACTTTAAAAAAAATATATTATTCCTAAATTTCCTGCACATACCCACAAAATTGAGCACTGTGACCCCATCAAACACATTTCTACATAGTAAATAATTTTTAAGGGCTTTATTTTGGGATACTTTAGTACTTAGAGGTTAAATAAGTATTATTTCATCAAGGGCAAAAAATGCTGGTTTAGTTAGTAGAACGTGAGTACTTTTGACACTTCTGAATGTTTAAGTAAACAACTTTTAGGAAAGTGTCAGCAACAGTCACCTATGGACATAGAAAGTATTTGTCACCATTTTCTGATTTCTAATTATGCAGCAGTATGTAGGTGAGACTGGGCATGCTTAGAATATAGGTAGAGTTGTAATACCTATTCTGGGAGAAGGTACATTAGGTGTCATATCATCATTTCACTGTTAACCTAATTCTTGCACAATTCCAAATGGTAAACATTGCATCAGTCTATACCACGGGTCTCAAACTCATTTTCTTTCAAGGGCCACATTCAGTCCAATTTGATTTCCAGTGGCCCGGACCAGTAAAATAATAGAATAGCATGTAAATAATAACTCCAAACTTCTGTCTTTGAGTGCAAAACACTCCCATTAAATTATGAAAATATCTTCTTTTCCAAACTATACAAACAAAAAAGATGGGAATAACCAGAAAACCCCCCCCCACAATTCCAAGGAAAAATAAATGCAATTTTAACAATGTTTTGCTTCAACATATCGTTTTTACATGAAGAAGCAAAAAACTTTAAATTGTAATGAATTTTCTTAAGAATTGGTGTTCATACTTGTTCAGGTTTTTCACATTTTATTGTTACATTATAATTTGTAAATGTAAATATTTCCATATTTTCGTGCATTTTTAAAAAACTAAAACAAAGGCAATTAAAACTGCAAGCAGTCTCAAAGGCCTGCGCCATCCCTCACGACCGACTCGCCTGGCGACCACCTCCCCACGCGACATCCGAGTCAAATTTCAGTCAAATCTGTGTTCGTATGTTCAAGCTGAAGCAGTTTATATAGTGGTAATTTTTCGCAAAAATCTTCACAAACTTTGCGACAGCGTAGCACAAAAATGATGCCACTTTTCCAAAAAAATTGGATAACTTTTGATGTTCCACTTCTCTAGATCGTGTTCACTGATTTTAAGCTGATTTGGCCCAACAGCCTAGGGGGAGATAAATAAATTACCATGACAACGAAAATGACGACTCAAAATTTTTAAAATTTCCATCCAAGATGACGGACTTCGTGTTGGTTTATGGGCGTGGCCATCATAAGGTTTTTTGTTCATTATCATATGACGAACATGTGTACCGATTTTCATAGCTCTAACTTTACTAGGGCGTGATCTGGCCTAATACAAACTATTTCACTTTTTCTAGGGCAGCCATTATAGTAACAGTACATTTCTAGGGGGCGCTATAGTACATAATCAGAATGTCTTTAGCTAAATGGATGTAGATCTGGTGAGATAGACGTCTGTGTCAACTTTCAGCCAAATCGATGTTCATATGTCAAAGCTGAAGCAATTTATGTAGTGGTAATTTTTCCCGAAATCTTTGCAAAATTTGCGACACCGTAGCACAAAAACGATGTAATCTGGCCTAACACAAACTATTTCACCTTTTCTAGGAGGCACTGTAGACACATTTCTTTACCGACTTTTTCGAAACCAATAAATACTTGCAATTTTTCACACTTCTGAAGTGTATGCAAAATTTGGTGAGTTTTCGTGTATGTTCAGGGGGTCAAATTAGAGGTCAAAGGGCTGAATCAGATTAAACTGCAAGCAGTATCAATAGGCCTTGTGCCCATCGTTGTACACTGCGAAGGCCTAATAGAAAAATTCAGAAACCAAGCAGGAACAATATAGCGTTTTTCTGACTCCCCCGAACTCGCCCTTAAATAAAATCTTTCAACTTTCCCCCACGTCACTGTTAGGTTAAGGTCACATTTGACACACTTCCACTCATGTCAGTGACCCTGACTGGCCGTGGCCCATAGACTCCCATTCATTCTGAGCAGGAGCAAATATGCGGTGACGTGCACATGCTCGGACAAGGCTCGCTACCCTGAATGTGTGAGTGTGTGTGAGTGGTGCGAGTCGTCCCTGGCGACCGCGTCCCTGGCGACCGCGTCCCTGGCGACCGCGTCCCTGGCATATTTCATCACCTGGCGATCACAGCAGACTCAATAGGCCTTGCGCCGACGTCAGCGGCGAAGGCCTAAAAATTTGAAGTTGTCATTATCGGCATAATGTAAAATGCCTTTCACATCAAACCTCGAAGTAAATATGGATTGTTTTTTTGTAGGTTGTCATGTTATTTGACTCTAGATAATAGTGGTCTCTTTGTGGAACCTGAGCTAAAAGGATTTCTACAGCCTTCACTGTGGAATTATTGCACTTTGTAAACTCATCCCAGGGGCCGCATTGGAACCTTTGGCGGGATGCAATTGGTCCTCGGACCACATGTTTGAGACCCCTGGTCTACACTGAATGAAAAAAACATATTTTGAGATTAAGTAACCCTGCCCAAGAGTATATTTTTATGTAGTGCTTACATAGTACAAACTTTCTATTACTAAATACAACAGATTTGACCAATCTTTATTTTAATAATGTTACACAATCACAATCTGACTAAGTGTAAAATTTAAATCACAGGAGCAACAAAGCATTTCTAAAATGTTCATGTCCTACAGTTGCATATTTCTAAACAGACACCAGAACAAAATTAGGCTAATTTTGGTATTTGTTGGCAGTATTAAGTGAAAAAATTACTTTCCTGCCATAGTCATGACTCATATTTCACCTGCATCCCTGACAAAATAATCATGATTTTGTGTCATAATACATTTTATTCTGTTTTTGTGTTGTTACAACTTGCCATCGGAGTGGGGAAGGTTTTAATCAGCTGATAGAAACACAGATAAAAGTTAAATGTATTAAAGCAAAATTGGTAAAACCTCACTTTATGCCTCCTTCTAAATTCAGATCTGCAAAATCATATTATAACTGAAAGTGTTGCATATATTTTAAATAGATAGGTGATTGTTTGAGCCCAACAAAGTGACACCACAACTCTTAAATTTGTAATTTAATTTAATGTTGAATGACATACAGAAAAAATAGAGTACAATCAAATGAAACAAGCTGTATCGAAAAGACCATGATTACCTTCAACTAAATTATGTTATTAATAGCTCTCCCATATCAACATAATACAAGGTAACTAATAAAATATTAAACTAATAGCTATGGAGTCATCCTTCTGAGAGTAACAAAATAAAGATTTGGTCATTTGGAGTGCAGTGCCTTGGAAAATGACAAAAGGCTCTGCTTTCGTTGTGTTTCCACATCAAACAGAGAAAAACTATATCCATACACATTGTCACACACACTCATTCACTCTTATTTCTCACTTGACTTCAGCCAAACCCCACTGGACCAGACTCCACGAACTATAGTAATGTACTCGTAACTCAGCTCGTGACTCAGGGAACAGAACAGTTGTTCCTCCAATTTCAAAAGTAATTAAATATGTATGAATAGTGATGAGTTTTTACTGTTTGTCCATGGTTTGAGAAGTGCAGATAGACCACCCTCATACCAAAACATGAGCAAGTGCTGCAGGGTGAAACATCTTTGCTGGCAAAAATACTTGCATGATTCAAAGAACATTGCTGTGCTGTACTCTGAATTGAATACTATTACTCTGATGAGAACATCGAAACTTCCAAGTGGAGGATAAGCATCACTTCAAACAGTAAAAAATTATAGTAATACACAGGGCCAAACAGTCCTAAAAGAACTGTTACCTGAGCAGTTCACTTTGTCTCTTTTAATTGCACAAAACTGTATGTATTCTTCCTGTTAAACTGTCTGCTGTGAACTGCAACATACCTGAAGATAAAGGGGTCTGAACCAGCAAAAATAGAACATAATATGCATTCCATTTGCCCTCATCATGTTCAGAATGTGAAGCCCTGGCACTGCACAGCCCATCCTGCCCCCTGTTGGAAGACAGGAGTATAGTTCTCGTGTAGTCCACTCCTTGTACTGGAGCTGCTCTGAATATTTGCACAAGCAGTCAAGGAACGTATTCCTCCTCTGGTAATGTTTTTACCTCTAAGAGAAATGGCTTAATTTTCAAAGTAATTTGGTAGAATAATATAGAAAAGATAATATCTCATGTTACAATGTAAAATTAAGGCAGTATTGCCATTTTGATTTCATCCCATCTTACTGATTTAGCTAAAAAGTAGAATGTCTTGCACCTGTGATACACTGAATTTATGTATTTTATTTAACATAAAACCAGATAAATAAATGAGAATTGTATCCTCAACAAAAAAAAGGGAACAAACCACTAGAGATTGTGGGTCGGCACCTTCTTTCCTGAAATGGGTTGCCCTTCGTGTGACAACTCTCTCCACTCCACCCAGGATCACGCCAAAAGAATGAGGTGGCATTGACCACTCACTCGTGCCAGCTCACAAAAAGGAGCAGAAGCAGATAGAGAAACATGCAAGGCTGCCTTCCAGTACAGTATTCCTTCTGTGGATCACACTCATCACCTCAGACATGCCCACTGAACTCAGTCACTCAAGTAACTCACACACAAAAGTATATTCACTCCATCATTTCCCAAAATTGCCAAAGTTAGCAAAGGCATCTTGTTTGGGTGGAACCATGGCTGGAGTGATGGAGTGTGTCAAGCCCATCCCTGGCACTCCCATGCCACCCATCATCACTGGAGCAGCCATGCCCATATTCATGCTCATGTTCATTCCCATCATGCCTTGGTTTACAGGAATTCCACTTATCCCCACGGTACCAGTTGTCATTGAAGGTGACATCCCTGTTGCCAAAGTACCAGGCATGCCAGCTGCCATCGACGTGGGCATGCTCATTGTCATGGTGTTGCCAGCCATCATTGGATTGGCTGGTGGTCTGATAGGTGTCACATGTGGCGGGGAGCTGAGGTTCAATCCTCCAAAGTTCTGTGCCAACAAGTTGACAGGGGGCACTCCTGCACAGACAGAGGAAGAGGAGTTCTACTTATTTGCTCTAATCCTTTTCTGTTACAAGACCCTCTAATGTATGAATAGTTTTTAAACATCTTAAAAATCCCAGCAGCTCTTCTAAAGCTAAACTCAGGCTAAATTAGCACTTAAGAGCTAGAGAGGCTTTCTCAGCAGCACTTGAGATTTAAACAATCTCAGTTACAAATTAGAATTATATGATTGTATACTATTTTTAATTATTGTTATTTTACTATAGATTTTTCTTCCTGTTTTTTTTTTCTGGTTTGGATACCATTTCAAACTTTCCATCTTTGTGAAGAGTAGAGGATTAAATGATTTTGGTTGTGCCACTTAAATAAAAGTGAGTTGAGATGCACCATAAATCCTGGCAGTATCAGTACAGTATCAAATGTACATATAATGAATTTCAGTTTGATACCTTGTTGCTGAATGATGTTATTGAGTGAAGGTGGTGTTTTATTGGAATTGAGGCCAGCTGATAGGAAGTCCAGGCTGATGTTGACAGAGGGATCGGACCAAGTTGATCCCAACGTTCCCTGACCTCCTACCCCGACCTTTTGTTGCTGTCCTATGGGCTGCTGAGGAATCATGCCTCCTAAACTCTAAAAAAAAGAATTAAGAAGATTTTACACATACAATTTATACATACAGACATTTGTTTAGGTGCATCATCTGTTTAATATCGTAATTCATATATGTCAAAGCAAAGAATGTTACAAAGTAAAATTACACATTACTGTGCAAAAGTCCTAGTCCAATATTACATTTATTTGTTCAGTAAAGTTCTAATGACTACACATGCATTTCTCAGTCGCTGTATTAAGATACAATCTGGGCATATGGGAAGTATGTACAGCAGGCAAAACAGTTTCTATAAACCACTGTGGCAGCATTTGACCATTATGACCTTCTTTTACACTTAACATGTCTTTCACTCTTTGGTTCAGACAAGATGGTATTTACTCAGTACATTTTCTGATTTTTTTATACCATCCAAAGGCATGCACTGATAGGCTAATCTAAATTGCCCATAGTTGTGAATGTGAAAGTGACTGTTTGTCTCTATATGTCAGCTGTGTGATGAACTGGCGACTTGTGTAGGGTGTACCCTGCCTCCACTCATAAGTAGCTGGGATAGGCCCCAGTGACCCCGTGACCATAGTGAGAATTAAAGCAGGTTCCGATAATGAATGAATGAATGATTTATACTGGGTTTCATTCAACACATGTCAGATTTATCAAACTGTTTATGCTGCTTCTTGTCATTGGGTGAAGGGTCACACTAAATTGTGTCTTTAACATTTAGAACACATTTAGTCCTGCCTGTTGTGTGTTTGAGCCTGTGCACATATTTTATGTATTTTGTTGCTATAGTTGAAGAACAGAGAATGGGAAATATATATGCATGCTCATTTCGTTTAAGGGGATGCGAGATTTTAGCTCAGTATTGTATAGAAATACACAATGACTATAGTAGCATCAAAGTGTGCTCCGCATGGTTAGTCATCTCCAAAACATTTGACTTACATAAAGCCTTTGCATTGTATGTTTTTTAAACATTCTGGTCTTACCTGCTGAGAGCGAGACAAGGGCATGGCGACAGATGCTCCTGGTGTTGCGCCTCCCAGAGAGAATGTCATGCTCTGGGAGGCACTCATTGTGGTATGTGGATTGGGTACTTGATGGTTAACCCCACTCATGAGGTCAAAGAGCTCAGCAGAGGGTGGTACAGTATTGGATGGGGGCGCTGGAGGTGACTGGACGTTGCCAAACAAGTCAGTGGCGGGTTGCGATGGCCCAGAGCTACATGAAGCTGGTGAATTGGCAGAGAAGGCACTCCAGTCTCCAAATTCTCCATTCCCATTGGAGGAAGCAGCAGCTGATCATAACAGAAGAGTTTAGTTATGATTTCAACTATCATCCCAGTCATGAACATAATGAGAAACAAACTACAGCCTTTTGTCTCATTCCATTATGACAATATATTCAGAAAGACTTTTCTAAAGTACTGGCAAAATGTAACAATGTAAAACTGCGCCAACAGATCTGGATATGTGCTATAATTATAATTATTACCATTAGTAGTAGTTAGTAATAGTTACGTTTATTAAAAGTTAAGTTTTTGTTGGCTGTCTGTTTGCCTGTTAGCAAGAGAAAGTTAAAGAAAGAGAAAAAGATAAAGTTATCGATGGATTTGACTGAATTCTTTAGGAAATGTTGATTTGGGGGGATCCCAATGTATGTGTTTCATTGGATTGGTCGGGGCAGACCGCTGCTTGCAGATGTAAAAGGGGGGTGGGGGCTGATCTGCCTTGGCGGAGTCTACACCCTGAGCGCTGTTCTAGTTATTATTATTATTATTGACACCCAATTACACATTGCTTCACTACATGGTAAAATAAAATAACTAAGACAATTATTGAAACAATCTGATCTGGAACAACAGGTTCTATGGAGTAGATATTAGCTGGTCGACGTCAAAACATCTGAACACTCAGTTATTCATTCTATAAACTAGATAAGCCCCACGTACCACATAACTCCTATAGGTGGATTTCAATGAAACTTTCAGGATAGCTTGGGAATGACACAAGGGCCAATCGATTAGATTTTGGTGAAGATCCGGAAGAGATCCTGGATTCTGGATCACTTTGAAAATGTACATAGATGTAAATAGGGAATACATTTCAAAGTGATCCAGAATCCAGGATATTTTCCAGATCTTCACCAAAATCTAATTGATTGGCTCTTGTATCAGTCCCAAACTTTCCTGAAAGTTTCATCAAAATCCATCCATAACTTTTTGAGTTATGTTGTACACGGTCAGACAGACAAACAAAGATAAATGCCTGCAAAAACATAACCTCCTTGGTGAAGGTAATGAGGTGTTAAATACTGATAATACTATGGGAATAGTGATCCACAGTTACTGTTACATTATGTAGAAAACTACCCCAGAAAAGTTTACCTGTGGATGTTGGGAGGCTAGCAGAAGCAGCAGCAGAGGAAAAATCAGCAAAGCCACCGATGAGGTCTGAACTGGCACCTTCATAGAACCACAAAAAGCAAAACTCAGAAAAAAAAGAGTGTAGGAAGACCTGAAAACTTAGGATCCAAGTCAGTTTTAAATTTGAATGACATGCTCATCATTCACCTCTTGTGTATATTGCAGAAATTTGTTACCTGTTGTAGTGCTCTGATTGGATGATGGGTCGATCACAAGCAGGTCAGCAAGACCACTACTGGAAGACTGCCTGACTGAAGACTGAAGAGTCACATCAGACACAATGAGCGCTTTATCAAACATCCAGCTTTTTCAGACCTTTATAGTGTGCAAATGTACCTTCTCCTCTGGGCTTTTGTCTCCAGTGTAGTGGGCAGCAGCACCCAGGTCTAGAGTCTTGTTGCCCGTTGCTCCGCTGCGTTTCCGTGTGGTAGTGGTTGTGGTTTCTGTAGCCTGTGTGATCTGAATGCTCTTTGTTGTGACAGTTTCCTCCTCATCTTTAAATTCCAGAGCGTCCTGCCTCCCGTTTCTTGATGCTCGGTCCTCCTCATTATCACTATGGCAAAAAAAAAAAAAAAAAAAAAAGATGTATCAGAAGCAGCACAGAGGAGATTTTACTATGGATCATTTTGTTGATATCCACTTATTGTATATACATGTGTAGTGATCTAACACATATCACTCTTTATCTTATGGAAATTCTAAGACATGCTAGACTTCAAACAAGGCATAATGTCTAAGAACCTCTCCATAAACATGAATTATTGCTGTAAAACATTGGTGTACAGAAGTTCATCTGCAGGGTTGACGTTCACCTGATTCTGTCTGGAGAGTCATCTCTTTCCTTCTTCCTGAACTTGTTGAGTGTGTCATCAATGGTGCTACCAATCTTGTCGCTAATTTCTCCCAGCTTCTCGCTGAAGGGGAAAGCTCCTCTGCTTTTATCCCAGTCCTCATCCCACTTACTCCGATCCAACTCATTCGCTGCGGCAAGAACAGAGAGCAAGACAGGGAGCAGGATGGAGAGACTTTGTAAACATGTACATCTGTTACTAAGTACAAGAAGAGAATGGATACATCTAAATGTTATTGCATCAAGATACTGACTGATATTTTAAATTAAAGAATAAAAAAACTGAGTTTAACTTTAAAGGATTAGATTATACTACTACTTCTTTATGATTTGTCCTGGGTGGTTGGAATAAGGAAGTTACTTTATTTTGTTCAGTTCTGATTGGTGGTGTCTCACAGTGTGTAGTGGTATACATACAGTTCTTGAAACTGTTTCCTCCTCCTCCCATGCTGTCAGAGGAGACTCCAATATATTTGTCTTTGTTCTTCTTGGCTTTTTTCCTCTCTTCTCTCAGTCTGTCATCATCCTGGATGAACTCCACCATTTCCTTCACCTTCTGCCGGACATTGATCCCCTGATCCTTCCCATTTTCATCTACACACAGGAAATAAAAACAGGACGAATATAGACTGAACCCCCATAACCCCTGTTGTCAACGAAAATGTTTAGCTGAACAAAGATGTACAAAAATTCCAGAGAATTTGCCATGACCATCTGAAAAGTATCGGCCTCCTTTCCAGAGGACAATGTCTTTAAGTACCATATCAGGCCAAAATATTCATTTACAAACAATTAATTTTCTTTTAAAAGCATACCAATGAAATGGTAGTTTTCTAAAGATCGCAGATCATAGATGTGTTCTCTGGCACTGGTGACAACTCTTTCAGATCCATTTCTGATTAAGTAAGCCAGCAGGAGTAAAGCCTGAGAGAGAGGACAAGAAGAGAGAAAAATGAGTGACAGAGAAGTGGAAAAAATACCTAGATTTTTCTTTAAAAGTTTTCTTGACAAACTTAATTTGAAGCAGCACAAAAAGGGTATACAGAAAAAAAGGTTTTGTGTATAAATAAAGGAATTTAGCTACATATAGAATAAAATATATCTACTTCAGATTAATTGATACTTGATACTCTGACTGCCATGTCTCACCAAGATTTTGTTTACTTACAACCTTACTTGGCTTTGCTCATTGGTCAGCTATTCTAGCTTCTCCCTCCCTACTGACTCTTACCAAGTGACCTATATCAAATATGAAATGTCCAGTCAGATCAGTCACTGCTCATCCTCTAGTGTGGGCTAAAAAGTAGCTCATGTTGTTGTAATTGTGCCAACACTTTGAAAAATCTCTAAAATTCCAAACTCTTTCCCCTTTATCACCAGTGCTGTTCTTAATTTCTGTGTATTTTATGATTATCTGTGCGGAAGATAAGAGCCAAGTTGGCATTCAGTCCTCAAACTGTGACAGGAAAATGTCAATATATCAGACACAACACCATGACAGGTAATTATCACTTAACCAACCTGACAAGTATGACTTTACCTTGTATACTCGTCTCCAATTTTTCTTGTTGTCCTTCAGCATCCTTGTCCACAGCATGTTCATCACTTCTGGGAACTGCTCATACATAAAGGTAGATCTACATACAAATACACATGATTCCAATAAACCAAGGTTGTGAAAGTTAATCCTGTGTTTCAGTTCCATTTAGCTAAACTGTTGACATCTTCCTGATGACATGAAAAAAGCCTCAATTCTGACAATGTTTAAATCTAGGCTGAAAAGGACTTGGTTCAGCTGTGCATAGAACCACTAAAAATGTTCCATTTATACTCTTCTCGTTTGCTTTATTTTAACTGGATGTTTTATTGGTTATGTTTTGTGTTTTTAACTTCTCTCTTTTCCATTTTTGTAAAGCTCTGCTGTAAACTGCCTTGTGTATGAATTGTGCAATACAAATCAATCTGCCTTGCTTTAATGTATGCGACACTAAAGTCTGTCTGTTGACTCATTGTTACCGTTACTTATTGCCATGAGTATGTCTTTGTGAGTATTTGTGATATACATACTTTGCTATTTCTCCCATCAGCTGTCCAGAGGGTCCCCAGGGGTCATCATTGGTGGCCTCTCTTACCTTGGACTCAATTTCAGAGTAGTTCATCACCACATTGGTGCTGTAGAGACAAAGTTTCTTGATTTAATTTTTTTTTTTAGATTTTTGTGAATCTAAAGTTAATATTAGTTCATCTTTTCATTCAGTTCTGCAAGATATGTTTGCTAATTCTTTTAACAACTCATTATTCACTGTTCTAAAAGGTCAAGGTTCATGCTATCAGTATCAGAGAGATAGACTAGGGTACTGACAGGATCTATTCTGCTAGAATAAGTACTATTTATTCTATTCTATTCATGCAAGATGACAACAACCTCCAAACAGCAAATACATGTTTCTTTTTACATTGTATTTGCAGGGCTTTGGTCAATTTAACACCACGGCATAAGCATAAGTGCAATTTGTTTAAAAAGGTGTGAACTGGCCAAATAACCCAGGAGTGCCAAACCTATTTGTGGTCATGCAAAAGACTAAAAAGCTGTGAAAACTAGAAATAAAAATCAAGATGTAACCACCTCCAACTATAGGCAAACATTAAATGTTTCCTTCATTTCCTTTGACCACACTGATATCTTTACTGTATATCTACCATCAAACACAATAAATACATACAGGGCTCTCAAGGCAATATCCATCTCCATAAAGTTATGTTAGTCATGTACAACTTCAAGTATATGAAACAAGGTGAATGAACGTTTCTGAATGATGGCAAGTACAATCTAGTAGAACTAAAATAGAATAGATAGAATAAAAACACTTCATTGATCCTACAATTGGCAAATTGCTTAAAAAAAGCCATTACTCTTAAATTGTATGTGCACACGCATATGCAAAGTAATCAGACACAAAGAAAGGTGCTGTATGCTAGTGTTTGCATATAGTAGAGCAGGGAAGCTTGCATGGCCCATAGCCCACACATTGTCTACTTCCTGCTGACTTTGTTTTTGCGGACTTGCCTGCTGTTTGTTTTGCTTTGCTTTTATAGATCTCTGGTGAAAACATCCAAAGCAACCTGAAACAGACCTCTCACCTTCTTCTCTATCACCACTCTATCTAATCTCCTGGTCCTCCTGCCAGTCACTGCTCCCTTGTCTCCTTTCATCTGTGTTTTTTCCCCCTTTTATATTTGTCTCCTCCACTCACAATCCTACCTTATCTCCTGCCTCTCCCTTCTCCCACTCCTCTCATTACCCCTTTATCCCTAAGCAGCTACGCTATTTTGTATTTTTCTTACTATCTCTTTCCCATTTGAGCTCTGTCAAGCACCTAACTAAAAGAAGATAAGAAGCCTCTGCATGTTACAGGAGCTGACTTTGACTGTGGTATTGTCAATAGATAAGACAGAGACAGACAGTGAGAGCTCCATTATTGTGTGACTCTTAATCTGCAGAAAAACCAAGGCCTCAACTGCCAGCTCTGTAAAGGAATATCAATAATAGAGTGTATTCATCACGCCCAGCCAGGCACAACCAACAACTGATGGGCGCTGGTTTCTATTACAGTACATTTACTTTGTTGAGGTCTCTGTCAATGTTACTTTTTCTGGATTCCTTCCTGTTTTGTTCCTTGTTTACTCTAAGTTCCCCATCTAGATGTAACATTCCTGACCAACTGATCTTTTGAAGGTGCAATTCAAAAATTATATGTAACACATGAAAGACAAAGAACAGATTATATCAAGATAATGAAATTATTAAAAGTGTATATTCTAATTGGTTAACAAACAACCCATTTTACATTGGTGTTTATTACAACAGCTAATACTTCAGTACTGAAGGATTAGTTGAAGGAAGGAACTGTAGGAATTACTGGACATTCACATCATTTTTAGGTTGGTTTGGCAGACTTAGTTATTTCCGTTTTCAGTTTATTTATAAACCGTTTCTCAAATCAACCTTTTGCAAACTTCCCAAGACAAACAACATTTGGGATAGAAATGTATATAAAGATTATTCCTAAATCAGAAAACTGACAACTATTAATTGTAACAAATATACATTTACAGTAGCAGTTAAAATCTCAGTATTAATTTTATGAGTTATGCCATAAATAGCAGAATTATAAAGACATTAGCAACTAAATGCTCTTGGCTCATTTTAGTGTTGGTAGGCTATTACTCATGACACAGGAGTGTGACTACACACAGTGGGGAGCCAATGGCTGCATCAGAGCCACAGGTGTGTCTTTTTCAACCCATTTATTCTTTTAAAAAACAATATTTGAAGAAAAAAACGAAATCAGATTTGATAATTGTTAAAATTGATAATCAGTCAATGTCTTTGATAATACTTGTTTAAACACCTTGAGAAAATTATCGATTTGTGAATTCACCACTGTTCTCTATCACCATCAAGAAAACATTAAATGAGGGAACATATTTTGGAGGTTCATCCTTCTATTTGACAATGGAAACTTTAAGAATCTAAACAAAGGAGCACTGATGCTATTTTTGAAGGCATGTGTATTAATTAGAACCATGTTAGATCATGTTTTCCTTGACTTTGGCACCCTTCTGCATATTGTTAAAATGCATTCCATCCGATAAACCACAAAGCTAAGAATATAATTTTAGAAAATACGCACCAAATCTTATAACATTTATTATGGTGTCATTTCATTATGATTAACAAAGAAATTCAAGACATGAGTCACAATGCCCAATAAGAATAATTAACTGTAATATATTAGATAGATATAAATATAATACAACACAAGTAAACCTATCCACAGCTTAGGTTTCACAGCTGAAATGGTAAATGTCACACTGAACCTTACAGCTATGGTACTGACAGCAAATAAACAATAACTATCTTATCATTTTCACATGTGACCAACTGTGACTTTACTAAGTGCTGTAGAGGAATATCCACGTTAACCTCTCAGCTATGTTCTGTTTTGCTAACCACCTTTGTTGTTTATCTGTTGTGGACCAAAGGGACATGGGCCTCTATTTGGACCGGATAAGCTACACCGTGAATCGGCTTTAGTAGTGTGTGGGCAGAGGGTGTATACCCTATAAGCAATTAACGGACTATTTAGCTTCCCATCATTAAGCAGGTCCCTTGTAGCACTCTGCAGTGACATAGTGGAGATAGCAGGCATCACTAGGTGGGACAGGGCGTGATTCTGCAGCACCACTGGAACACTAACGGTACACAGATAACACAGCCGACATGGGCTTAGCATTGCTAACGGAATTGGCTAACTAGATAGCTTACGTTCTGAATCGTAAGCAGCGTATCTAGTAAAGTTGTGCTTTTCTAGCCCCGTGCGAAGAAATGTAACAATACGCCGCATGATACAAAATACATTTGTCAACCACATATTTCAGCTCATGCAACAAAACAAACGATATTGGCAACTATCCAGCTAGTTTGAGCTAACAGCTGAGGGGCGATAGCCGTGACGTCACGGCCCGTATCCTCTCCTCTTGTCAGCGATAAAACCTGCTGATGATGCCCGGCTAAAGCCCCACTAGCCTGTTAGCTTGGCAGCCACTTAGCGCTTAGCTTGGGCACACAGCTCCACCTGCTCCTCTGTACTCACGCTTTGTCCACCAGCTCCCTGACTTTCCACATATTCAGCATCTCCGCACGGAACTGCGGGCCCGCCGCCTCGAAACTGCGTCGCCCAGTGTCTGCCTCTCACAGGCTGAGCTCGTATCCGGTTACCGACGACAATCACCTCAGTCCACAGAGAGCTCCGGTGGTGTAGCCGCCGCTGCGGTTAAAGGACCCGGCCCCAGTTGCTACGGAAACGTCGTTCTCTTCCCTACGTCATCTAAACGTAATGATGTGCCATTACCCGCGGACTGAGTCACATGGATGTTTACCATTAAGTTTGTACTATTTTCACACAGACTGGCTTATGAACAAATGAGACTAAGATTACTATATATATCATCATATGCTTAGTGCCTTGCTCAAGGACAAGTCAGCATGATGAATATTAATGGGTCCCTTATTCAGAGGAGTATTTATGTATAAGTATAATACCAGAGGTGGTCAAAGTACTCGCATTCTGTACTTAAGTAGAAGTACAACCACTGGTGTGAAAAAATACTCTGGTAGAAGTACTGATTCAACTCCTTTACTGAAGTAAAAGTAAAAAAAAAAGTACAACTTCTCGATTAATAAAGTAAAAAGTAAAACAAATGCCATGGATAAAATAATACTTATTCAACCAGGAAATAGAAAAGTTTCAAAAGTATCCAAACATAAAAGCGAGTTACTGTGTAGATAATGTGTTTCACCAGGTCACAGCACTTCGTTTTGTGGGTATGGACAACACATTTAGGAAAAATGGGGAGGGGGCGCACAGACACACACACACACACACACACACACACACACACACACACACACACACACACACACACACACACACACAATTGAGATAAAGTCATTATTTTGACATTTTAAAAAAAAAAGAAGAATTGGGATAAAAAGTCCAAATTATGAAATGGAAGGTCAAAATTGTGTGATAAAAAGCCATAAATAAAAGATAACAAATGCATAATTATGAGATGAAAAGTCAAAATTAGGAGATAAAGTCAAAATTATGAAATAAAAGTCAGAATTATAATATTGAAAGTCACAATTTCTCTCCTCCAGAAGATTTTCCCCCCTGAAGTGACTTATTTTTTGTACTGTCACATTTGTTTAGTTTGAAAAAGTAATGAGTCTATTCTTAGAACGTAAGGAGTATAAAGTACAGATATGTATGAACAAATGTAGGGAGTAAAAGGAAAAAGGTTGGAGGAAAAATAAATACTCAAGGAAAGTACAGATACCTAAAAAATACACTTAAGTACAATAATAAAGTTAGATACTTCCCACCTCTGTATAATACACAAATTCAACTTAAACATGTGTTACATTTTACATCACATTTCAGTTAGTTTACACAAGTAGAACTTACAACTCGATTCACACTATCAGTTCTATGTTTTGTTGAAAATGCTGTTCAATCCTCTAATAAACATAACCAACACATTTTATTGACCATGGTGTGTCATTGGCTAAATGCCCCCAAATACTGAATTATTTGAAATGCAAATGACTAAATAAATAAATGTTGTTTGGTGAAAATATACTGTTGTAGTCAGATTTTTTTTAATGATAATACTATACAAGGATAACATGAAGTACTTTAGAGAGACATTATTGTACCATTTGATTACCATGATTACCATTAGATTAGCGGGAAATACTGATCTCTAGTGTGCATCAACAGAGTTACAGCCCCCTGTCAACTAACAGATTCAAATAAAACAGTGAAGGAATTATATTAACACTTATGTCTTGTGCATTTTGACTCCATTAAATGCTAATTGTGAACCTGTTAAAATAAAAGTGAATATTAATGTCAATAAAATGGAAGCAAGGAGCAACAACCTTTAACTAAGATGACCTTTTAATGACCTTTTAACTAAGGTAATATAATAAGACGGTAAACGTTCTTTCTTTCTTTCTTTCTTTCTTTCTTTCTTTCTTTCTTTCTTTCTTTCTTTCTTTCTTTCTTTTTTTCTTTCCTGTTTGCATTCTGGGACATCTGTTCTTTGTCTTACCACTAGATAGCACTGTAATCCTACTCTAGCACTGCTGATGCTCATGAAACCCCTTCACACTTAAGAGTGAATGTTAAAGTTTAGTTAAACAAAGCGACAACAATTCAGTGTTGACTGACATGACAGTATTTAAGTTTAGAAACCTAAAATGATACAAAATGTTTTACTTCATTTCTACATTTTGTTCGACTTTTTAATGCATAGTAAATGGTCTTGCCTAGATATTGCCATTAATTCTTCATATCAAATGTTCTTTTTACAGAGAGGCAGTAGCACCAACTCAGCCACATATAAATGCCTTTATTTTAACTGTGTTTAAGTCTGTAAGTAAATGTGCTGCTGCAGTTTTGACCAGGTCTCAGTTGTAAATGAGATCCTTAATCCCAGTGGGACTAACCTGGATAAATAAAGCCTTAAAGCATCCACAAAGCATGTTATGTGGAAATGGGAGCAAATGGTACAGAGGGCTCAGTCGTTCTCAGAGCATAACACTTGCACATTGTGTTCTGTATTCTCCAATAAAATTGAAAAATAGTTTTAAGAGTATTGCAGCAACTTTGTATAAGTCAACAAGGAGGTGCAGACAGAGAAAAGATATGGGATATGAGCAGGGGCAGAGATGGAGGGTAAAGAGGAGGAAATGGACAGAGCATGTGAAGGGAGTGTGTGTGTGCGTGTGTGTGTGTGTGTGCGTGTGTGTGTGTGTGAGCTGTTCCCTTGAGTACACCCTGGAGATCGCTTGGGAAAAAGACCTCTAGGTCTGCCTGAGGTCTGACTTGCAGCCAAGAAAAGCAAGACTAAAATAGTGAGAGAGAAAAAGACAGAAAGAGAGAGGGATTTTAAACCTGAGAATCAAAGATGTGGGCATTAAGAGAGAGAGAGAGATGGAAGATGGAGAGGGCGTGAGAGGAAGGAGGAGTCAGAACAAGGGAGAAAGAGTGTGGACAAAGAGCTTTGTATCTGAAGAGGAAACGTATGGAAAATAAAAACATTCACATGGTGTCTCACACACACACACACACACACACACACACACACAGACACACTGCTGATTAGAACCATATGTTGACATGCAGAGGGAATAATGGGAAACTGTGAATTGTTTGATTTGTTTTCCTTCTTTGTTGCACTGCAGATGAGAAGTGGGCGAGATGGCGAGGGTGGAAAGTGTCCATGACCATAGATGATGATCAGCCATGGGAAATTCCAGCGAGTAGATGTGTCCAGTGCACGGCATAGACAGGTTCATTAACTACATGCACAGGGGGGTGGAAGGGGAAAGGGAACTTCCACTGTGTACACTGGGGTTCTGAGCCCAAAAGTCATGCAGAGTGGTTGTTCTGATAAAGGTTAATCATTCAGTGATGTTATTAATCCTGCATCAATGTCTCACTCCTTTATCTACACACACATAAATAACATACTTTTACTGTTCTTGTATAACAGACCCAAAAGCATCTGTTTTTTAATGGCTCGATTCAATTAACCATTTAATAGGACGCAGAGAAAATAACTCAACACCTGTGCAGTTGGCCTCGACAAGAGCAAAGACATCTCAAGGACATAAGAAGCTGAAATACTTGTTTCTATTCAGAGAAATTGCACAGCTTTACTCACCTTAATTAAGAGTGGGTGATATGGATCATAGTATTGCAAATGATTGCATTAGATGTGCCCTTTGCACTTTAGTTATTAAATCTAGGTTACAGACATTTTTATTCACTTTCTAGACAACTAATTTGCCAAGTCTGTGGTCATGTCTAATTTCAATTTAATCCCTTTTGGTTTGCAGTTGTCATCAGTTTAACTCTCATTTTCTTTTACTAACTTTGCATATGTTATAATACTAGAACCACTAGAAGTTGCTTTATGTCTAAAAACACTCTCGGCTGCTGTTAGAGGTGGAAATGCTCATGTTTTTAATCTGTATCTAATGGGTCAAATTTCCTCTTAGTAGACAAAATGTCCTCTGTCAATGTAATAATTTATTTTTTTCATTACAAGGAATGTCTCAAGTTTATTTAATTACCATTTGGTTTTGGTCTTCTTGTTTTACCTGTAAGAACTCTAGCTTTGCACAGATATCATTGATGTTAGAGGCCAGTTCACATTTTTGTCTGATTCATAAGCGTCTCTGCCTCTTGTCCACTACAAACTAGCATAAGTGACTTGACATTTTCTCAGATAAGACACAAAGACATGCTGCTGCCTAAAAGACTTGTCTATAAACAATATTTAAACAGAAATAGGGTGAAAATAGGAAAATGTATTAATTTATGTAGGGGTGAATTTGACCCCATAGATATTATAGGCATATACTGTAGTGGTGGAACATGTTTTTGATATCCTATTTGTGATATACTGCATTAACAATCATTAAGTCACTCAAATCTGCCAAGTATTGTTCCCTTCTCTAAACCCACATGCTCCCTTCTGCACATGCTCTGTTCTGTCGATGTCAAAACTGGATGTTTCAGCAGAAAAAAACATCCAGGGTATAACATGTTGAAACTGTTAATACTGATATATTTTTTTCTTATAAACAATAAATAACAACAAACAAAAAACTAATTTGCATCTGTTTGTCTGATGCTGCCACATCTTTTGAAAAAAAAAAAAATCTGCAAATATTTCATGACAATATTGGGAACTGTAAAATTTTAATAGTGTGCAAAAACATTTTTCCACTACTGTAAATGCCCATGTCTTTAATGTTATATTCCCCTTGACTGTATATAATAGTGTATGTAGCACATGCAATTTTGTGAAAACTCAAAATGGGGGTAACATCAATGTTTGAAAAACAGTCATGGGTAAATTTGTCCCCTTTATATTTTAATGTCTTTTACATGGTTATTAAAAGTGCACTCCAAGTAAAATAGTACAGTACTTATTTATGGTTTTTTTTTTTTTAACCCTTTAACTCTTGAGACTAACAGTTCCGGTCAAAAATTAATAAAATAACTAACAACATGGACAATAACAGCCAAAACTGTATAATAAACTGACAAAATAATAAGTAACATGAACAAAATAAGACACAAATGGCACAAAAGTGAAGAAAAATAATAAAATACAATATTAAATGTAGAACTATAAAGCAAAATAAGAAACAAAATTCCCAAAAATAATAAATATTTACAAAATCTTAACTTAGTTAAAATAAACTAAAATGAAGTATAAATAAATAAATAAATATATAAATATATAACATTGTAATTTGGTTCCAGTAGTTTTAGTTTTGCCTTTTTCTTTTTTCTAAATTCATTGCTTTTTGACACGTTTATTTCCTTATATGAGATACATGAACAAAACTCACAGTAAAAAAAAAAAAAAACTGTATTTTTTTCAGAATATATTTTTTTCTAAATCATCCTTTCACAACACATCATCACTGACGCATCAGGGGTTAAATGGGTAAACTGTTTCAAACTATTTAAAACATATATAATAACATAAAATAAACAATACAGCAGAAAATAATTTACCCACAAACCATAATAGACATTAAAGAGAACTATTCCACTGAACAAATAGATGTCAGTGTTTTGACTGTCCATAAATAATCTTAACCATTTACAAAAGAACTTCTGTTTGAAATGAAATAGGATGAAGCCATGCTTATCCAGTCTTATTAGAATTTTCCTTATATATACTTGCTTAACTAATTATTCAGAAGTGCCCTGACAAACATTTTACTTTCAAACAGTGTTTCATTTTTGTTCCTCCCTAGTATATTTAGAAAAAATAGCTTTTTTATACAGTTTCTTAAATTGCAAAATATTTGTACTCAAGTCCATTCCACAAAACCACTCCACAGATCAAAATGCACATGCTTTCAAGTTTAGTACGAGTATAATATTGTTTAAGTTTCAATTCCCCTCTTAAATAACAATCACTTTCTCTTATGCTTTCCCAATGGATTTGTCCTGATATAACTAAAATAATTTAAATTCACTTAAAGAGTATGGGGAAATAATCTAAAGTTGAATTTCTCTGTTTGTCTCTTTTTTTTTTCCCTTTGTAAATATGCAACAGCAGTGTGACTGATGAGGCAGGACAAGTTGAAGACAAGCACCTGCATATGAGAGCAAACAAGTACTACAGGAGTTAACATGAGTAGTTCTGTGTGAAAGGAAGTTTTGGCCTGTTAAATTTGTTCATAATAACAGAAAAATGCAAAGACAGGAGAAAAAAAAAGTGAAAAAGGAAAGAGGGGGAGGTGTAAGTGAGTGGGAGAGAAAAAGAAAAAAGAGGGAGGTGAAGGAAAAGCAAGGCTGATTTGCTGCAGATGCTTCTGTCCAGTGGGAAAATGACATAAGGCTGATCTTTTATGAAAGCAGTGTCCTTTTATTTATGTGTGAAATTGATGACAAATACACTGTTTATGGTATTAAGATTAAAATAACGTTTTCAACAGGCTAACGTTTTGACACTAGCTTAAAGATTCCAGATGTGAACTGGGTTTTAAAAGGATGAAGTTATATTTTATTTACCCTCAGTAGCTGTTTCAGAAAAGTCCTTAAACAAGGAACACATGAAACTGTCACTCTGATAACTTCCCTGTTTGCATAGCATGCTTATTGATCAAGGTGTTTTATATATATATATATATATATATATATATATATATATATATATATATATATATATATATATATATATATATATATATATATATATATTCTAACACTGTAGCTAAAGCACTAAAGCATGTCAATTCAAACAGTTGAGAGTTGTATTTTAGATATAAATTTTGCATAAGGCTAAACATCTGTATATGTACCATGTCCAATTTAGACATTTGCAACCACGTGGAAGAAAATCCAGTCTGTATGGAACTGATTAATTATTGATTGTTGCAGTGTGAATACATTTACATATATGCTATAACAGGACAATTAGGAGATGTCAATCAATGTTTCAAGCAGGACAACAGCTACGTGACAGAATTTCACGACCACATCTGTCTTTCTTACTATGTTCTGTTTTCTCCCTTGGGAAGAGGGAACTAGATGTTGTGTTTGCTTTTTTTTTTAATTTCTTTTTTTGTAAATGGAAACTATGAGTGCACAGTGCACACACATACTAACTTGTTTTAGTCACTTAAGTGAGACTTGATTTCAACCAATGAAGCCTAATAGAACATATGAAAACCATTACTTATTTGTTGTTTTCTGAGACAGTTTGTAAAGTTTTGACAGGAAGTGAGAAGCATTGATCAGTATAAAAGCTGGAAACTGAGAGAAACAACTAAAATCATTTTGTTCAGTATTCATAAATGAACCACATACTTTAACCCTTTAACTCCTGAGACGTAAATCATTCCACAGTAAAAAATAAAATAAGATAAAATAAGCAACAAAATGAACAAACACTGCCAAAGTGATCAATAAAAGGAACAAAAATGAATATTAAACAAACAAAATAATATGTAACATGAACAAAGTAAGACACTGACAGAATGCAATTGAAGAAAAAATAAAAACTAAAAAACTAAACGTAGAAAAAATATGAGTAGTAGTAGTAGTAGTAATAGTAGTAGTAGTAATAGTAGTAGTAGCAGTAGTATACTTGTCAATATTTCTTACCTCTCTCACTCTACAGACGTACTGCACATAAAATAAAAATCTACTAAATATATTAAGGTGTATCATTATAAAACGGTCCACCCAACAGTAAATAAAATGAGCTCTAACATTACCAGAGGCAACAATAAAGGTGAACAAATTAAAATCTCTTGTTTCTTTCTGTCCCTTCTCAAGCTGTGTTTATGAGCTCATTCATATGCAGACTTATGTTAAATTTATTGTAATGGTTGCTTTTTCTGCAATTAATGACCTTTGATGGGTGCATATGTAATTGCTGTTCTTTTTGGTTTTTTTTTGTTTTGTTTTAATAATAAAAAAAAATCAGTTTGAGACAAATGAACAAATGAAATGAAAATGAAATAGACTCAATGACTCAAAAATGATTATGAAGTGAGTCATTCTGCACATATGGATTTTGATGCTTTAGTATTTTTATTTATGTAAGGGACTGAATGAAGTATTTAGACACTGTTGCTTTTTATTAAAGTAATCAAATACTTCCTTGTTTGTAATCTATACCCAGAAAAGCAAGTCAAAATCATCTGTAAACATACACACACTTTTACTTAGACAAAAAAATATATAAATAAATGAATAAATAAAATCACCATTTTGTTCTTCCTCCACACATCACTTAAATAAACAAAAAACATGTATTAACCAAACACTGTCCTTAAACTTAATGGACCATATTTTAATTAATATTTTAAGACACTACCAGAGTGCACGTCCAAAAGCTGTAATCATTTGGCACTGGATATTTAACCATACAACAGTGTCTCTGTTTCTCCTGTGAGTTGGAATCATAACTCTGAGTCTCATTATGTCTCCTCTGCTTTAACACTACGCCTCAGGCCTTCGGTTGTTATTTTAAATCTTTGCTAATTGTCGGACTTTGGCTTGGTTCCTTTCCATCACCTTATGAAATCCAGTTCATGCAATTAATGTGCAGCGTGGGCCGTGTGTGTGTGTGTGTGTGTGTGTATGTGTGCGTGTTGAGTTTTACTGGCTGCAGATATCAATGTATTCAGGGCATGCTTGTGTAAATAGAGTGAAGTCACATAGAGGGATCGTTTCCACTTTCCTTTACATGAATAATATTATTGTAAACTATCTGTGACCTAACCTTTTCTGCTATAATTTTCCTGCTGAATAAAAACACATGTGGCTGGTTTTGGGTGGGGGGTGGGGGGGCTGGCCACTGTTTGAATGCTGGGTTACTGATTGATGACATCATGGCACCCTGGTGCGATAGTGGCAGATTAGAGCAACACTAGATGCTCTTAAAGTAGGATTTTTTGGGTGTATTTTACATTATTGTAATGAAAACAATGCCATAACTTTCTCCAAACTACTTTAGTTATTCATAACTGATAATTACAGGCTTTAGGCATTGAGCATTAATCTTCCACAAGTGAATGTTTTTGCCAAGTTGCTTTTATGTGTGAACATTTTTCAGTGAAGGTGATGGTGCAGTGTATTTGGTCAGTGGATAAGTATGTGAATACATGTGTGTATATTATGTAAAAAGGATATATTTTTTTGTAGGGGTATGTGGGGAAATAGGAGAGGAGTGTGTGAAGTGATGGTTGGTGGGTGAGGGCCTGATTTCAAGGTCGGACAGGAAATGCCTGTGCAGATGGAACAGTAATGTGGACACACTGAGAACAGTATACAGGAAACAGCCCACTCTGCAGCTGTATGTGTGTGTATTTATAAGTGTTTGTGATTAGGAGCAGCAGTTCACTTTTACACTTTGAAAACGCTTGAGAGGAATACAATAACAGTTAACAAAATCTGGCAGCATTACAATTACATAAATATAAAGCAGACGTGTCAAACATGCAACCCATGGGCCAAAACCATCCCACTAGAGGGTCAAATCTGGCATGAATTTTTGAAATGTAAAAATGACACTGATGATATTAACAATCAACTTTGTCAAAATGGTTTTAGTTCAGGGGTCAAATTCAGCCCATTTCAATCTCATTTTGTTCAGACTACCAAATCATAATTTAGGGTAAAAGTAAAATTACATGAAAATATTTACATTTTCAAACTATCCTTTAACAAAAAATAGGAATAATTTGAATAAACACAGTCATAGAAGAATTATTAGACAATCAAAAGTCCTCAAAACAATGGTTATGCAATCCAATACTAACTCCTGTGTGTATCATGTGACTGAAACACACAGAAAAGAAAACATGGAATGATTAAAAACACTGTTTTGGCAGTACAATAACATAAATGTAAGTTATTTAGATTATTATCTAGAAATCCATGGAAAATGGATAGAAATCAGGTCTGAAACTAAACTCTTATCAGCTATTTTTGTTATTATTATACTTGTCCAAACACGTGAACCTTTACTTGCACCAGGCACTAAAATGAACAAAACATTGAAGAAAACAAGGGTGGTCTAATGGGTTTTTTTCTGCAATTGTATGAACAACCTGAAATGTTTTAATAATAATAACAACAGATTAGATTTCTATAGCGCTTTTTAAGACACCCAAAACGCTTTACATTAGTAATCCATTCTTTATTCACTCTTACATGCTCCCTCTGATGGTGGTAAACTACATATGTAGCCATAGTTATCCTGGGGCAAACTGACAGAAACATGGCTGCCATTTCACACCTATGGCCCCTCTGACTACCACCGAGCATTCATACACCAGTGAAGTGCCTTGCCCAAGGACACAACAGTGTGGGAATCAAACCTTTGGTTAATGGACAACCCACTCTACCAACTGAGGCACGGCCGCCCCATTTTAAGAGAGGTACGTTCAATTTTAACAATATTCTGCCTGTTTCTAGATGGTTTGTGTATTTGTAGAACCAATGTGATCTGTAAGTTGTCATGTGCATCGGTAAATGACAAGCCGAGGCATTATTTTGTTAAAATTACACTTATTTTATTCAATACAATTCAGGTTGTTTGTGGTTGTTTATTTTACTCACATTTTTGAGGGATAGTTTGTAGATGTAAATATTTTCATAATGTACTTTTACTTTTTTCACTCTAAACATTGAGAAAAGTTTGGAGTTAACATTATTATTATTATTATTATTATTATTATTATTATTATTATTATTATTATTATTATTATTATTATTATTATCATTATTATTATTATTATTATTATTATTATTATTATTATTATTATTATCATTATTATTATTATTATTATTATTATTATTATTATTATTATTATTATTATTATTATTATTATTATTATTATTATTATTATAGACAGCAAAGGTTATTATGTTATTATTTTAGTGGTCTGGCCCATTTGGGATCATAATGGATTGAATGTGGCCCCTGAACTAAAATGAGTTTGACACACCTGCCGTAAGTATATTCATCTTATGTCATTTTTTTGTATATTCAGCGTATTTATGCAAAACAATAGATGTCTGCTGTGATCTTACACTATAGCCTCGTGCCACTGACTGTAACAGCATGAAAGTCGTAAAAGAATCATAGTGATTCAAGACCCACACAAGGTCTTACTACGTGGATCTCAGGGGCTTTGAGATGATTAACAGAAAAGGAAATAAGACTTAATTATTCTCCACAATGTCTACATCGAGTTATTTTTCTTAAAGGGAAACCAATTAATTAAATTGTGTCATTTCAGCTCAAAATAAATTCACCTCAAGAACATGTGGCAACATTTTTCTATTGTTAAACTGGGACATAGTGTTAAAGGACATGTTACATTCGGCCCAATTTGTTTCATTTGTTGGTCTCTGTAGTAATAATAATTTAAAATCTCAAAAGATTTAATATATAAATAGCCAACAGTGTCTGTGTTTGTTTTTAATCCTTTCTTATCTGTCTTTTTAGCTGCACTTTGCATTTCTGTCTTCTATCTCTGCAGCAGAAGATCCACTTTCATGATAGACCATTTGTCATGTACAGGACTTATAAACTAACATTCCATATTGATCTGTTCATTAGATAACAACCAGACTAGTTTCTACACTAAAACTCTCACCGCTCTAATCTTCATGTTTGTTTAGTTTGTTGTCATGTCTTGACCGAGCTGTGTGAGGTCTGTGCCAGTACATCATCACACAACCTGCACATATGAAAGATGAATTACTCACTTCCCATCACGTAATGTTTAATACAAAAACACAAACTCAAATTCTGATTCATATTGACCTTGCTGTTTCCTGTCTGTCTCCTGTATATAGAATAGACTCAATACAAACCGTTATTGCAGGAAACCATACATCTAGCATGAGGATAAAGAGGGGATTCCCAGCCCATGGAAAACACACTCATTGAGAGAACCAGTATTTAAAAGGACAACACTAATGGGGGTTGACAGAATGTATATATACACTCTGACTCACAATCATTTTTACTTATAGCATGGCAGCTTTATTATTAGCAGCCCCATGTACTGTCAACTATCAAGTGTACTGTTTCCAATGGTTTCTAATGGTAGGCGTCATCTACATGTCCCCACCCATTTTTAAGAGCATAATATAATGAAAAGGGTAGTGTGTGTGTGTGTGTGTGTGTGTGTGTGTGTGTCAATAAATATTGACTACCAACAACAACAAAAAAAACCCCTGATAATCTGTTAATGGTAGAACATGAAAGCAACTCCCAGCTGTGGTCTGATAGTCAATAAGCTTAGGAAAAAAGTAGCAATGTTAAATTTAGCTTTAGAATGAGTCATGACAGGTTATTTATTTAATTTTAAAATGGTACTATGGAAAATATTGTGTGTCCTCACATTGTTGGAAGTTTATATTAGAGTCTGTTTTGTGCTGGATGATTTGTTGACACTTATCAACTCTATTTCAATCCTGCAAGTTTAAGACCCTTGTTCTAAACCAGGGGTCTGCAACCCTGGTCCTAGAGAGCCGCTATCCTGCATGTTTTAGATGTTTCCCTCTTCCAACACACCTGATTCAGATGATCAGCCTATCATCAAGCTGTGAGGAAGACTGATAATGTCTGTCAGCTGTGCTGGAAGAGGGAAACATCTAAAACATGCAGGATAGCGGCTCTCTAGGACCAGGGTTGCAGACCCCTGTTCTAAACTAATGTATCGTTATCATTACCGAGGAGCAGAAGTAGGGCTTTGAAGAACTCAAAAGAATGTGAGGATATTCATGGAAACTGTGCTTCAAGTACTTTAGAACCAGTTTAGTGGTTGTTATCATGTACTGTATATTTACGAATCACATATTAGCTTAAAAATAAGCTACTTAACCATAACAAATGGCCAAGTCTGGGCACAAAACAGACTCTGACACAAGCGTCATATAAAATTGGATTCGTAAATATTCCACTAGAAAGAACCTAATGTGCAGACTGTGTTTTGAAGTATGTCTAGTAGATATGAGACCAATATTCCTTTAGAGTAAAACCTATTCTCTTGTTAAATTTCATTAGTTTTATTCAGGGAGCATTTTACTTTTAGACCAATGCTATTAGGACTTACATATACCTGCTACTAAGAGAACTGCCCAGGTTTATACTTACTTATTTATTAATTACTTATGACTTGTTTTCTAAGTATTTTTATTACTAGCTTTAAACTGTAAATGATATAAGAAAAGCCCTAATTTACAGAAACTGAGGAGGGTAGCATGATATCAAACATGGTTTATAAATCCAGTAAAACAAAAAAATCCTAGCCTAGGATCTAGTCTGTCCCCAGTGGCCACAAATGGTATTTGCTACGGGGAGACAGACTAGACAGCCTCGGATCTGAAAATCCAAAATGGACCGGACCAATCAAATCGCGAGGGGCGGGATTGGAGCCCGCCCTGCCTCATGACGACACAAATACGACACGTAATGTTGTAGTCGCAGAGACGTAGCAGCTAGCACACATTGCCGTAACACCAGTTGCTAGCTGCTAGACAACACGGCTCATCACCAGGAACAACCATTCGAGCTGGCTTTGGCAGCAACGCTAGGGGATTTAAAATTACAGTTTTCCCTGCGAGAGGAGCAGAAAACGGCACTTAAGCTGTTTTTGGAAAAAAGGGACGTTGTCGGAGTTTTGCCCACCGGGTATGGCAAAAGTTAGATTTATCAGCTGGCTCCGCTAGTGGGACGACGCATAGGTCTGCACAACCCGCTGGTGATCGTTGTGTCACCCCTTTTAGCACTAATGGATGACCAGTTGCAAGAGGCAGAAAAACTGGGAATACGAGCAGCACAACTCGGCAAAGGCGACCCGGAGGAGATCCGAAGCGGCCGGTGCCAAATAGTGTACGGGAGTCCGGAATCCTGGCTGAACCGGGAATGGTTAGACCTGCTCCATGTTCATCGCTCTGATTGGTTGGCTCTGACTGGTTGGCTCTGACTGGTTACTCATCCAATAGCGTGGCGTTGTGTAAAGAGAAAACTTGACAGACAGCAGTTATCCCGCCCACAAATTCGCCTAGACTTTCTAGACTCTCCCCGTAACAAATACCATTTGCGGCCACTGGGGACAGTCTAGTTCCTAGGCTAAAAAAATCCATGTAATGCATAAATATTCTTAAACATCTTGAACCATTTAAATTTAGGGTAAGACAACAATAAGACTGATTTTACGTCTCACTTTAAATTGAATTGCATTTTGCAATTTCAGTTAGTATTATTGTATAATATTTTTCAACTCTATTCTCTTGTTAATTCGAAGAATTTCACATTTTGATCTAAGACTTATCTTGTAAACTTGAGCTAACCAGCATTTAAGACTTGAGTTTCCTTTATCACTAACACGCAAGTGGTAAAATTTAATTTTCTTTATTTAGGAAGCATTGTACTTGTAGACCAGTGTCATATGGTGGTATAACAGTACTTGTAGACTTGTTTAATTTTTATCACTTGTAGTAGTTTATAACAAAAAAGAAACACTTGATCAAAAGCAAAAGAGCTCTATAGTTTAATTAATGATTTTCAGAGATGTATGCTGACACACACACACACACACACACACACACACACACACACACACACACACACACACACACACACACACACACACACACACATGAACCTCCAATGCCCGGTCAGTGCTTTGATTGACAGACAGACAGGTAAACCACAGGGCATTCCAAGGCTGCTCAGGTGTGTGTATGCATGTGTGTGTGTGTGTGTGTGTGTGTGTGTGGCGTCCTCATCACTATTCATCAGGCTCTGCTGTATTTGCGTCTCATCTGCATACTGGTCCAACGGGGAACAGATTAGCATTAGAGAGAGGGAGAAAGATGGAAGGAAGTAGAATCACTTTAATTTTTAACTAGATGATATGAAGGAGACACAAAGACCCAAGCAGTGCCGGTGCTGCTGCTGACACAGCCAGGAGTGCCAATGAAACAAGAGGACCTGGATGGGGTGTGATGTGTGTATGTGTGTGTGTGTGTGTGTGCTATGTGTGTAGATGAGGGGTGGTGGTGGTGGTGGGGTGATGCTACATGCAAAAAGGCAAGGAGCACTGCTGACATCAATCACAAGAGAATGAGAGGTGTGGAAGTGGAAATAAACACAGGATCTATGTTTTCCAAATGAAAATAACATTAAAGACAATCCTGTGTTAATGTTGCATATTGATCTCTCTGCGTCGCTCATTCACTGTGTGTGTTTGCGGGAACTCAGCTGAACTCACACTTCAAATCTTCATAAATAAATAAGTGAGATAAACAATGTACCACAGCAACAATGGAGTCAATATCTCATTAGTGGACTCCACACAGGCAAAGGCCTGCATATGCAAACATAATTTCCAACATGTGTTAACGTGAGAAGCTTTAAATTGTCAGCTTTATTTACTACCAGGATTTTTATTCAACCATTAGTACACATACATTTGTACCACTGGCATTTGTCCTGTATTTATTTTAAGTGTCCATGTCTAGTTTAGTAGATGTTTCAAAAGTTTCAATACTGGTCCCAGGGATTTATTTATTTATTTTTTAAAATTTTCCTTTAAAAACTCATATATGTAGCTGAAGTCTCACCTTGATTTAATAGAATCCAGGCACATTGTTAACCTCACAAATGTAATAACCCATAAATGTAATAAAAATGCGCAGTTTTTAACATAATAATCCTACAAACGTAATAACTTTCCCACAAATGTAATAGCCATTGCCTACCACAAATGTATTACCTTATTTCCGACAGTTATGTTGTCATGTTATTATGTTTGTTTGATGGTAGAAATCTACAGCTTACAAAACTGTAATAAGTTACTGGGAAATTAGGTGTAAAGTTATTACAATTTTGGAAGCCGTAGATTTTCTTTTCTGTCTGTTTTAGTCACATTATACACAAGAGTTTGTGTTTGATTGCATAACTATTGTTTGTGGTGACATTTAATGGCCTAATATTTTTTCCATATCCTCCTGACACCCAAGAAAGTGAAAGGTTTATCTTTGGGGTTTTTTTTTTGTTTTTTTTGTAAACTGTACAATGCCACAATTTTTTCAAATACATATAAACAAATATTTGTATGTATTCATAATTTATTTTTTAATGAAATGTAATTTGCAATTGACAAAATTTTAAAGTAAAACTGTAAAATTATCTATCTATCTATCTATCTATCTATCTATCTATCTATCTATCTATCTATCTATCTATCTATCTATCTATCTATCTATCTATCTATCTATCTATCTATCTATCTATCTATCTATCTATCTATCTATCTATCTATCTATCTATCTATCTATCTATCTATCTATCTATCTATCTATCTATCTATCTATCTATCTATCTATCTATCTATCTATCACCTGTACAGAATCTAAACCGACATCACCATTAGATCAAAGTGTTTGACTTCCATCATAAATGACACATGGCTTCTGAACTGTCACATTATTCCAGACCTTATGCACCTCATAACCCTCTTGGGTGTTTGTGATGTGCACACGCTCATGTATGCATCATGAGAACATAAAGTCCTTGGTGCGTTCACATCGTACCCTCACCTCCTCATCCTCAGTTGTCACTTTGACTAATTCTTTCCATCCCTGTCTTTCCCTGGTGATTGTCATCGCTACCTTTCCTGCCACAGTCAAACCTTTTATCCATTTCATGTGTTCTCTCACTTTTCTTTCTTTCTCTTCTTTGTTGTTTCATCATGTTTCTCCCTAAATTCAACTGTGACTGTTTTGTGCCTTTGTTCTTCTCATACTTTTACATATCTAGAATTAAATTAAGTGGACCATTTACTGTTGGGAATATATAACATTTCAAGTCTTATTCTATTTGATAAGTAGGATGAGTGTTATTCGCAGAGGTGTGAAATAACTATGGTAAGTATAAGTACTTTGTTAATGTAATTAAGTAGAGTTTTTAGGTAACTGTACTGCACTTGAGTATTTTACTGTTAACTTTTTACTGTTACTACCTATTTGTTCATAAATATCTATACTTTATACTCCTTACATCCTCAGAATAGACTCGCTACTTTTTCAAACTAAACAGATGTGACAGGACCAAAAATATGTCACATTTAGGGAAAATGAGTGTAGAAGAGAAGGAGCAAAGGCCTTCACAGTTCCACTCTTATTTTTTCACCTCTCACCTGCCTGCATTTTGTTTTATTTTATCCATGAAATTTTATTTGAATTTCATTTGATTTTTTTTTTTTTTTTACTTGTCCCCACATGTTACCTGTCAGGTACCAGACCTAGTGCAGAACTCTTGTCTGGTATTGTTTCATTTATGGCAAAAAACAAACAAACAAAAAAAAAGCAGTTTTACTTTTGTATTTTATTACAATTCAGAAGTTGTACTTTTTTTTTTTTTTACTTTTACCATAGTAAAGGAGTTGAATCAGTATTTCTACTATAGTGATATTTTTTCACACAAGTAGCTGTACCTCTACTTAAGTACTGATTGTAAGTACTTTTAACATCTCTGGTTATTTGAAATTATGCCTAATTAATTCCTTTAATCAACTGGACCTCTGTTGTAAATTTGGACACACAAAATGCTTTATTTCACATGTCAAGAAAGTTATATGAATTGAATTTTCTTTGTGGGATAAACTACAAAACTAAACAAGACAGGAAATGGTAAAACGTGTGTGTCTTCACAGTTAATCCAGCCTTTTCCTCTAGTTACACTGGAGAAGTTAAGGAAATGTGTATACAGACCCAACTATTGAAACAACAAAAATGGTAAGAAAAAGACACCTCTATTAAATATTAAAGGTTCACTATGTAAGATTTGTATGGGATGTACTTTGGTGATTTCATAAATTTTATTTTACATTAGCTGTTTCCATTTCTAAAACAATTAAAACTGGTATTACAGCAGAATTTGAACTGGGTTTGCAGAGGATCAGCAAAAGTTAAAATGTACATTCACATTCAGATAAGTTTTATTCCAGTATTTTTTTTCCTTTAAATGATATCAGTATTAAGGGCTGGTTCTTCATCATACCAAACTGAATGTTTGCACATTAACAGTGATGGATGACATAATACCACAGCCTGAATTGTTGACTGCAGAAGCACATTAAGGCGACTGACAGTAGTGACTAAACTGAACCAAAGACAAATCACTAGTATGGAGAAAAAAAACCTAAAAGTCCCACTCTCTAGTATTTCCATGGACTGCCTTTATATTCAATTACAACACACATTCAGGTGTCATTGTTTTGATAACCTTATGCAGTGTCACATCATTTATTTAATTTAGTTTGAACACATAACATGGCTGAACCTAGACCTGACCAACAATTTTACCAAGTGGACAGTTGGAGTCAGGATTCAAACCACTGACCCTTTTGTCACTGGACACTCTGTTCTACCAAGTGAAACAAAGTATGTGCATTTTGATCTGTGCAGTGGTTTTGTGGAATGAACTTGAGGAAAATATGAAAAAAACAAGTATTTTGGAATTTAAGAAACCGTATAAAAAGGAAGAGTAAAAATCAAAGTAAAATTGGGCAATTGTGAAGAATTATTTAATGTATATGAAATATGTAGTGGATGTATATGAATTATTTCATGTGTGTATATATATATATATATATATATATATATATATATATATATATATATATACATACATATATATACATAAGGAAAAATTGAGATAGGACTGGATAAGCATTGCTTCATCCTTTCGTCCTTACTCAGGGTTATTTATGGTCAGTCTAACTTTCATATCTATATTTGTTTTGTGGAATAGTTCTTTTTAATGTCTATTATGGTTTGTTTTTGACACAATTGCTAAATTATTTTCTGCTGTATTCTTTATTTTATTCTAAATAATCGAAAAAAAAGTTTAAAAAAAAAGAAGCTTCCCATTAGTTTTTTAAGTTTAAAATATTAATTTATTAAATGTTTAGTTTTTTCTTATTACATGTTTTATTGAAAATACAGCAAATAGGCTGTTATTTGAATATTGTAGACCTGCTATTTAAACAACACCACAGTGTTTTTCAGTGTTTTTCAATATTCAGTATTTTTTCAAAACTATAGAAATACATAATTTCTACATACACATCTGAATTTTGATACTGTTCCTGTACAACTAAATGTGATTGATTTAACAAAAATATTTTCAAATAAATAACTTTGCATTGCATTTTCATTTCCCGTTTTTTTTTTAATCTATTGCAATATTATTATTTTTTATGTTAATTCTGTTTGTTTTTTTACAGTGTACAAATTGGTGGCTACTTAAGAAATGAGAAGCTACTCAGTGTATCAGTTAACGTTAAAGGGGATATACCATCTCCATTTTCCACAAGTGAACACAGTTCCCTGGTGACCTCACTGAACTGTCTGTCACATGCTTTGATGAAAATACCACATTGATGCAGATACAGCAGCCTCGTCAATCCAAACACTCAGTTTTATTGCCTCATGCTTTCATGCAAATGATTCACAGCCGACTCCACCCCTCTCTTCCGCATTCTATCGAAAGGAAGAAGAGAAAGAAATGGAACCTGAAAAAGTTGAGGCAGAGAAAAAGAGACAAAGACACCAATGGAATAAAATCAGCTTTCCAAGTCCGAGTAGAGGTGTCTGTGACCAGTAGGGTTAGCTGAGCTGGTGGGGTGGGATGGGGTGGGGTATTCAAATGAATCTATGCATGTGACATACGAAGCATAGAAAATCCAAAAGGGGGCGTTTTAACCCCCCTCCAACAAGAAATGGATCAGGACAAAAGGAGAGTGGATGTTTTTTGTTCATATTTTAACTCACACACAGACAACACATATTTGTGTTGTAAAAACATTAAAAAGTACATTTTGCATGATATATCGCTTTTAAGGAGCTTGTTGTAACTGACACATATTAACCCTTGTGCGGTCCTTCGTAAAAGGCACACTGGCTGTGTCCTACAATCGGGTCTTAAAAACCCAGATTCCAAAGTTCAGTTCCATAGACTCATCACCCCACCCCCCAAGGATATATTACTGTTTTCAGTAGTAAGCAATGGCATCCTACAGTACGTATAAAAAGGTACATTTGTGAGCCACCGGGTCTCTTTGACCCGAAGGACCGCACAAGGGTTAAAGTTATCCAATTGGCAAAACTGTTTGTTTACTGTAGTTAAATCCAGGCGATAACCTTTGTCTTGGCTAGTCTGTGTATAATCTGGTTTTGTACTCTTGCATAGTTTCTCAAAGGTTTTATCTAATATTTCTTTATAGAGCTCATTGTGTCATTTTTTTCCTTTGCTATTTTCCATTTAATATTGCATTTTTGTTTCTTGTATCAATTTATACTTTTAGTTCAATTTCTTTGCTAAATCAGCTGTCATTGCTCTTAGTCACATGTACCTTCTATTGATGCACTTTTCTACCTCTCCCAAGTGTAAATATTGTGATATTCTAAGGTTTTTGGGATTCTCAATGTTTCCACTCCGGGTTTGTTTAATGTGCAAACTGAAGATGCAGATGAAAACAGGTAGAAACTTATCTCTTGAGAGCCTCTCCACATATCAGTGCATTGTGGATCCTATCAGTGAAGTTAGGAAACAGCCAATGCACATCACTAAACTCTATCAAAAACTCAAAGTGAGCACAAAGATGAAAATGTACTTTCATGTTTTAATATTAAAAAATACAACCATAGTCACCCAAATGTACATATTTTAAGAACAGCGTAAGACAACTACGAAGAAAAATAACAAGCCAACCCTGCCCAATATATACATATTAGTTTACTCCAGTGGTACTGCCACCCTCGACTAATCACCTAATTTTACATATTTGATTATTTATTTTTGTTGTATCCAAGAGTTGCTGTTGCCACATGAACTCCACCTTTCAGCTGTTATTTGATTACACTGGTCTACAAGTAAAATACTTCTGGAATAAAACTCGTGAAATTTTA
>CM035796.1:26012224-26017224 GCA_020466265.1 Siphamia tubifer
CACACTCAGACGTTAGTTGTTTGTCTCAATATGAGCCCATAATTATACAGCTTGTTTATACTTTGTCTCCGAACAGAATGCTACAAAGTGTCGAATCCCATTTTGTTTTTGCAGAACAAAAATAGTTTGCTTTGTCTCTCTGTAATGATGCTTCACATCACTGTCACACATTGCAGAGTAACAGAGTGAATGAGCTGTGTGACGGTGTGTGCTGAGGTGAAGTGTGGAAGTAGCTGTGGCACTAATCACTGTGGATACAGAAAACTGTGGTTACTCACCTCACCCCACAGTGTGTGAACATGTCAGAGGTGTTTCCAACTTTTCTCACTGCTTGTCTCCTAACGTTGCCTGTTTCTCAGTGCACATTTACCTGCTGCACTGTTCTGGAACCTCATGTCAAGTGTGGGTTTAGAGTAGGGGTCTCAAACATGTGGCCCATGAAGAAGAGCATAATATCCTAAAAAAAAAAGACTCCATATTTTCTTCGCAGTTTTTTCTCTGTTTATAAAGGATGACAACTTGACATTTTTAGTGGAAAAACTAACATTAAATTATGACAATATTTACGTTTACAAATGATCCTGTAACGATAAAATATTATTAATGAATAATTTGTACAAATATGAATAACCTGAAATGTTTAAAGAAAATTAGACACAATTTGAACCATTTTTTCTGTTTCTGTTAGTAAGTGTTTAGTGTCTTTGTAGAACTGATCCATAATAAAACACATGAACAAATGATAAGTTCAGGCAGAATATTGTTAAAATTACCCTTATTTTCCTCATTAAATGTCACTTTTTTCAGGTTGTTCACATATTTTGCATTTGAATACTTCATAAAACTAAGCATTTTCATAATTTAGGAGGTTTTGCACTAAAGCAAAGACAAAAATTTGGAGTTGTCATTATGTATAGGTTATTATGCTATAATTTAGAGATAAAATTGGGCTGAATGTGCCCCCCCACCAAAAAACTGAGTCTGAGACCCCTGGTTTAGAGGTTCATATCAGCACAATGATCAAAGGGTACATAACAGAACACTTCATTTTAGGAGATTAAAAACACCTGTGGATTAAATTAAATAATGGCAGAGAACAGATGCAGCTGGTATCTCAATAGACACTAACTTGGTTTTTATAATTTAGTTACAGATAAAGACTCTAGAAGTCACTCCTACTTGTCTGATATAGAGTGGATTTCCTGCCATTTCCGGTTGTGTCTCATTAAATATTTGTCAACGTAACATAAGTTTTCAAGTTTGTTGTGAAACTGCTACAAATGTTACACTGTGAAGACACCTAAAATCACAGAGATGAACTGTTTTCCTCTTTTTAAGCAACAGGGTTTTAAAATAGAGGATGAGAGAATTAAAGAATTACATTTCAAAATGTAAGGGATCGACTTCACACTTTTCCTGAAAATTTCATGAAAATTGGTCCAGTCGTTTTTGTGTAAAGTTGCTGACGAACAAATAAACAAATAGGTAAATAAACAAACAGAGAGACAAATAGAACAAAGGAACCAAATACAGTACCTTTAACTGGGGCAATAAAGTAGTTAAAAGAAACATTTCTATGGAAAACATGCGCTGATTTTTCTTACACATCAGTCTGAACTGACTGCATTTCTGAGCTGAAAGTGACAAATAATTGTTCCATCGTTCCACTTTTTTTTTCATGAATCCAAAATTGAAGCGAATCATTCTTGGACCATCTTCTAATCTTAGAAAAAGTTAATGGTATCAGTACAATTTTTCTTTTCTTTCAAATGTCATTTTATCAACAGAGTTTGAATAAAATAATCACGATATTGGAAGAAGATTTTAGATTCTTTTGAATGACACAACACAAAATCCTACCCAAACATGGACAAATACAAACAAGCACTGAGAAAAGTAATGAAAACACTAAATAAACAAACCAAATTTATAAAAAACAAACAAAACATCCACATTTAAACAGCATATATATGTACAATATAAAAAATATCAAAGAGAAAGCATAGGAATAAAGGTGAATACTAATTAGATTAAGATGAATTCATTTATTTTTAAAAAGGGAGAAAAAAAGAGGGGAGGGGGGATAACTGGAATTATTGTTGCATCAGGTTAATTTTTAAATATAAATGTGAGGTAAATACTGATTAATATAAACCGTTTAAAAAAAATCAACTGGTTAAAATGTTGCACTAAAATGATTGGATAATGACCATAGACACATGACTGAGTTAAATTCTCAGTGCCAAAGTCCTGGCGAGTGAATTAAACATTCATTAACATTTTATATATTCAGTTTGTTTATCTATAGAGGAGTGTTGATCTACATCACTCTCTGTATTGTGTGTGTGTGTGTGTGTGTGTGTGTGTGTCAGGGGCTCTCTGTGGTCTGGTTGTGGTAGATTCCATCCACTCACATACATATTCATAACTGGAAATAGGGACTATGCCCAAATGTGGTTTGTATGAACAAGAGGATGTCTGTCAGAGTTATGAAGCCAAGATATGTTGGCATGTGTGAGTAGATGCACACGGGGTGAAGAGGATTATCTTTAACACCAATTATTCCTGCTACAAAAACAAAAATCACTTTCAATCAAAGACAGAAAGAGCTGCAGTAGGAAGAAGAAGAAGAAAAAAAAGGTGACCTCAGATGTTTACACTTTTCTTTCTTCCCTCCATCTCGCTCTCTCTCTCTGTTTTCTACCCTCCGGCTACCTTCTGGCTGTCCCCTGAGGCTTCATGGTAAAATATGTATCTGCTGGGCAAGTTGTGGCTTGTTTGTATGTGTGTGTTTTTTTATGAGCTAGTGTGTCTTGGGGCTAATGAGCACATTAGCAGTTGTGGACTTACAGACCATTAACAGAGTAAAAAAGAGTGTGTGAAGAGGAGGGTGACAGGTGTTTAGGTGACAGACAGACACAGAGAGAGAGAGAGAGAGAGAGAGAGAGAGAGAGAGAGAGAGAGAGAGAGAGAGAGAGAGAGAGAGAGAGAGACAGATAGGTGTGCCTAACACCATGTTTGATTACTCATTCGGATAACACTGACAATTATTTTGTGTTAGATAAATGCTTTTGATTTGCCCCGCACATATATTTGTACAAACAGGAAAGAAATAGAAAGTATTGCTGTTACTAATCTACTAGGCCATGAGCCCTTTTGTATTTCAGGAATGCTATAGGAAATATAGGAGACAGAAAGTAATATATAGAGTGTGATCTGTGAAAATGTACAGTGCCTTAAGTTTATCACATTAGACATGATTCTTATAGTGCACTAATTTTGCAGAGTGATAATATCCATTTGACTGAAGAAAAAAGAAATCCCACTGGATGAGATTAACGGAAATGTCAAAATGTTTTTAATGGTGTTGTGTTCCTGCCATCATTGATTTATTTAATGAAGATTTGGGAAACGGATGGATGGACGGATGGATGGATGGACGGATGGACGGATGGACGGATGGACGGACGGACAGAGAGATAGATAGATAGATAGATAGATAGATAGATAGATAGATAGATAGATAGATAGATAGATAAAGTGGTCTATAAATACCACCCATCATTTAATTACATGTTGTGTGTTTAGAGAACAGATTCCTGATGCAACCAGCTGTAACTGGTACAATGGACGTGGGCCCAGTTTTGCAATATCCCTACTAATGGTGGGATACGGTGCAGAGAAGCCGCTCCCTTGTCAGTATTCAAGGGCAAATTTCCCTTGAGGGCCATCAAAATGCAGCATTGGGACAACAGATGGAGGAGTAGCACTTTCCCAAGTTGGGTGGATTCATTGTCAAGTTTCCTTGTTTGGGATCAAACACAAGAGAGATGTCAGGGGAGAAGATCATCATGGCTGGTATGACTCTTTTTTTAGCCCCTTATTTCATTTTGTAATATTGTGTACAGCCGTGAAAGGTCACAAACAGTACTTTTGGTGGGGTGATTACACTGTGTTCTTGTCAGCTGTTGTGAAAATGACTGATGAACATCAAGACATTGGTGTCAATAAAAAACAAAAAGCAAAGTTCCACACCTGTCAATATTGGGTTAAACTGTAATGATGATAAAATAGTACTTTATTCCAGATGGGTTGAAAATAAAATAAAAGGACTACTGAATCAGCAGGAATGTTGCCACTGGATGTTTATCCAATGTAATGTCACTTTTTATGAGCCAAAAATATATTAACTATACACATTATGTCATATATAGCATATCCAAGTTTTACAGTTGAACTTTTTTCTCATGAACATTTTATTATGAGTTTTTCTCTCCCAGTTATTTATTCTTATGAATCAGTCCAGTATCACATCTATTAGAGACATAAAAAGAAATATATTAAGAAAAAAAAAGTGGAGATAAAATAACCCAAGATAAGACATAACACGGGGCCTTTCAAGAACAATAGCTTCTGTTCTGGATTTTAGGAGGTAGTCATCTCTAAATACAGTCAAGTGCGCAGATAGGATTTTTGAACTGGGGGGGAAATAAAGTTGTCATTAGATCCCCCTCCCCTCTCTCTGTCTTATTGGTAAAAGTTATGAACACTGCCTATTTCAGACCTCACCTAACAAGAAATTCTGTTTTCTGATTGGTTAAGAAATTAGATTTTCTGATTACTAACTCAATACAGCTGTACAGTGAACTACAGGGAGAGGACAATTAAAGACAGAGGATATAAGGATATGAGGAGGACACATTGGACACATATGGCACAGTGCTATAAAATCAGGCAACACACCACACATTGCCAGGATGTCAGTAGTGATTGTCATGAGTTTATGAATGGATATATTATTTTTTTTGGATATAGCTTTTTAACACATCATAAATGTCCTCACCTCTCATTCAAATAGAGAAGAGTGAGGATGTCCTCCTTCGCTGTAAAATCCTCAAAGACCATCATCCTGACAAACAGCTAGCTGAGCTGTGCCCGTTACATCCAGTGATTTATCCAACTGCAGTGAAAAATATTCACAACTCGACTTTTAACACATG
>CM035796.1:26022224-26034724 GCA_020466265.1 Siphamia tubifer
AGTAATATAAAAAACATAGTGATAAACTAAATAAATACAGTGTTTTGAATTCACTAGAAAAAATTTTCAAACTGACGAATCAGTGCAGACCAGGAGTTTTCTAAAACACCACAATAAATAGAATTTCTAACAGATTGTGGCCAGTGGTTAATTTTAGGCTACACGGTAAATTTGCCAGTGTAAAAAAAATACAGTGTCAACGTATTTGAACTCTTTCAGAGTTATTCTAACAATGGACAGAGTAATATTTAACGCGATGTTCCAGTGAGGTTCCAGAGGTCTTACACTGTCAATGTCATATATTCAATGTTAAAGTAAACTGATTGTCTCACAGTTAATTCAACACCAATAAGAGCAAGATACCTATCAGTGTTAAAAAATGACTCTGAAAAGCCCCACCCCCCAACCTCTGGACTCAAACTGAATAAGAAGTTGGACATTGAAAAACTGCAGTACATTAAAAAACAAACAAACAAAAAAAACAAACAAACTACAGAATCTGTGTAAGAAGAAAGTTATTTGGGTTTTCAAAAAGTTCAAAATCAACATTCTTTGGCGTAATTTATTTATGAATATGTAGTGTTAAGTACATTTAACACTGGAAAAGTAATCTCTTAACATGAATAATACCATGAGTGTTACTTCTCACATAGTATAAAAGTTGATTGACATTAATTAGTGTAGTGTAAAATATTAACTCTTACTAGTTTAAAGCTGACTTTGTAAATGTAACTCTATGTTCAGTGTAAATTTTCCACTGTAGATAGGGGGACCACATGTTCACTGAGGCAGTGTTAAAATTAACTATTTAAGTGTTATATTAACACTGGTGACATAGCCACTGTATAGGCTATTTTCAGACAGCAGGTCTTTATGCACAATTCAGATTTTTTTTAATGAAATTTGATTTTTGTTTGTTTGCTCATTCACATTACAGATTAAATGTCTCAGTTTTGAGTACGAACTAAATGCGACCCTGAAGTGTGTAAAAGATGTCCTGATATTATACACAACCATACATGCACACAATATGTTTAGGCAAGCCAAGGCAAATGTATTTGTACAGTATAGCACATTTTATGTACAGGACAATTTAGGGAAATAACACACCTGGAATGCAGAATTGGGATATCTGTCATATTTAAATGATGTCAACTTGACTTATATATGTGCTTGCACATTTACCTGTTACCTGTCTGTCTGAACAGCATGAAAAAAGTGATGTAATTTTTTTATGAATTGAAGTGTGTTTGTAGTGACACAGCATTCCAAGTCCCAGCAGAGGTTTGTGGTCATGTTGTATACATTTCACTCGTGCATCATGTTTCATATTAAATTCTCTCCCATGACTCCTCATCACATCAGCAGACTCCACTGCCATTCTGTTGAACAGATCTGTTGAACAGATTCCCACTTCCACCTTATATTACATTGTATACAGTCCTTTATTAGGGTTGTTAAGTGTCGATGTCAAGCTACTATAATTCAGTAAGACACACTCACAGAGTAAGACACACACACACACACACACACACACACAGACACACACACACACACACACACACACAGACACACACACACACACACACACACACAGACACACACACACACACACCTTGTTTAACATGTGAAAGTACATATCGGTTTCTAAAAATGAGAAATGAAAATGAGGCCCATGGGCTTTCTGGCAAAAAAGCATCCTGACAATCTTTGCAGCTTCAAACATGGGCTGTGAAATCTCATGAGGACGTGTGTGAATGTGCATGTGTTTGTTTGTGCATGAACATATGCTTATAATGAGAGATGGACTGGAGATGTGAAAATCGATTTCGTTAAAACCTTAATTGCTTTTCACACGCCTCTGACAAATATGAATCACACACTGTTTGATATGAACATTGAAGTGTCAACATTTGTGAATGTTTATAATTGGTTCCGATAATCAGTGATTACATCTTTGAAGATAAACTTTAACACTTTGCTAAAAGACATCTCTGATTTGCAAACATGACTTTCACGCTGCTCACAAAAGTACAATCTTTGTCTAATCATGCTCTCCTCTGTATTTTTTTTCTGCTACGTCATCCACACAGATGGTAATAACACTTGGCTGCACTTTGTGTCGAACTGCGACAAACACATGAACTTTTTTGACTTTGCACTTTTTGTCACACCTCAAAAAAAAAGACATCAGCTGTTTTATAGCCATACGTTTGTTGACTTATTTTGACAGAAATATTTCTGAGACCGGCTGCAGACCTGCTGATAGATCAACTAACCGTGGTGGAGGAAATGTAATGACCGTGGCAGAGGTAATAAATCATTACTATATTGATTTAGAGAAAGTGATACTTGCTATAACTGACACTGTTCCTGAGCAGACTGGAGGCTTTTGCTGGCTAAAACACTATTTAAATCAGCTGACAACACTAATTTAGAGTTTTGGATTTGATATGAAGTATGAGTTTCTTTTGGAGAGAGATTTATTGTAAAGTTTGCCTGTTGTGACATTTATTACAGGGTAAGGCCAAAACCAAAATTAAACATTATTAATCTTGCAAGTTTTAGTAAATGCATCATACTTCATTGTTCTTCTTCTTATTATTAGAGTTATGAGAGGATGTAAACAACTCAGAATTGTTTAAATCTGTATTAGTATTTTTTCCATGTATACATAAGATATTTTCTTTTTTTCCCCTCATCATCTTTATTAAAATGTGAAGAAAACTCACAAGATGTGTTTCATACAAATGATGTTGTTCTGAAAAATTGCAATAGGGTACTGTTTTTGTTTGTTTGTTTTTAATTTAAATATAGACAATACTTAGTATGTCCTGTGTTAAAGTATTGTCATATACACAGTGGCCTAAACTCTGGTGTGTCTTTCAGCAGATATATTTATGTGGTTGGTGTCAAACTGCCTACAGATGAATTTAAAGGGCTTCAGGTTAAACATGTATAAATAAAGCATAATTTGAATATATAATGATGGCAGATGTTTTGTGACCTTATTCTGGCGAGTTATTGTCTTTGCATTATGACTCCTCGTCCTTCTCACGTAAGTGTAGCAGCTGTTAAATAACCAGAATAAATGTAAATTTATATAAAACTATTCCCTCTTTATCCTTCTCTGTTTTGGTCAAACAGTGTTTAGAATAGTTTTTAGTATGTGAAACACTTTATTTTGACATATTTGAGTGTGTATCGATGATTAGAACAAATTAAATGAATGAATATAAACTGAGACGGTTCAATGCTGTGTGTTGTTTGGGTTACACTAGTGTCTGAACACAGACAGGACTCTGGAGAACAGAGTCACAACAGGAAGCTTTAGAAAAGCTTCATTACTGGGTCCAGTTACAATTAGTCCTCCAACAAGGACACACACACACACACACACACACACACACACACACACACACACACACAAACTGGTTTCCATGTCTCATGAGGACCAAGTTTGTAATCATCACTTGTAGGTAAAGTAGCCATCCAAAAAAATAAAATGAAAAATTTAAAAATATATTTAGAAAAATAATTAAATTGAAAATGATAAAAAAAAAAGTAATAATAAAAAAATATATTTTCCAAAAAAACAACTTAAAATAATGCCAACATATAATAAATAAATAAATACAATTAAAAAAGGCAAAAATTATTTAAAAAAATAACTAAATAAATCTTCAAAACTACATGACATCGCTTTGTACCTGTAAAGTAGCAGGTAGTGAGTGTAAAGTAAAAAAAAAAAAGGTTTTTTAATTAAAAAGCACAAAAAAGTATAAAAATAAAAAATAATGATAATACAAATAATTTAGAAAATTGAAAAAAGTAGACACATTTAAAAAATAATTAAAAATTAGATAAGAAATGAAAAAAACTAGTAAATATACTAAATATATTATTATGAAAAATAAATAAAATTAAGTAATAAAATGTAAGTAAATGTATTAATGATAACAATATTAGTAATAATAATAAACTAATAATAACAAAAACCCACATCAAAATACATGTTTTGCCTTGTACCTGTTTTTGCATTGATAGGGGACACCATTTGTATACTTCTCACATATTTCACCTACAATTATATTTAACCTTTGAGGGAACCGGAATTTTGGTCTCCATGGTGTGACTGTGTAAATGTCCCCAGAAATAGAATACAAGAGTGCATACATACACACACACACACACACACACATACACACTCTCATTTCCATGTTTCATGAGGACCAGGTTTTATCATCAACTAGCCATTGGGTAGTGAGTGTACAGTAAATACATCATCTATTTTTTTTCTTAAGAAAATAAAAAATAGCGATAATACAAATTTGAAAATGTAATAAAAAAAGAATGAATAAATGTAAAAAGTAAAATAAAAAACTAAAATAAATAATAGTATTTGAAAAAATTTTGAAATACATAATAAAAAAAATAAAATAAAGTAAATAAGTAATTAAAAAATGTCTTTGCACCTGTTTCCTTCATGCTTTATTTATAGGGCCACATCAATTCTATTTTACTAGTGAGGAACTTTATTTATATTTAACCCTCGTGGGGACCTGAATTTTGGTCCCCGTATTGTCAGAGGTCTCCATGGTGTGACTGTGTAAACATATCAATGTTCCCATAAACATAGGAATACACACACACACACACACACACACACACACACACAGCTGGATCATGTCTCTGGTAGCAGAACAGAGGAAAAGCCATTGTATCCAGGTCCAGGTGTATATTTTCTTGTGTGAGTGTTAGACTAACAGTGTATCCTGTGTCTTTTAGCGCTGTTTTCATTACAACAGTTGCTGTGACCACCAGCTAACCTGGAAGGACCATCTCTATCTTACCTCACACACACACACATACACACACACACACGCAAACAACCTCCACCTATCAACACCTCCACCCCACCCACCCACCAAAAAAAGATGACCTCTGTAGTCTGCACAGTGTGTGTTAATGTGTGTGCTCCACATGTGTCTGCTGCTACTGACAAACTAGAGACAAGTGATGACTGAGATTATGCAGGGCTGTGACTGGTGGACAGAAGCCCGCCACACTCAGTCTAATAATTTTTATTTACCGTCGCATGTGTCAAACTCCAACCATCTGCCGCTGCAGCAGGCTGTAAAGCTCTATAAACCATTTTTACAAATACATTTAAACCCCAAAGAAGCCATATATATTTGGTCCTGCTGCTCTTACGCTCCCTGCCAACCTGTTTGACTTCCTCCCTTATTCCCCCTTCCTCGTGTTTTATGTTCTCTCCCTGTTCTCCTCTAGCTTTGCTCTGACCCACCCCCACCCCCTCCCCCATATTCCAGTCTCAACACTGATTGAAGGAGAGCTGACAGAGCTAACCAGAGTTTTACTGCCTCCTTCCTTTTTGCCCACCTTCCTCCTTCCCTTCTTTCCTCCCGAGTCTTCCAGAAAAAACAGACCCTGATGGAGTTTACGACCTGATTACTGCCTGGACACACTGCTGGATATACTCCCCTACAGTGGCCTGAACACACACTCACACAGAGTCTCAGCAGTGGGCGCTCATATAGGGGGGGATGCGGGTGCGGGTGGGGGCACACAAGTTTACCTGTCATCTCACATTAGTAACACTCATAGGACCTGCATGGAGAAAAGCTACCTATTCCAGCTCAGTCAGAGTATTTGTGGGCTTGTAATGAACACCAGTGCTTTAAACAGATAGCACTCTATGCCTGGATCTGTTTAAGTCAACTTTAGACATGACAGTGTTTCTGTAAACCCACGCACACACACTCAACTAGGAAACAGCTTTGTAAAAATAGTGGCCCAATGAGATGGAAAACCATTAAGACTGTAGGTTCCTGGTTCCAAGTGGGTTGAACAACATTAGACAACATGTCAACAACCAATCATGAATACTCACCTGCTGCCCTGAGCTGCTAACTGTCACCCAGGGAAACAGCTCTTCCCACAGGACACATTCATTCATTCATTTGCATACCCAGCTACAAAGATAAAGATAAAAATAGCATCTATATAGACATATTTCGTGTGTGTCTGTGTGTGTGTGTGTGTGTGTGTGTGTCCATTTTTGGCCTGACTCTAGGGACAGTTATGCTCCATCACAACTGTGTGTTAGATACTTAGTGTCTGAACTCCTTTCCTTCTCGAGCTGTGTTCCCCGAAACTGTGAGTGGGCCTCCTGGGGGAGGTGGGGGGTGAAGGCTTGCCAGACGGGGCATGGGATATTTAAATGACATGTCCACTGAGGACTTAAAATTGCCGACACATAGCGGTGATAGTAAATACTTTACTGTTTTATTCTCACTATGCCCTGAAGAATTTTAAGTCCTCAGTGGACATGTCACTTAAAGGTGGGGTGACAGATCTTTTTTTGGAACATTTTTTACCATATTGCTTGAAAACCTCTTCACAATTCCATAGCACACACTGAAATAGAATGTGTACCAAAAAAAAAAAAAATGTTTTAGTCCAGTCTAGAGGGTGGAACCAGAGGAAAACTCCAGCCAATCATTGTACTGATCATCTTTACAATGATTGATTTGCTGATATGTCCATCAAATATCAGTCCAGTTCAGTTTTTTTAAAAATTTGTAGTTCAAATATCTCATCAAACATAAAATAAGACACCAAAAGGATAACTGCTCAGGGGATTACTTTTTACTTTTTAGACAATAGTGGGAAAATCGTATTTCAAGTAATCATTTTCAATTGTTCCATTGGTAGATTTTATTTTTCTGCTTGAATTCAGCAAAAATAACTAACTAAATAAATACAAATAAAATCTTGAATTAAGCAACAACAACAAAAAAAGCAAATTATCTGGGCAAAATGTATTTAAATAAGATTTTCCAGATCTACTGTCTAACACTAAGGTCTTTATATCTCATTGCAAAGTTACTATTTAGGTGATTATGTCTTATTTTACATGTGATGAGATTGTTTGATTAGAAATGAGAACAATACTTGGAAAGATTTACATTGTTTCCAGTGTACAGAGCTCCTCACAAAAACAAAAATCATACACTTCTCTTGAGAAACAGAGCAAATAGAGGCGGCAGAACTGGAGTTAGTGGATGAATGTGACCTAGTCTCAAACAGTGGCCTAGAATACTATAAAAATGCAATGTCCAACCTGTATATAAAGGCATATCAGGATAAGCAGTGCAGTTAAAGTAAATATAGGAGTGGAGGCTTATTCCATAGAGGAAAAGAAGAAGGCACAGAGGAGATGCACAATGAAGTGACATTTGTAGGATGTCAGAGCACTGAATTCTGACTTAAATAATTCACAAAAAAAGTCAAACCTGAACAGTGTATAAATTTATTCTATACACTGGGAGGACCATTGTTTTTAATATCAGTGACAAAGACGAAACATTACACTTTCATCCAACATCTATCTATGCAATGAGGCCATATGCTTCTATTCAAAAATAACTTCATGCTTGGAAAGGGTCAAAGTAAATCACAGCAGTAAGTTTTGCAGGGTTTGTGTTGGTGGAGAATGTATAAATCTGACCCAAGGTGACATAATATTTCCAGTTCTAGAACTTAAAATCCCATTTACACCTTTGAGAGAAGGTACTGGTCATTCTTTACAATCTTCGGCCACACATCCAGTAATAATAACCTTATATTCATGTGATGTAGCTTTACACAGAAGCCAGAATAAGCTTTTATTTATGCACTGATTACTGTTCAGCACAGGTTGTAAAAGTACTCATTTTGTGTACTTAAGTAGAAGTACAGATAATTCTGTCACTTTATTTTAATTCTGTAATATATATAAATTTTTTTAGATGTGCTGTTTAGATTGTATGTGTGTATATATGCTTATCTGTTTATAGGTGTGCAGATATGTATTTTGTGTGTGTGTGTGTGTGTGTGTGTCTTATTGCCAAGAGCTGCTGGATGGAATTTCATTGTGCTTTGCATAATGACAATAAAGATTGATTTGTATGTGAAAAATACTCTTATAAAAGTAGAAGTACTGATTTAATTCCTCTACTGAAGTAAAAGTAAAAAAAAAAGTACATGTTCTGAATTGTAATAATATACAAAAGAAAAAAGTAAAACTGCATTATTTGCCATGAATGAAACAACATTTATTTAACAAAACAAAATCAGATAATTTCCATATTCTAATTCCACAGTGAATGGTACTGTCCAAAGTTCTGCACCAGGTCTGGTACCTGACAGACAACATGCTAAACAAGTATCCAGAAAATGCCTAATCCCGCCCCTATTTTGTGCCAATCTCAAGTTTCTATGACAACCTGTTCTTGAATTAAACCCAATAATGGGTTAACCCTAAATGCAACATTGACCTTTCATCTTTTGCAATATTGATGAATTCGTTATATGTATACATGCATCAGTGTGTGTAATATTATGATAATATATCAAGTATTGATTAAGTTATAGCGTGATATGTCTATGCTTGACACACACAAACAGTGTTATAGAAGTTAATTTTGCGACATGAGTTACTGTCATGTAGGGTGTGTAGTCTACTGGAAGCACTGATTGTTGTAGAGTCTGACGGACGGTTGCAGGAAGGAAGGACATGCAGCAGTGTTCCTTCACACACTTAAGTACCTTTTTTATAAGGGGGTCCTGGCCAACATGCAGCAGCAATGCAACACATAATTTTAGGACATACACAGTTAAAATACATATAACACACACATTCAACAATAAACAATTGGTTAAAAAAGTAAAAAACAAATACATTTTTAAACCGATTAAGAAAAGCAAGTGTAAGTTATAGAATTGAACTCTCAGTTTCGACGTAAAAGTGCTCAAAAATATCAGCTCAGTCAGTTTCCAGTCTTTCTGTAACTGATTCCATACATGAGGTGCAGAACAACTAAAAGCCTTTTGACCCATTTCTGTCTGGGACAATGGAACAGACAGCAAAATGTAATCACTTGTATGGAGAGAATAAGTTTCAGAATTTCTCTTTTCAACAAGTGTTCAGAGAATGCCTAATCTCACCCATTCTTGAATTAGAGTCAATAATGTGATTTTGACCTTTCTGCTAAATGCAACCTTGACCTTTGACCTTTTGCACTATTGATAATTTTGTTATATGTATAATATGCATCAGTGTGTGTAATATTATGATAATATATGCAGTATTGATTCAGTTATAGCATGATATGTCTATGTTTGACACACACAAACAGTGTTACAGAAGTTAATTTTGTGAAATTTCATGGTTCACCTCCAAAGATCTCAAAAGCCTTTGGTTGTAGGTGATAACACAAAGTATGAAAATGATAGAAATCTTCATTCCACATTATTTAGTATCAATCTGAAAGTTCTGTGACCCTCTGTTCTCGAGTTATGACCGATAATGTGATTTTGAACTTTTAGTTAATTGTGACCTTGACCTTTGACCTTTACTCAAATGGATCATTGCATCTGATGCACATTAGCTATATGTATATGCCCATGTAATTTTATGGTGATATCTAAAGTATTCATTGAGTTATAGCATGATATGTCTCTGTGGAGACATAGACACACACACACACACACACACACACACACACACACACGTACAGTATAAATGTAGCCAGGCAAGAGGCCAAGTATTGCCTTGTACATAAACAATTACCAATAACCTATCAAAATATTGAACTAAAGGACTATCTAATGGCTAATAAAGAACACATATGTAAATACCAGAGTGAAGAAAAAGAAAAAAAAAGATGGAACAGTTTGGTCATTGAGTGGTTAAAGAAGATCAGCTTTGATACAAACCTTTGAAGTGTGGTGAAAGCACAGTTACAGTAAGGAGTAAAACATTTGACAGTACAGTAGGTATCTACACTTTTCCTTCAGTAATAAATTTGTGTGCTCTTATCATCTCTGTTCTCCACATGTCTTTCTAGTATCATGGTTAGGGGTGGCGTGTTCAGCCATTTCTCCCACATTCTGACAGTGTCATGCAGATATTCACAGCCACTCCAGGCTGTGATCGGTCAGCTGTGCAGAGCCTTAGCCTCTGCTAAAGGTGGTGATGTCATGAAGGGAAGGCTTTTCAGCAGAGATGATTGGCCAGCTGTTAAGAGCGGTCTGTCCAGTCTCCTCTGTCTGCACCACATCTCCCATGAGCGCTTTGTGCTGTCATCGGCGAGTGCTGGGCGACACCTGTGGTTGGAAATGATTGAGACATCAGAAGCAGACTCATTCTGCTGCATACAACCATACATCGCCTTCTCGAAACACACACACAAACTTTCCTTCTGCATTTCTCAGATACAGAAGTATGGAAAGAAAAACTGACGATCAAGATAGATTTATATAAAAATACCACGCACATAAATGTATCCTAATACTGTGTTACAGTGCATCTCTGTGCCTGACTGTAATGTAATAAAACTACCCGCTCGATCCCACACAGACCCGCCTGTGCAGCAAAGCACTCTGGGTAGTCACCACAAAGTCCCCTGAGATGCAACATGAAACCGCTGAAAACCGTTTTCTCTCCACTCACACACTTACACACTCATACAGAGAAAAAGAGGAAACCTTTATGAATAAACAGATGAGAGTCCATTAGTTGTAATGTTGTTATCCAGCTGCCTGACCTCTGACCTCGCTCAGGGTGTGTGTTTATGTAACCGACGGAGACGAACAGTGATAGAAGAGAAGCCAATATTAGTAACAGATACGTTTTTTTTTTTTTTTTTTTACAGGATTCCAATTCAACGACAACACATTAGCCTTTTAACCTTTTTCTAGGGTGACCATTTTTATCTCTCACCACATGTAGTTAAGGCTGCCCTGTTCGCTTTCTTAAAATTATCAGTTATAATAATTAGTAATAATTCTTAATGGCTTTTTAAAAACCACCACCTCATTACAAAAAACAACAGATAACTCTGAACTTGCAACCACATGCGATAAGTCCTCCAAATACCAATGAGTAACATTTGTTTTTTTTTGTTTTATGTGGTATTTGCAGGGATCTAGTCATTTTAAACCCTGGGTTTGCCTCTTCCAGGTGCAAAACAAGTTCCACCCTGACACTATTCTGCAGACATGATTGCTAAATCCTTGGCTTAACACCACCCACAACGATTGTGTTTGGATGTAAAAAATACAAATGAGCCAGAGAATTTATTTTCTCTTGTTCAAGTCAGATGGGTTCAGCCAGAACGTTCTTCAGTTCTCGCATAATCTTAAAAGTGTGCAGATAGAACTGGGCAAGCAAAGCAACCTCTCATGATATAGCATGTGTTTACATAACAATAATGGATTCCATTTCTATTGCACTTTTCAAGACATTCTTTACATTAGTGATCCATTATTCATTCACTCTCACATTCTCCCTCTGGTGGTGGTAAACTACATATGCAGCCACAGTTGCCCTGGGGCAGAATGACAGAAGCTTGGCTGCCTCTGACTACCACTGAACATCAATATACACCAGCGTGAGTGACACTGGAGACAAGGAGGGTTGCCCAAGGACACAACTGACTGACTAGGATAGAGCGGGAATCAAACTGCCAACCCTTCGGCTAATGAATGCCCCGCTCTACCATCTGAGCCATGGCCACCCCATAAGAAACACTCATACTGTGAAAAGATACATGAATATGAAACATATTTAAGCATATTAGATGCAGAAATCCAGTAAAATAAAATATAGAACATTATCTGAATATATGAATATGAAGTTATAATGTAGAAGATTGCATAAAACAAGATACTATTGTAATAATTGAATACAGACTATCATGATTAGGAGATTATTATTATTATCACACCTATTAAATATAGTATTTGCAGTAAATATTTAAAGTGCATATAAATATTATAGTTCCTATTAAAAATAGTTAATTGTGCAAATCAGATTGTGTGAGGTGACTTAAAAAAAGTGTATGTAAACGATTTGTATTGATGCTTAGTATTAATGGAAAATAAACAGAAAAAAGTGTGTTAAAACAAAGGAAATAGAATTGATTTGATTATATGGTTTTATTATTGGAGTCTATACAGTATACATCTTCCCACTCATTTTTAAGTGCAGAAACATTTTAGTGACCATGCGGGATTGTGCTTTGTTGTCTGTTGATTTTATGTATTTGAAATGAACCTAAATGAAACTAACAAACTAGTATTTATTTTTTTGGTCATTTTGAGGGATAACATCCCATTGCTTTAAAAATGGAAAACCAAGCAAAATATTTCTAAGATATCAGTGCTTAAAATATTCTCAAGATGTAAAACTTTAATGCTTTTAGGCTAAACGAAAATACAGTTTGAAAGATTGAAATGCAGTTTTTGGAAGGTGCAGTGAAGTGATTCATGCTGAAGACAAGGCTTATTATAAAGTATAAATATGTGCAGGGTTAAGTCAGGTCAGTGAAAATCTTTGTTCAGATGAACAGAGATGAGGAGAAAGAAAGAATTTGTTCAATACACTGATTGGGAAAAGAGTAACAGGTGGTTGTAGAGGTCAGTTAATGGAG